>CM065664.1:3344845-3512345 GCA_033220385.1 Triplophysa yarkandensis | reverse complement strand
TGTATAGTCTCTCACTCCTGCTTATGCAGCAACCTCAAAGAACTTGTGTTAAAACTGCACTCCTTTATTGGGTCTCAGTTTCACTTTCAGTTTAAACAGCATATGGAGCTGCCAGGTTTGATTGTTTGAAGGCGGGCCTAATTTGCCTATTTATGTTTTTGTGTATACTTGATCAAGCTGATGTGTAAAGTTACATTCAAGCTATTTTAAGGTCAATTACAGCCATAAAGTTTAAAGATATTCAGTTTGTTTTAAGGGATATTATTGCTGACCACAGACTCTTTTTGCCTTTTGACTTTTCATCAAATTTTGCATGTCCTGTAGGGCTTTTCCTAGATTTTTAATGATATACAAAATGTGCTCAAAAGGTGCTATACTATTCATAAGTACTATACTATCTGATTGTTATTTTATCAGTGCAAACACACAGCTTTTGTGATTAAGATTTTAATTGAATATTATAGATTGTACTTAATAACCACAGAAAATGTATTTTTCATTCATTACATGCCTTTATTAGAAGGGGTATTCCAGCATATTGCAATACTGAAACAGGGTTTTCACAAGAATTGACAATAACCATGATATTAAATTCGTAATTATTATTATGAATATTGTGTTAATTCACACATATTTTACTATGAAGTTGTGATAATACATCTTCTGAATTATTGAACAGCTATTTGAACTATTCAGTATGAATTCTACATCGGCCAATTAAAGGACATTTAAGAATAGACAACATTTAAGGTAAAGTTGGTAACATTGATAACATTTATTTAAAAATATTGCCAGAACATTATTATATATAATACTGTACTTTTTATGCTGAGTTGGCATGATCCTGTCTCTAATGAGCTTTATACATTAAGAACCTTTTGTGTAACATTTAAATATTAATTACACATTAGGACTTAATGAAACACTAATGTACCCAAACAGAAGCAACATTATAATATTGTCATATACATGTGAAGGGACCACTCGGTGACAGAAAAGATTTATTTCTTATCCTTTTTTTCTGACAGTGTAAGTTCTATTGGCAACAATAACCAATGTAGTAAAATATCAGGTATGGTGACAGCCCTAAGTGAAATATTTGGAAGTCAGGCACGTCTGAAATAAGTCATGTGTACACACTGACTCAATGGGTGCTTTTCATTGTCAGTTGAAAGAGTTGAAAATAAATTCAGACGAAGACTAGATTCACTTTACAAGGACTAAAATATACAGACAAAAAAAGAAAAGGTCCTTAAATACCGTTATGTTGATATAAAAGCTACAAAAAGTTCTTTCAGGAAGAAAGCTTGATACATTTCCTGATGTTCCCCGCTGTGACTGCTGAGATTTATGGTTTCCCACCAGCTCTTTTTTTAGGGGTGAGGTATTACATGTTATTGCTGGTACATAACCACAGCGCTGGGGGTATTCCCCTTGTTCTGTACTGCCCTGCTAAATTATATATTCACTCGGATCTATAAAAAAGGTTATTAGCATTCGCATGTGTAACAGAGCAAGGAAATCAAGGTCATTTGCTTCCACCGATCTCACAAAGGAAGAAAAGCAAGACATTAGGAGACTAATTGGAAGTCATATCCGCACTGTGATGAGCATGATGATCAGTTTGAGCAGACATGCATCACTTCCTCTGCCATTCACAGCATCATTCTGGCATCATTCAATCTAATGAATAAAGGACATCATTTTTAATGCGTTAGACTAAAATGAGACTTTACAATAAATGAATGCATTTATTATCCGTTATGTTATGAATTTGGGTATAGATACCTAAATCAAAATATTACTGAATAAACAGTATTCTAGCACTTATAATTCTGAACATAATAATGTGTTTTGAATATAACTCATTTAATATTTGAGTGTTATCAATGCAAGATATTTTACAAACATGTGAAGCATTATCTAATGCAAATTCTCGAAAATAATAATATAATAAAAGACAGCTTTTTAGGATATGGGAGAAAATATGATCCATGTTGTTTAAACTTAAGCGCACCCTTTGGTCTACAAAATCACATTTCCATGACAGTATTGATGATTTCGCTTTGGTTTCGTTCTGTAGGTCATCGTGCTTTGTCTCCTTTTTCTTTTGATCTTAATTGTTTTAGTAAGAACAAACAGATTCGTTGCAGTTCGTTCAGCTGCAACAAGGCTGATCCAAAAAAAAGAGCCTTTGACATTAAATGCCTGACCCGAAGCCATTTTTAATTGACATTCAACGGCTTGAGCAGGTTAACCATTGAGAAAAGAGAACCATGTTGTTTTATTTTTTAATATGTCTTGGTAATGCCAATATCATAAAGAGCCCCATTCACATGCTGCAAACGTTCATTGTTTTGTGCATGTATAGGAAGTAGGGTTTAACCACCGCTTGTTTAATTCATAAAGCCATCTGCGCTTGTTTATATTTGCAGCTCTTTTCCTGCTGCCCTCCATAAAAACAAAGCCAAAAAAATAATCATCTTCAACTTACTACACGTATTGTATATATAATATGCGTGTTCAGCTCATAAACAGTACCTCAAGCCCAAATCTTAAGTCTAATTGTGTTTAACAAAGATATATTACTTTAAAGCTTTAGATGAGACTCAAAGCAAAGAGTTTTTTCTACAAACATGCGAGCGAATCGAGCAAAGGTGTTTCGTGAAAGCATCCAGGTCACTGGATTACTGCCGCAGCGACATGTGATGTCACCCCTGCTGTCAACACCCTAATATAAGCAGTCCTGACTCAAGCCCTCAGGTTCAGATGACACAAAAAATGTCTTAAGAGATGCAAAACGCCACTCTGACAGAAACATATCGTAGGACATGTTGGCATTGCTGCAGAAAAAAGCCAATGAAAAAGGTATTAAAAGAAGAATTGTATTTTTAGTCTAGATAGAAGGGTTTGCTATTTTTGACTCAAACCATATTGAAATTCAGTCTTTCCCGTTTATGACAAAAAATATTTGTGACTCACTTTGTACTCACCCGAATATTTTTTTATGAAAATTTGAATAAATCATGATGTACTGCTCATGCCAGTTTTCTTTATTATATAATGGAAAAACAACTTACACACTAACTTACTGTTCAATTAGGGAAATATGTAATTTCTTATCTAAAGGATACTGGATGTTTGGTGAAATGTATAATTTCACTCGAATATGTTCAGTTGTATATGATGCTTCTATTTCAATAAATCACTGTCCTTTGGTTGTTAAAAAATAGTCTCGAGAAGAATAAGAGTAATTTCAGGTTGGAGCTCCAGCCCTGTGGTTAGTGCTTGAGAGATATACAGCAGCAGAATAAATTAGGACACCATCCAAGTTTTTATTGCTTTAGCATGTCTAGATGTTTTGTGGTCATTCCGGTCCAGAGTCAAATGTTAAATTTCAACAAAAAAAACAACTGTTAGGTGTACCCGAGAGGAATGTGTAAGACTTAGAGTATAAGAAGACAAAAACATTAAAAAACAAAACAAAATTATTTGAAACAAATAAAATAATAAATAATAATAATAATATAAACATAACTACAAAATAAAGAGCATATTTTTGTTATTTTAAAATGTTTCTCCAGTTTCATTATCTGCAAATAAATGAAAATAATTACACAATTTCTTTTTCAAGTATAAAACAATGATTTTTGAAAGTATTTTTATCCATTTGTCAAATTCAAAGTAACTTCAGACGATTCGATGAAATACAAAGCCAGACACCTCATGTTTTCAGTGCTGTTGACCTTGCGTGGAGGCCGAGTGAGAATAATATTTTATAATGAAATTCAGAGACACACGGAGGATTTTCTTTTTTATAGCTGTCTGACAGTGAAGGAATATTGAGTGAGGCAGCAAAAGAGACACAAGTCATCTTATGAGAATCTATTTTGTTGTGCAAGTGAAAGGTGGTTTTGATGAAAGTTAAAGAAATATGATTAAATTTGGTGATTTTAAGCGTGAATGATCAAAAATAAGTTTTGCTTCAGGAAAAACTAGAGGAAAGTAATAAATCATTTACAGCTAAAAGGGGTTGCACAAACTTCTCCAACTACGGTAACTGAAAACTTTTGACATTTGGCATTTACTTTTGGAGACTTGTGTAATGACGTCTGTATGGGTGTCTTTATTGTTGTAAGCAAGGGCTTGTGGGTTCATTTGGGTTTGATGCATGACTGCGGATACACAGCAGCCCACCGACGCTTATTTCATGTTTTAGGGCCTTCATTTATCCCGCTACCCTATTTAAGTTCAGACCAGGCCCCAGTGCACCTTAAACTCATTATAACTGGCTGGCCTGATATGCTGTGTAGTAATGGACCATTAAGAAAAAAAAGCATGGCTGTAATATCTGCAAACTTTAGAAGCATGAGGTGATTAAAATGAAGATCATTTACCTTAAGCAGAAAAGCTCTAATGCCGTGTTCACACCAGCCTCGTATCTAGCGATATACGGGAGTACATTAAACACAAAGTCAATGCAAAGACATGAATCGCGCGACATGCAAACTCGCGGCAGGCAATGCGAATGATGCGACACAAAGAACTCATTAACAAACTTGCTGAAAAATCCCTGTGGAATAATATTTTCCTGTTGGTACTCATGAAATAACAAACTTTCCCTGCGAGCAAAGAAGAGGGTTGAACACACTTGTTTGTGTTTGGTCTGAACATGGCATTATGATTTAAATATATAAACTTGCGCTGTAATCGCGCTACCCAATTTGCACCAGTCGCATCGCCTGCCAGGCGATCGAGTCTTTCGTCTCTTTGCACTGACTTTGAATATAATTTACTCACACAAATGTATTGATTCCCATCTTGTTTAAACACGCCATTATATTTGAAGCATACGTCACATACAGTTTGTTCATTACAAACCACCATCTGATACCTTTGAGTGACCGTTTCAAGCTTTTACTATCATCTCATGACTTTGATTGACAAAAATGACCATGTAAGTTAGGATTGGTCTCCTCTCTAAGACTTTAGAGGCTGAAACTGCAACAACACAGTCTGGCCTTGCCCAAAGTGCCCATCTGAGTACAATAAGCCACGAAAGCGGTACGCGAACCCAAGACAAAGAAGGTAAAGGCTCTGAATTTATGGCTCTGGGTTTCACCAGCAGTGAGAGCTGAGAGGAATATATTTCAATGACTGCTTCAGAGCTCTGATGACAACAGGAGTGGAGGGAACACTATTTTATCAGAGACAAGATCCTACGACAATTCATTCTTATTCGAAAAGCAGCACTCTCCTTCAACAGGTTACCAGCCAAGCATTATGATAGCATTCTGCGCCTTACGTTTCTTGTTTAGTGCTCCAAGAAAGATGTTGCGTTTTTCACCTTTATCTTTGTCGGCTGGAAATGCTGGTTTGATATTTCCCTGGGTCTTTTTCTTGCTTAATATATACAATAATGGTAATATACACTCTTAATGCCATAGAAGAACATTCGAAGAACTTCTTTTTCACGAAAGGTTCTGTGTGGTGAAAAAAGGTTTTACAGATTATTTGACGGTTTTAAGAAGACTGAATGATTCATATCTGGCATCACTGTGAGGTTCATTAAGCACCATTTTTATACAAAACAGAAAATTTGTCTGGCCCTATTAAAGATGGATGACTCAGATGATTCCTGGAAATGTAACAACACATACGTGTAAATGTGTTAAATCAGTTTATGAAAATCTGTCATGGCTCCTATTGCCAGGCTCATATTACTGTGCCAAAGATTTGAAAACGCTTCTGCTCAGGTGTAAAAGGGACAGTTCAAGAAGATTCTTATTAAATGTTTCTTCACCCTGTAGTCTTGTCTCTTTCTAAACCTGTTTGACTTTCTTTCTTCGGAAGAACTGACACTTAGTGATTGTCCGTTGATTTTTTATCCATACAATAGACGTAAATAGATGCAACTGCTGTTTGTTTACCAGATGTCTTTTTTCTGCAGAAAACAAATGAAGATATTTTGATGAATGTTGGGAACGGGCCCCTATTCACTTGGTTTTGTATCTATAGAATGGAAGTAAATGGGATGCCAGTGCTGTTTGGTTACAAGTTTCTACTAATTTCTTACTATTGATTTCTCTTCTGCAGAGTGTTGGTAACTGGCACCTTTGGACTTTGCATTGGTTTTGTGTCCATAAGATAGAAGCGAATAGGTGCCTCTACCGCATGGTTACATTTACATTTACATTTATTCATTTGGCAGATGCTTTTTATCCAAATAGACTTGGCAAATTATCAAGCCGAGCAAACGGAATCAAGATGCCTTGCTCAAGGACACTTCCGTCATTGTCTTCAGGCACTGGCATTCGAACTGCAACCTTTTTGCTTACAAGTCAGACTCTCTAACCACCAGGCCACGACTGATTCCCAATTTTCTTCTGCACAACACAATAGAAGATATTTTGAAAAATGTTGGTAACTAAAAAACCCTCACCACTATTGCACCCAACACAATGTCAGTGCAAGTTAACAGTTACTTATTTGTTTTCTTTACCAACATTCTTCAAAATATCTTCTTTTGTGTTCTGGAAAAGAACTAGGTTTAAAATGTCAAGAGGATGAACTTTCCTTGTTGCATCTCTCTTCACAATAACAGTGACACCTCTATTTTGGATTATTGTCCCGGGAAAGTTGGATCTCTTTGACCCTACGGTCTGAACTAAGTGAATATCATTCATTTCCTTCTTACACAGCTAGAAATATCCCACCAGCCCCCTTCTTTATCACACAGGATATAATGCAGCACCCTGTTGCTGTTATGCATTGGTGTATTATTCCCCTCTCTTCTGGGAGACAACAAATTGTCCCGGCTTTAAAATCATATTCCACTTAGAGACACGAAAGACGCATAGAGGTCAGGCAAAACTGTGTTCAGAGAAGATAACGCCCCAGCTTCCTCCCGTGAAGAGCGAAAAGAGTTCATTTGAATACATTATACAGGTGTCCTGTTTTTGAATCGAGAACGGAGCAAAAAAACAAGGTGAGGGGCAGAAGGTCCCACTTTCATCATCTTCCATCTGATTTATCTCCTGTATCCTGATTAAAAGTAGAAATTTCATTTAAAGGTTTTGAAAAGATTCTAAACTACTGACAAGATGATGGCATTGGCTTCACAGAACGTCACGTATCTCACATTGCATCAAAGCAACTGTTGCCAAGTTTGGGGGGGATAATTATCTTCTCTTCTATTTAGATGCTAAACAGTTTATTACAGGTAATGAATTTCTGAGTCTTATTTGCATTTAATGAAAAAGTATAAGACTTGGTATATAAAAGGATAAATTTAAGAACATCACTCGCTGTTGCTTTCAGTCTGATATCTGAAGGTAAAGTTCCTCAGCGCCCTGTTTGTTAATAGCTTGCGTTCCATTGATGTTTTGCTTATGATTACAAAAATAAATCAGTCTTCACCTGCGGGCATCTTTGGCTCTGCAGACAGCTGTCTAATGCACAAAACGGCAGATCACTGTAGCGGAAGCTGTACGCCACAAAACAAATCTATTTAGACACTTGGAGTTCTGAGACTGTTTTTAATGTTGTCTTTTTTCACAAATTTAGTTGCGTAGACCATGTTAACTTCATTATACTGGAGCGATTTTCTGCTTGCAAAGATGTTCCAATTAAAGCCTTTGAATGTGTAAGAAATATGGAATAATGTTTTAGATGGTGTTTACAGCCAAATGTGGCAAATTACTTTTTTGAGTTTGCTTTATTTCCAAGTATTAAAGAAACTTTATAGGGGTATTAAAGTAGTGGTTTATCTCCTCTTGTCTTTTTTAATCTGTTTGACTTTCTTTCTCAAACACAACATAAAATATTTAGAAGAATTTTGGTAGCCACACAGTGACAGTACTGTTTGTTTGTTGGTTCTCTTGTGTATGGACGTTAAATCAATGCATGTGAATGCCCTGTTAAAACACTGTAAATACAGTAAAATGTCATTTTGCTCAATTTAAATTACCATTTTATGTAACTTCACAACTACAAGTTGATTTTGAAATTACAGTATAACTACATTTTTTGTAAAATGTGGGTTCAATGCATTTTTCAAAATATCTTCTTTTGGGTTCTGCAGCGGAAATCATGCTAAATTTTGCTTTTAGGCCAAACTTCCTCTTTAAGTATCTTAATTTATTATAAATAAACATACGTTTTCTCAAGCTTTCATCTTTAGGCTGCACTGATTCCGTCGTTTATAGATTTCACAGCCAAGCTACATAAAGATGTGAAGACCATGATGTAGTCTAAAACAGTAACACATCTAATGCTTCAAGTACAGTCATCCCCCCTCAATGATCCCAGAAGGGGCTGTTGTTGTATTATGGTGATAAAGCCAGCGTGTACACTTGCTCATTAAACAGATCTAATTCTGTACAAACACGTTTGAGACTTACAAGTCACAACCTGTGCCTTATTTGCATAAGAAATCAGCTATATGTGTGTTTTTCCTGCAAAAAGCAGTGCCTCGGTGGGGTTGAGCGCAAAGGTGACGCTTCTCTGGAGAATGTGCCTTTAGTCATTTATATGGAGCACAAATGTTGTTAAGACCTTTTTGTGCGACAAACCGAACATGCGCAGATGCCGGATGATGCCCATCAGTCCCTGTTCATAGATATGTGAAGTGCTAATGTGCAAAAAGAGAATGTGTTTTGAAGAAAATAGCCTCATCTTTTTAGCTGGCATTTTCAGGAATGTCTAAATTGCCCATAAATGCGACCATAATGTCTTATATGCCAGGGAGAGAAGGAAAGAAAAGACGAGTGAGATTCTCTAAATGTGCTGTGAATAATGAGGTCTCCACTCTTGCAGAATGTGGGTGAGGGAGAGATAAAGAGATGGAGAGAAGATTTCTCTGCCAACAGTGGAAAGAGAGAAAGTCTCGTAAAAGCAGTGCTGCATATGGTTAGGTTTTACAGTGGCATGCTGGGACGGGCCGGTAGGTCATTGTGTTCCGATTTGTTAAGATACAGAGGGTACAGAATGAACTGCTGTAGTTTTATTGGGTTATATTACCATATCATAACCCTGATCTCGGTTCGTGTGGATTTATGTTTAAAATGTAAATGTTAAAAACTCTCTTTTGTTATCAGGTGATGAAAGTAAGCGTGTTGCATGGGGCGATAAAGCTTCTGCTTCCAGATACTGTAGGAATCACCTGGATAAATATTAAATTATTATGATTTTATTCATTTATTGCCTCCAACTCAAGGCACTAAGAAAAAAACATAAACTGGACTCATGGGGCTGCATAAACAGGGCAGCTGGAGATTTGTATTCTTCTTCCCCAGTTTTTTATTAACATCCAAAACTTAATGGATATTTTCGCTTATAAAATACTAAACTGACAATGGCTATTGTAAGCAAAACTACCGCAAAACATGTATATTCAACATAATAAATACTATTCAGTGTGATCGTATTACTATTAAAAACTATTCATTGTGGTTCTTGCCTATACATTTCTGCATTTATGGAATGAGACATTTCAACAAATTCTGTAAGGCAAAACTGGAGTAATGCAATCTATTCTTGCAGTTAATACAATATTTGATCACTAGATTGTTTTATAATGCATTTATAATACATTAATTAGGAATTGTCTAATGAGATCTCATTTGACGTTTGACATCTATTTTAATTGATGTGAGTTTGTTTAGTGTGACAACTAGAAACCATTTGTGCCTATGTGCACATACATGAAGAATCCAGTAATTGTTAAAACTTGTTCATTTACATCATTTAATTACTGATTTTTACATAATTATATTTGTTTAACTTTAAAGCATTGAAACATTTAAAATATATCTTAAAGTAAAAAGTGATATTTCCCATATGTACTTCAATAAATAGAGAAAATAATAAAGTATGTATAGTATAATATAATATTGTAGTTTAACATTTTTGTTTGAACAATACATTTTATGTTAAGTTAAGATGTTGCTTCGCTTGAAATATTCCTGTATAAAATATAAACTTAGTGTTACTTTTAACATAACTTGCGATATCCCTTTCATTTACAAAATAAAATAAAAGCGCATTACACAAGTATTGCAAATATTAACATATTTTTTAGTGTAGCATTTAAAATATATATTTGCTCCTAAACGTGTTGTGCACAAATAAAAGTGTTCATTGAATTTGATTTTTGAATTGTTGCTCCAATGTTCTGGATATGACATTTTCAAAATCCTTGAAATATATATTATCAGTATATATTACCCGAATATAATAGATAAACAATATTTTGTTTTGGTGTTTTTATTAGTATGTCTTTATCAAAACAAACCAATAGTCATTTGGTTGATATTAAATACTATAAAATAATATACATATTGGATAAACTATATAAAACAGGATTTTTGAAAAAGAAAGTTTTAGAAACAAACTCTTCATTTAGGACCATTTATTTATATATCTTAGTAAACCCCTCATGATATACATTCCAGACATCGGAAAAGTCTATCCAGTCCATTTACTATTTACAAAGAAAAAATATGCGATTGATGTGAACAACAACATACTTCTGGAAAATAAAACCAACAAACCAGAAGCAATAATACTCAAGAAAAGAAGAATAGATGACACTTCACAACCACAAAATATCTCTTGTATTTTGTTTTTAGATGTCCATTAAAGGGAGAATATGGACCATTGTGAATGTGACAATTCAATTATCTGACAATGATACACCGTGCTTTAAAAAAAGACTTCCCAGGGTTCTTTTTAATCACCAAATATTGACATCTGACCCCATCTGGTCAACCTGTAAAACCATGGAATTAGAACCAGAAGACATGTTTAAAATTGTTGGGTTTTGGATGACTACCGTGTAACCAGAATCTTAAGCTAATAAACTAAATTATTGTGTTTACAAGCCACCCTGGTCATTACAACTCATATATTTAAACCAATTTTACAATACTTTAATGTAATATTTTTTCCTGATTTCAACATAATCAGAAGGACAAGTGCACAGACAAAAAAAATAGAGTAAGAGAGAAAACGGTCTTACGAACAGACCTTCCAAAAGCTCAACTAAGCTCAACTGATAGTCTGATCCAGCACTAATGTTATTATTGTGATTTAGTCGTGTCTGTGGGAGCCTGTGGGCACAGCACGCACAGGATCATTGCACACGGCCTGAGACACAGCGGTGTGCATTGCATATTGTAATGCCCTTTGACATGAGAGGAAACTCTTATGTATGAAAATCACCAGGGATTCGGATCAGCTCTGCGCTAATGTTTTCATTTCTTTTAGTTTATGAAGAATGCCAATGTCTTTTAAAGTGGTCCCTGAATTTCCAGAAAACACCCTTTGATATCTCATAATGTTTCCCTGTTTCGGCTCAAATAGCAGTGTGAAATGGAATATATAAGGTTTTTCTAGTAAACGGCGCCAAAGTACAAAATCCTTGTCAAGGTTTTAATAAGCTTTGCATCTACCATCTACGACACCGTAGTTGTATCCGGTTTGCTTATGCAGTGATTAATATTATTGTCACCGGCAGGTTTTTACAACATCCGCAGTCAGCCGCTCAATAACTCATATACAGTGTTCCCATCAAGCATTCCCATCATGAACCATCTCACATTGTCTCATCTCACTAGATTCAAAGCTCATAACAGCTCAACATAGCGTATTCATCCCCTCCAAGGCTTCACAGTAATAATAACCCTGAAAACTTTTGTTCCGCTCTGTTTTTCAGATGAGTTCAAGGCCTTTCTGAAGAAACTGCCGCCGGATCATTTTTTAAACGCCTCCGCTATCTTAAAGTTCTGGACGTCAGATCTGGTCCTGCAGAGACGCTTTGGTCTGTTGGAGGCCGGCACTAAAGCGGTGCTGGGAAAAGCCATCAAGATAGTACGCAAGCTCTTTGCTCTCAGCAAGCGTTGCCCCACACAGCCTCAGATCAGCCTGCCAAGAGAAAGGTAAAGTGCGACACATTCCCACATGTCTGATGTATTTGGATCATTTGCAAAAAAAGATGTATGAAAAATGTTTGCGTTTACCATTGGAGGGAACAGTTTCATAAAGGGGAAGTTTTTCCTAATTCTCTTTATATATAATACAGATTTGTTAGGTTGAAATTAGGGCTGTTAAACGAATAATTACAATTAATCACATCCAGAATAAACATTTTTGTTTAATAATATATATTTGTGTGCTGTGCATATTCATTTTGTATTAATAAGCACATATATGTAAAAATATATAAACAATGAATAAACATTTTTGTGTTGATTCTGTGCCAAATTAATAAATGGTAAGGCATAAGTTTAAGTTAAAAGCAACACAAATTCTGTTATTCTAGAAGTAACATAAGTATAAGTTCACACAAAAAGAAAATGAAAACTAAAAAGAAAAAAAGTAATTTAATATTGACATAATTCTCATTTTTGTGTGAACTATGACTTTAAAGGAAAAGTATCACGCTGTTTCATTCGTTGTAAGTGCTTGAGACTGTCGGGTTGTCATGATCAACGCGATCCGTTTTTTTTTAATAAGGACGTATATGTAAAAATAAATATATTTAAGAATTTCATAAAAATATACAGATTATTAAACAATTACACATAATACGTTCAATTACTGGTAAAATGTAAATTAATTCTTCAAACTATTTTCTTCCTTGTTATACATACATGTTATTTTGGATGCGATTAACCAAGATGAATCGTTTGACAGCCCTTATAAAATGTATTATAATTTATTCTTCTGGTATACTTTAGCTTCCAAGCATGTGTCTTGGGTTCTGTGTACTGAAGAATTAGTTGATATTCATCCAGTACACCACATGGTGTGATTTATATAAAGCTTGACTAAGAGGTACTGTCGTTGCTATGGGAAATTATTAAGCTCGTGATTCTGTGAGGAAAAGTTTGATGCTGAATGGGTATTCGTGCTGTCATATTTCTTAAACTATGGAAGAAAAACGAGAAGGAAGAGAGAAGGACACTAGGTGGTATTAAAGCAAGGGAGTATTTAACGCCTGTGGGAATTGAATGCACCTGATGAGTGGACACACGAGCAGACTATAATCAAGAGTTCTACACGGGTGACAGGATATAGTTTGTGTCCATCACTGTAAAGACCTTCACTCCATTGTGATGGCTTACATGTGTCTGCTGTATGAGACCACAAAGACAGCAGAACACAACAAGAAAAACCTGATTCATTTAAAGTTCGAAATCTTTTGCAATCATTTGCATTTATTCATTTATGCAGCAAAATCAAAGAAAGACACTAAGAGTTTAAAAAATAGTAAGCTGAAAAATGAAAATTACATCCTTATTTACTCATCCTCATGCCATGAGGTGTATATGATTTTAAGCTGAACACAATCAGAATTATCATAATATTCTGGCTTTTTCTGACTTTGTTATTTGGTGTCAAGAGTTTTAAAGCCATAAAAAGAGTTTTCATTAATCAGAAATGGTAATAAATTTGTGACTTAACATTTAAAGTTTATAATTATTGATGAATGTGTTGCTTTTTATCACTCTGATTAATTATTTATTATATATATATATATATAGAGAGAGAGAGAGAGAGAGAGAGAGAGAGAGAGAGAGAGAGAGAGAGAGAGAGAGAGAGAGAGAGAGAGAGAGAGAGAGAGAGAGAGAGAGAAAGAGTTTATAGTTTATAGACCATATTAATAATTAACACACTGTTTGTGTAATGCTTTTTTAGTTAAACACATTTTTGTTTTGATTCTGTTCTAAATTAATAAATGGTAAGGCATAAGTTTAAGTTAAAAGCAACACAAATTGTGTAGTTCTAGAAGTAACATAAGGCTGTTTCCAGTTAAAGTAGAAGTTCACACAAAAAGAAAATGAAAACTAAACAGAAAAAAGTAATTTAATATTGACATAATTCTCATTTTTGTGTGAACTATGACTTTAAAGGAAAAGTATCATGCTGTTTCATTCGTTGTAAGTGCTTAAGACTGTCGGGTTGTCATGTTCAACGCGATCCGCTTTCTTTCAATTTTTTATAATTATTACATTTGCAGACATAATAAAACCATTAGTTATTTAATGGCCATTCGCCCATAAAATCTCGCATGTGTCTTTGGTAAACTTGGTTCGGTTGATCACCTTCAACAAGCAAACCAAGTTTCATCAATTGATGTATAATAGCATTTAACAAACTCAAGAGTGCTGGACATAAGAAAGTCCCCCAAAACAAAATTCCCCAAGAAAACAGACAGAAAGAGTGATGGATTGTATTTATGTATGTGCGGCATTATGCATGCACCAACAATAGAGTAGGAAGATAATGGAGAGCCTGTGGAGTTGGAGATTTAATTTAGGTGATGTGTCTTTTGTTCAATTACATAAAGAGAATAAAAAGATTTCAGTGTCTTTGCATATACCCCTTTTGCTCTTATTAACTTCCTCTCTCGGTAAAGAACTATTAGTCAATGGATAGGCCATCAACAGCAGATTAATACTCTGATCAATCAGATGATGAAAATCAATGCCTCATTTAGCACAAAGAAAACAGAGCTGCGTCAATTCCTGAATGAAGAGTTTTCACACATAACATGAACAATTTTTCACGTCAGCAATGTCTTCATTTAGTAAAGCCTTGACAGTTATTTGCACTAGCTAATCATATCTGCAATTATGGCTTTTCCCTGCAGGACTCTGGCTTATTGGCTGAGCAAAGCCCAATCCTTGTTGTACTGCAGCGAGCACGGCGTGCATGGCACCTTCTCCGAGCAACTGCAGGGCTGCATCTGTCCCGCAGATCAACGCAATGTCTGCCAGGGCACCGTGCCCTGTAGGGTCGGCGAGGGGACCCTCTGCTCGTCCTGTGCCCCAGACAACATTACCCGCTGTGGCATGTGTCTCCCGGGAAGCATCCTCCATATGGGCTCCTGTCGGCCTAACATTGCCAACTCTTTGGATCACTACGTCAACTTTGACTTTGACATGCCAGACACAGAGATGCGTTACCTCCTCCAAAGGCTGGACAGCCGAATGGAGGTCCACGCTATCTACATCAGCAACGATGTGAGGCTGGGCAGCTGGTTCAACCCGGCATGGAGGAAGCGCATGCTGCTCACCCTGAAGAGCAACAAGAACAAGTCCAACCTCATCCATATGTTGATGGGGATCTCTTTCCAGATCTGCTCCACCAAGAACAGCACGCTGGAACCCGTGCCTGCCATCTACGTCAACCCCTTCGGGGGCAGTCACTCTGAGAGCTGGTTCATGCCCGTCAACCAGCAGGACTTTCCAGACTGGGAAAGAACTAAACTGGACGCCTCGCTCCAGTGCTATAACTGGACCCTCAATCTCGGCAGCAAGTGGAAGTCCTTCTTTGAGACGGTTCACATTTACTTGCGCAGCCGCATCATCACGGATGAGCCCGTTGTCAACGAGACCCTTTTTTACGAACCGCTGGACCTGGATGACCAGTCGGCCAATCTGGGCTACATGAAGATCAACAACCTAAAGGTGTTCGGCTACAGCATGCACTTTGACCCCGAAGGGATCAAGGACTTGATCCTGCAGTTGGACTACCCGTACACGCAGGGCTCCCAGGACGCAGCCTTCCTGATGCTTTTGGAGATGAGGGACCGCATCAACAGGCTCTCCCCGCCTGGAGCCCAGGCGCTAGACCTCTTCTCGTGCCTGCTGAGGCACAGGCTCAAGCTGTCGTCCAGCGAGGTTGTGCGCATACGGGAGACGCTCCAGAGCTTCAACGCCAGACTCCCGAATTCCTCCGAGCCAGAACTCAGCCAGCTGTGCAGCTAGCTCGATGAGTTCTCGTCGCTCATTTTTGCCTGTGCAAGAATGTATTTGTAAATGAAATGAGAGAGGGAAAACAAATATATTGTCAGTGTGTGTGTGTAAATGTTTGTGGATAAGAGTTGCTTTGAAGCATGTTCCTTTGGGAACCCGTTTTAACACACAGCATTTTCAATAGACTGATATATTGTAGGAGCTTAGAAGCTGTTGAATTGACAGAATATTCCCTCGCTGGGAAGATCTTGAAAAGGGGAGAATCTAGCCTACGGTCAGATCTACTCAGTGTCTTTGAGTGAGGGTTTTCTTTGATAGAATAGAAATTTTACTTAAGGGGACTGACTACTAGATTATCTTGAACAAACATTGAACATTTTGAGGGAAAAATATACACCTGCGTTTTCTAAGCACGTAGTGCTCAGGCCGCAGATCTTTTCCAGAGAATCAACGATGAAGATCTGTAAAGTTAACAAATAATTCAAACCATGCTTTTCTATTTTATCTGAAGTTGCAAATCCTGTATCGTGAGATCTGTATATCTGTATTCAATGTCGGACTAAATTTAATTGCGGGAATGTCGGACAGAATTTTTTGCATTCAGAGATACGGCCAAACCAAAAGGTAAATATGAAAGCAAATTCAGTGGCAATTTTCTTTACTGTACTTTTAACGTTGACTGCAGTCTCTTTAAAGGAAATAACCTTAAGGTAACATACAATATCACTTTGAATAGGTTTGTGGACAGCTTTGTAAATATTGCTCCATTCATTCAAGACGTGAAAAGCTTCACAACGCTTCTTGGATATATACAGATAAACCCCTGTATTTGTACTTTTTTTGAAAGTGCAAGACCAAAAACAACACTTCAACACAAAACAAATTGCCTTATGAAGTGAAGTCTCTGTTCTGATATCAAAGCACACTTGGCTGTATCTCTCTCTCTCTCTCTCTTAAATAGACACTTTCTCTATCCTTGAGCATTTTCATTAGTTCTTGTTATTTTTCCTCTATATTAAATTCTCAGTTCAATTAGAGTGACCTCTAATCTGTACATTTTTAATTGAAGTATTAAAAGGGGAGTGCATTTTGTGTCATATATGTGCAAATACAGAGTTTCATTTATATTACCCAATTCAAAAGCCTTTGTTTTTTTCAATGCTTTTCATTATACAAAGACCTACATGTGGCAAAATTGATTTTAGCATCTTTGCATTTAGAAGCAATTCTTTGCTTGCAGCATTTAATAAGCATACAAGTGCTGCTTAAGTGTTTCAGATTGAGTTGGGTTGGGTTGTAACAATTTGTCAACGCAATCAACCACACAATTGCATCCACTAACCGACTGAAGCATTTAAAACCCATTGAAGAAAACTGTCTGGAAATGTCTGTAAAAACTGCATTTGTGCTATATAAAAATGATCAGTCAATACTTTCTGTCATTGGATGAGTGCTTTAATATATGAGGAGCAACTTCTTTAATGCAAGAAAAAATGTAAAAGTGAAATGCAGTTGTCATGGAGAGTGATAAGGTCGTCTCATACACTGTCACAGTATATCTGTCTGCGGTCTGTAGCGGCAAAGAATAAACATTCTCACTGAATTCATGAGATGGAAATAACAGCGAGTGTGTAAATATCCGTTGCATATAATGTCCAAGACAGGAATCGGTTCTTGACCTTCAACATAGGCAAAATCAAGACAGGGAAGGACATTTAATCAATCACAGTGACCATGTGTAGATCCATACAGCCTTCAGAAGATATAAACAATGGGAATATTCCACCATTCTTCATAGATGAAGTCAGAAAGGTTTAAGTGCACTTTTAGGTCACATTTGATCATTTTATTTATCAAGTCATTTAAAAGCATTGCGAAAGGATTAGAAAAGACTATCTGAATGTTTTCTAACTACAGAATGTATAGTGAGGTTAAATAATCTGAGCCTATAAGTGAAATTACTATCTCTATGTTGAAACATCCAACATTTGCCAAATTGTAAATGTGCCGCAAACAGGCATAAGCGCCGAAAGTTTGAACGAAACTCATCACCTTGATTGAATGTCATGATCCTAAAACTGAATATTTAAAATAGATTTTGAATCCCAGGCTTTTACTTAGATTTTTTGGGTCACTTTGTCCACAAAGCATTAGAAACTCACTATGTTTTATATTTAAATTGCAACTAAAAGTTTTGAAAATGGACCAATGTTATATAACAGATATGTGGGATTTTGGTGGGATCAAAATTTTGCTGCAAATGCTGACCTTTTTGTATTTTTAATATCACTCAAATGAATGGATATTATTATAGTGAATTTTATAACAATTACGATTCACAGTTTCATGAAATCATCATTAAAATAAGAAAGATGAAAAAATATGTGAACTGTAAAAAGACGGAGAGTAAATGTGTATCTGTTTGTAAAAGGGAAGAGAAAAGCCACCAAAGTTGTACAGACCCAGGCAGGTCCTTTTAAAGCTAACGTGGTTCACTGCAGAAAATATGCAGTTTTCTTTTTTTAATGTGGGTTGTTAAATTAGAAACACATTCATATTTTATAATGTGTAGTGAAATTATTTGGTAGTCTGATGCTTTGTTGGGGGCGCACAAGATCTTTTAAAGGTTTAAAGGGGGGCACGACCAAAAAGGTTTGAGAACCACTGCACTACAGCAATAGAGAGGAGACCGTTTTAAAGCGTTTTTCTGACCGTCTTTACTTTTACTTGAAACATGTCTTCAAATTTTTACCTTCAACACTGACAAAAATTCCCCAAAAACTCTCTAGCAGAAATAAAGATGTATTACAGTAACCATTTCAAATAAACTCTTATTTTTTTCGTGAATTCACCAGGAGATTCCTTTTTTGCTCCTTAGATAGACAAGATCATGCTTTTTTAGAAGCGCATCAAATGTGACCTATTTTCAGCCTCCGCACGCAGTTTCTATGATTTAAAAATAAGACATACATTTTTTTTCATGAAAACTAGTTCTCATTAGCATAATAGATCTCAGATTCACACTGTAGCAAAAAGAAAGATTTCATCTCGATGGAATCGTTACATTATTTATTGCAGCTTGTTTCAAGTAAGCCCAAATGTCATGTTGTCAAACTAATACAATTTCTAGTGTTTTGAGTTCATACTAACTGCTGAGTGAACATAGACACTTGTGAAAAAGCTCAGCAATGCTATTTCAGATCTTACGGTGCATCTATCCAAATACAGAAATCCAGACAACATCAAACGTTGTCTCTTTATCATTTAACAAATGTGTTGGCGCGATTTAAAAAAAATATATTTCTAAGGCCTGTACCTGCAAAGATTTTATTAAAATATGTCATCTCAGATGATAGATCTAGGGCCGTGCCTCTATGCAGTGCTGCATTATCATGGGACATATGTTCATAAGAAGGTATCAATGTTTAGAACCAAAGTGCTGAATGTAAATAATGCATTATTTTCTATAAAATATATAGCTCAGTGAAGAGCGTAGGATTCTTTATGGTCAGATATGGACACTGAAAATGAAACATCATACTTCACTCTTAAAATCCCTTCTCTTGATGTTTTAACAAAATGTAAATGTTCTTAAATGACTTAATAAAAGGATAAAACAATCCTTCACCCCCATAGAGTCATACCTTTTGTCATTACAAGCGTAGTATTTTAATACCTTCACGAGTTTCAGATTGAAACGCTGCAATCCATCACCATCTGTTTGAAACCTAAAATTGCAGGTTACTCTTGAAGTCCGGTTGAAATGATTTTCTAAAATGGTACCTGTCAGCTTAACTTATACATCTTTATTATCAGGTAACTATTGTGGTTTAAGGCCAGACAATAATTGATTTTGGATTTATCCAAAATATTCAGCGAGTCACTTTGCTTATAGAATTGTCATCTGGCTTTGCCCCTCCCATTAAACACAGATGAGCCAATGAGAGATCAGTTTCAGTTGCGTGTTGAAACAGAACACATGATGCCATAGCAAAAAACTGAAAAGTAATTGGAAAAATGCACGCCGTGCATCTCCATATTCAACAAGTTAAAGGGAAAGTTTCCCCAAAAATAAATCTGTCATGTTCCAAATCTGTAAACTTTTTTTTCCTTTGATTTAACAGAGAAAGAAATTCGGAAAATTGCTTGAAATTTAACAGTTTTCCATTGACCATTGTAGGAAAAAATCCTTTAAAATTTATTATTTTGTGTTTAACAAAGAAAATTATAA
Organism: Triplophysa yarkandensis; assembly: GCA_033220385.1. Classification (NCBI taxonomy): domain Eukaryota; kingdom Metazoa; phylum Chordata; class Actinopteri; order Cypriniformes; family Nemacheilidae; genus Triplophysa; species Triplophysa yarkandensis. Next base: position 3,492,350 of record CM065664.1, on the reverse strand, counting down.
TACATTATTTTTCCTACCATGGAAGGCAATGGGCTCCTAAAATTGTTTGGTATATTTTTCCAATTATATTTCTTTGTTTTCATTACATTTAGGCATTTACCTTTGATAGATCTATGGTGACAACTATGTGTTTATAGTAGAGGCCGTTTAGCCCTGGGAGACTTCTTCCTACCGACTCCATATGTTCCCTCTGGAATATAAATCCTGTGAGGAAGCAGAAAGATAAGCAAGCGAGAGAGTACCAAATATAATCTGACTTCTACAGACCACGCCGCAGAGTAAATACATTCTGCTGATTCTCCTCTAGTGTGTATTTCTGAAGATCCAAACTGAGATAAGGAACCACAAACAGACTGAACACACGGAGAACTGAAAAATGTTAACAAGACCGTTTTCACAGGTATTGAAAATAGATACACTGTGCCAGATTATTGGTTCCCTGCAAACGGTTTTGTAAGGAATTGAAAACAATTGGGGAAAAGAGAACAGAATTGGGGTGGCTGACGTCGAGAGAAATGTGTGAATCGATGGATGGCCGGGATTTGATAGAATGACACTGGGAGTCCTGAAGGACATTATGTGAAGAAGAAGAGCCTGAAGGAAATTTGACAGCCGGTTTAATGAAATAATGTCTCTTTCTTGCATGAGTCTTGCTTGATCTTTCTTTGCGCTCCAGGCTATGTGTTTGAGAAAGAGAATGTTGACTTCTTAATGGCTTGGGCTCATTTGAAGCTGTGCAACAGAGACATAGAAAGTCTTTGGTGTGTGTGTGTGTGTGTGTGTGTGTGTGTGTGTGTGTGTGTGTGTGTGTGTGTGTGTGTGTGTGTGTGTGTGTGTGTGTGTGTGTGTGTGTGTGTGTGTGTGTGTGTGTGTGTGTGTGTGTGTGTGTGTGTGTGTGTGTGTGTGTTCATGAAATGTGTTGGTTTTAAGACATGCATATTTTAGATGAAGAGCTACCAACAGAAAAATGTGCTGAATGCAATTCTGGTAGTTTTCTAATGTACTTAAAAGTATAAATCCTATAATAAACACAATTTAAGGTGCATATTAAAAATTTATATTTTTCCATTACACAAACTAAAGTAATATTTGTTTATTAAGAAAAATGAAATGTTGGATTTTTAATCATAATATTCCCAACTGATATTCATTTCATGTGTTTAAAAGATTTCATTAAGTTACAATAGCTGTTTATTATTGTGATATTTACTAAGCCGTATGAATGTCTTTTAGAGCGTGTTTTACTAAGTTGCTTCTGCAGGACACACAAAAGAAGATACTTTGAAGAAGGTTGGTAAAAAAACATACGACTTCATTGACTTGCCGTGGTTTTGAGTCCGTACGATAAAAGTCAATTGGAGCATCATTTATTTATGTTTTACGTATACGAAAATTCATACATGTATGAAACAACAAGGAAAGTTAATGAGGAATGGTTTCCAAATGAAATTAAAATAACTATTTGTGCTAAGAGGCAGTTAAGGATAAAAATAAACAGCAAAGACATAAAGGACATCAGCAGCAGTGTGTGAAAACAAGTAAGCGAGAGACAGTGTGCTGCAGAGATCAGCTCGCCGTCAAGGGCAGTTTGGTCGGTGCGACTGTTCGGAATGAAGCGTCCCTGAAGATGTCCAAAGACTGGCAGTCTCTCAAGATCTGCCATCATAGGTCCCCTTTAATCCAAGGTGTCAGCCGGAGAAACAAGGACACCTAAAATGAGAGCCAAGACCCGATCCATATGAAACTATTGTCAGCATCCTTAGGGACGAAGAGTGGTGGACATGATCAAGTCAAGTAGAATGCAAATCCAGCTGAATGTTACAGCATCTTTAGAGAGATGAGAACGGAGAATGTGACAAGTACAGGAAATGAGAAACAGACGGGAGATTTTGACAGGAAAAGCAGATGACAAGCTTTTAAAGGAATGTAGTATATATTCACTAAAAACAATAATAAATGTGATTGGAGTAAATCTACCCTGACAAACACATTTTTGTTATTCTGTTTCATTTATCTGGTTCCCTGAATACCCTGGGTCTTGAAAAATGGACACACTGTAGCTGCATTGTTGGTAATTTTAATTTACACTACTTTTGGGGATTTTCGTGTTAACGATTTGAAAATTTGTCTTGTGATGTCATCATTTCATGAGCGTTCCTATTCATCTGATGATGTCAGTAATTTAAGATCACCTGACATGCTTTCCTTGACATGAACATTACTCATAAAACATGAGACTGATCAGATTGGTCCATTTAAATCATCTTAATAAAAAAATAGCTGTAATAGATCTATTTCTTTAGATTAGATTCAACAAACATTGCATTTATACAGTTTTATGAAATGTACCCTCTAAGTAGTTGGCATTTGGTACATTTTCTCATTTAGAATCTTGTCACCCAGCAGTGCCACCTCAAAACTTTATTCTTCTCTGATCAGAAGTTTGCTGCAGAACGTCTGTACAGAGTGACAGAGTTTTTCCCACAACATCAACAGTTTAGATCTGTAAGAGTTCTCTGAGAAAACAGCGCAAGTGAAGACAAGTCATCAATATCAAAACTTCTTTTGAGTTGTTATTCCACAAAGCTGAAGAGAAGGATCAAAGATTGTTTGAGTTAGTTTTCTTCAAGTTTGATTCCGAGGTGTTCCATTAGCCATACGAGAAAACACCTTGAAACAAATTAAGAAAATTCTTTCGGATAAATGTGACTTTCTTTGTTGTTTGAGATTGTGACAATCATTTATTTACACTTTGAAAAACATGTGTAAAGTCCTTGTTCGTAAACTAATATGATTTTCTAAATACAGCAGCTGAATATTGAACAGAAAAATAATTATATAAAACTTTCTTTTTTCATAAATCTTCAAAAGTGATGCTCATTTAAAGGCCGAACATTATTTTTTTATCTTTTGAATTTTATTTTTTATTTGGCTGGTTAGTGCATTGCACATCACAATATATTTTTTTAAATAAATTACAACTTCCATCCCAAAGAAGACAGTAGTCTATTGTTTAACGCAACTGAGAATATGTAAAATATTGTAAAAGCTTTTTCTCAATAAAAAAGAACATTTCTGTTTTATAAATAAATGAGGTATCACAATATGTCATGAATGTAAAAGATGGAATATAAGGTTGATCCAAACATGAGATAAAGCAACAAAAAGTTACAAAGAACCAGAAAGAGAAATCAGTAATGTAAATTCCAAACATATGGTTATAACCAATTCAAAGATAATTTCGTTACGATAAATAATAATGAATATACAGTACTGTGCAAAGCCCTCAGGCATACTTTCTTTGGTTCAATGGTTTGGGCCTGTATTTACAATATTTGCAGTAGTGTGTCATCAGAAAACGGGTATTTGTATAAGTCCAGTGAGGATTTTACAATGCTGGCCTTTGAAGAGACCTTTACAGTATTGTAGCTTTGTAGGTATGTCTTGAAACATCTTGAAGACATTAACACAGGTCTTCTTGATTTAGTTTGTCTTTTTATTATATAATAATAAATGAAACGTATGATGACACCAGATCTCTGTTTGGCTTTTGTCACACAGAAATGTCACTGGTAATAAGGTTTAAAAGTTAAGACATGTTTTCTAATGACGCACTACTCTAAATGATATAAATGAGATTTGTTAAGGTAAAAATGCTGACATGTATTTCCAACATCACTTCTACACAGTACTATATATTAACAAATATCATCTCTTGTCATCTTGTCATGCTGTCATAATGTTGTTAGTTGTAAATGTAAATGTAAAATGGATGAATTGCTCTTCTGAGGTTTGATTCTTTTGAGCAAACAAGGGCCTAGAATTGCCACAGTACATTCAAAAATCCTGAATTAAGTCAAAGCCTTAATGGTCTCTTAATATTTCTTAATATAAAATTTAATATTTTTAAGTTACATATTTAGAAATCAGAAGAGGACCTGAAATAAAGATGGATGCATTAAGAGACTTTGAGTGCAGAAACACTGCCTAAACTGCAAAAAGCCACTGAGTAATGTTCAATATTTTTTCACACAACAGCAAACATCCCTTTCTGGCACTTTTCCTGGACTTTGTTTGATTGTGGTGTACTGCCCTGGTGTTTTTGGGGTTTCTAAGTTGCTCCCTTGTTAAAATTCTGCACATTGCCTCTATACAGAGCATTAAAAAAAGACCTTCACTTTTACTCATAGTCCCATAGCCTTGCCTGTTATTACCTCGGACTGGCATTTGAAAAAGGAAAAGTAATTAAACATGTCCCTTTGAACAAAGTGAATGAATATTCCTGAAGTCACAAGTATTTAGTGAGATTATTCATTAAGTGGCATGAAGTCAAAGTAATGAAGCCTTTGGCATGGAAATGTGATCAATCATATAATGACTCGAGTTTGCAATTCATGTTTGAAAGTCGCCATCTGTCCTTATTTTTCCTCAAGAAATGAAGGGTTTTCAGGGTGGACCCATGAATGACATTTCGACCTGTTACAAACCGCACATAACCACCCGAAGGGCACAGCTGTATTCCCACCAAGCTATCACACAATAAAAATATGTCAAAGTAAAAGTGTTAAAGGCATCTTTTATTTAAATTGTAAAGTGTAAAATGGTAATGACTCATTTTACACTTTATATTCACCTTTTCTGAAAGAATATATTGTGTTATGTATTATGTAATTAATTTGATAAAATATACATTGTTTAATGTTCACTTCTAAATGCAAATCAATCCAAGATTCTACGCCCTTTGTTTGCTTCATTTTAAAACAACTCTGTCTGTAAACTCGGTCTCATTTTTTGGATTTTCGCCTGAATTTAGATTACCGATTTTTAAAAGCACATCAAATCCAAATGCACTTTAGTAAATGCAACATTTTTACGTAATGTTCCATGAAACCCATCCAAATTTCATTAAAACACTTAAAACACTATTCAACATGCTTTCAGTACTATAAAAAGGCACAACAATAAATCTCTCTTTTTTTATATATCTTTTTTATTACTCTTATCCGGTGAAGCACAGGAACCCTTTAAGTTGTTCTTGATGCATCAGGTCTCGATAAAAAGATTTTTGTCTCTTTCATTTGCATTCCCAATTTTATGCAGACTCAGAATAAAGTGCACACACAGTGGTATAAATGGAAGATTTTGCTACAATTTAATTGTCAACCCATAAAAATTGCATAAACCACAGCTGGGGGTTGGCAATTCTTTAGTAAACACAAAAAACATAAGTCAATTTTGTATTGTTTTATCAGTGTATAGGTTGACAGAAACCTAGAGTAGTTGATCCTAGAGTTTAATAGTTTAAAATTAGTGGTGGGCCGTTATCATCGTTAACGTGCTGCGTTAACGTGAGACTCTTATCGCGCCATAAAAAGATATATCGCCGTTAATCTGTTCTCAAAGTTGGGTTGGGAGCTACATCTATACTACACAAGTTATGATGACTTTCACCTTTGATCTTTAAGCGCGGATGTATACGTAACCGAATAAAAAAGGTGGGAGCGAGAGCGAGTCTTCTAACCTGACCGTCGACTAACGCTGCGTTCACACCAGACGTGAAAAGAGCGTCATGTTAGTCAATGCAGAGATGCGAATAGACGCTAGGAGATTTCCTGCGCCACGTTAACCAATCAGGAGCTTTATCTAAAACAAACATGGATGAGAAAGTCATCAGGGCTTTATGTGGAAACTCAGAGTTTTATAAATCCACATTTACTGGAAGAAATTTAGTAAAGGAAAAAATGTATATTTACTCAATTTGAGCTCTATACACATATTTAGACCATAAATAAAGCCGTCACATTAAGTTGAATAACTTTATTTTACAGTAAAGTGACTTTTCCTCTCACAAGTTGACGAGTTCCCCTGACAGAAGCCCGACCTCCCTGCGCGAATGACGCGTTGGACGCAAATTAACTTAAATGTTCAAGCGTCAAACTACACGTGTGTGGTGGGAACGCGGCATAAGGTTGTTTGCACCTTGTGCAATGACTTACTTTTGGTCATTATTTGGGTAGCAGACATATTCCGAATGCCTTCGACAGAATTCAAATGAGCCATTTTAATCTAGATTAATCTAGATTAATTCCAAGTTTACAGTGAGATTAATCTAGATTAAAAAAAATGATCTATGCCCACCACTATTAAAAATACATTTAAAATATGAGGGTCCCTCAACGTTTAAATTTGGTAAAAAGTAGGCCGTTTCAACAACTTTATGTCCTTATATAAATTCATAATATGATCACATTCATGTTAGACTTAAAGCAAGACAATCATTCAGAAATGTGTATAAATAACCCCAAACTCAGCTTTTCGTGTAGCTGTTATTTCTTAAAGAAGGCCAGTTAAAGAGGTTTAATTCTAACAATATACATTCATTTGGTTCATTTAATGCTGAATATGTCTTCTTCAGCTGAAAACTCTTGAGTCACCAATGGCAGCTCTTATATGCTACATATTTTCAATTAGCAACACATTCAACTGCGTTTGTCTTCGTTATCATCGAAAGTATTTAATGTCTGCATTCCTCTTAAGGGTCGGCAGGGTATCTCACAAGAAATAACAACATCTTACATCATTACCCTAAACTCTTCGAACACTAACATCAATAACAGTGACAGCTAGCTAACACAAAATCAAAAGTAAAAGAAAAGAAACGCATGACAATTTGAGATGAATGGTATAAAAACAGCATTGATAAAGTCACAAAAAAATACATTGCGACTATTTAAAATTTATCCTCCAATTTGTTGGCAACTTTAAACCCAAAAAAGTCATTTTTTTCAGTTAAATAATCCAATGATTTATGGATTATTAGGACAGTCCATATCAGGTTGAATCATTTCGAAGAAATATTCAATTTAATTGTGATTTTTCCTAAATATGGAATGCTATGGCGTAAATATGGCCCCTGTGTGGCACGATTTCCCTAAATGCACTTACTGGCAAAGTTGTAGGCAATGTGTATAAAATTTTTAAACATGTTTGTTTTATAATAGACAACAACTTCTGGAAAATACCTATTGCTTGTGTAGGGCCAACACATGCCGCTGACTAAATGATCTGTCACTCAAACCTAGATATTGATCTCTAGCTCTGTTTTAAGGGCAAATCTCAGTGAGCTGAGAGTTTTTTTACATTTGATTTATGTAGTTATCATTCTCTGTGTTGTGCAGAAGAAGAATTACTTAAATCCTTCGAAAGAATGTGTAAATTGTACAACAGTATTTTATTTAAAGATTGTCTCGCATAAGGCCCATTAAGGCCTATTGGGTGCCCTTAATATTTTCAGTAAAGCCTATTTATTTATGATTGGTTTTTATTATACACCATATTATACCCTATATTATACACTATACACTATATTGCTTAATACAATTAGTTAATATTTCTTGTTTAAATTTGTCAATATAGTTTTATATGATGGTTCGTTATGCTCTAACTGAACCGTACAATTCAGCAACTCCTTGATTATTGATTAAATCTATCTAATATTGTCCATGTCCCTACCAAACAAACGTAACTTTTTCCAAGCCCACATCATATTATTCACAGAATAATCCTTGTGCAAGTGTAAAAAAAAAGATGTTATGTCATACAAACGTTTCAGAAACCAGACCTCCCTTCTGTCATTTGTCACCCATCTATTTGTTCTTTCTCTTTCACTGCATCATCCTGCCTTTTTTCCATCTTTTTTCTATTTCTGCATTGTACACAGACCGAAGAAAAGGAGATAGATGCCGTGAAACTCTCGGCACATGCGTGACGGCGCAAAGTCCTAAATCTCTGGAGATCAGATTAAAGATGGAAAAGAAATAAAGCTCCAGGACACATTGCGACAGCCCCCTGCCACTGTGGGGGGTCAGAAATGTGGATAACTGAGAACAGAGTGATATCTATAGTAGATTCATGAAGAGAGTTTTGGTATCTCTGCCAAACCGGCTCTAGGCTGTCACATTATTTAAGAGGCAAAAACAAACAGCACTGAGTGAGGTCAGAGGACAGTTTTAAAAGTCATTCATATTGTCTCTGAAGACAAGGGAAGAATTGTGTCTTGCCCCATGTGTCTTGTGTTGCATCTACAATTTTTTTCTTTAAGATAAAGTCCTGACATTTCTTCAGCATTGTGTGTTTTTATGTATATGTTCTTGTGTTTGCCAGCAGCAGCTTTTTAATAAGAAGCATTTGTAATAAAGAAGATTAATGTTTAAAGTAACGTTGTAATATTCAATCAACAATTGTAAAATGTAACAAATTATGCTTGAGGAACAAATGACTAACAAGATATCATCACCGCCTCTGTGCCATCTTTCTCATTCTTCAGCTGAAGTTGCCATGACAGAAAGGAGGGCCGTCATGACAACACATCAATAACTTCTTTTAAATAATTTTTAAGATCCTCCGCAGGAGGCTAGTGTCCCCCGTGGGCATTAACTCAGGTCTACGACAGAACCAGCACAAAGGAAAAAATAGATCTATTTCACAGATTCTACATGTATACTGTAAATACTGTAATTTTGCAAAATATGAATGTTATATTTAAAAAATTCTTAATTTATACTGTACTTTATGTAAAACAGTATTTTTATGGAATGTTTTTTATATTTTACAGTGAATTTTACCTAATGATTTTCACCTTTACTGTAAAAACTATAATTTGGCACAATTTTACAGATATATTTAAAAATGTTTACATGTTTTATTTAAAGAAATATATTTTATATTTTTCAGCCATATATGATTTTAGAATGCTATTAAGTTTTATTTTAATTTTACATATCAATTTAGATTTTACTGTATATTTCAAGGTCGTTTAATGCCGGAAGATCGCCATTTTGCTGGATTTTTACAGCATGGTTCTTGGAAATTGTTACTTGGTGGTCAAGATAACCTTTCTTCTAATTTCCAATAACGTTAGGTGGTAGGCAAAAATACACTTTTGTTACATTTTAAACACTCGTGCATGTTTTTTTATTGTCTTTTTTGGGGCTTTGGAGCTTTATTAGAAAAGGATGACGGGTCAGAAGTCAAAATCGAGTCGTCCGAAGCAGTCCACTAGACAACCACTGCCAAAACTTGTTCCTTTTATATGTAAATTAAATATGTTAAACCCAGTGTTACCCGTTGTTATTGTTGATTATTCATACAGTAATGTTCAGTTATGACATTGAAAATTGTTTCTTAAAAATAGACATGACATTACAAGAATTCAGCGACTTGCTTTATGTGTTAGATAATTGCCTCTTTCAAAAGACTGTTTCTAATAGATTCAAAAGTCTTAGACACAAAAAACTTTATCTCAAATGAAAAGGTCATGCTGGCACTGCAAGTATGAAGATATAACCATTTTAGGGTCAACACGGAATATAATTATGTAGAAACTGTAAGTATTACCAAGTAAGTACCACCAAATAACTTCTATCATCTTTCCCACACGCTTTCACCCCTACCACAAACATTGACACAGGCCTGAACTCTCTCTTACTGAAACCCACACAATGGTTGGCAAATAACACTCTGTCAGATGCATTGGAGAAATATTGCAGCTATTTCTGAGAAAGTGTGAAAAAGTTTTCAGACTCTGGAAGAAGCAGTGTACCTCAAAGTGCAAAAGAACACACGCACTGGGTCGAGTGTCTGTTTCCTCAGTTTCACTTTCAACTTTATATATTGTGAGTCTTAAGGGCCAGATAAGAAAACATTCTGTAACTTTTATACAAGGGGGCATATTACTTGTTACCTGTCCCTTACCATTTTCTATCCAGCTATATATATCAAATGTGTATAGTAGGCACATGATATGCTATGATTTGAAATTTTCTATTTTTCTATTTATTCTAGAAGGGGAATTAAACTCAATTGATTAACTGATTTGCATGAAAGTTTAATCTTATAAGACCTAATTAACACATGCGACAATAGAATAACAAGCTTTGATGACGGGCCCTCACATTGCTGTGCCCACCGCTACATGGTGGCTCTCGAAAAACAATGCACTGTGGGTATGTGCATTAATGTGCACAAGTTGAATCTAAATCAAGCAATGTTTGCTGTAGATATGAGACACATCCAGCCATTGATTTGGTAGCACAAATTGGAGTGTCTAGATACAATGCTTGCACAATACAACATTTCTTCCCATAAAATCTTAAACATGCAAAAAAAATGTATGCAGTACTGTGCAAAACTCTTGGGAGGTTTTAACACAATAAATGTGTTTTGGTTATTTATATAATTTAGAGAAGAGTAACACCATAGATCTGGTGTCATTATCTCTATCATCTATTACTACCGAACCCATTTGGTCCCAGGCTGGAGCCCACCATGACAACACCATTAAAGATATCCTTAAATCTTTATCAATTTTATATCAGCTATGTCTCTACATGTCTTTTCCCTGATTTATCCAAAGGTTTAAAATCTCACCACGGCAACACCGTTCCCGATCTTAAATATCAATTCCCAATTTATCAATTCCATTGTTTTGAAATCATGTATACTATATGGATGATCAAATAAATCCCCTTGGAGGAGTATTTTAAAATTCACAATGTGTAGTTATCGACTAAAAAATTTAATCCACATTAATTCCAAATCGTAGACTTCATGTTGGACAGAGATGTAGAATGGTAATTTGAAATTTGTTTGGTTTGTTGAAAGTAATATTTATGGGCAACTCCAGCATTGTGGACGTGACATTTTGCATTAAGGACATCACATAAGAATGCTCCTAGAATGTAATTGTAACCTATAAACTGAACCAACTGTAAATATTATACAAAACCCTTGTTGACAGTTTTTAAACTCTGAAAGTTCACGACATGCATTTTCAAACAATCCAATATAACTCACTACCTGTTGGGCAGAGCCTAAGCATGAAAGTCCTTTGGCTTGATAAGATCTATATACGTTTGTGTGTCAGTTGTGGTCTGGTGGTTAAAGAGTTGAACTTGTAAGCAGAAGGTTGCAGATTCGAATCCCAGGGCCAGCAGACAATGACTGAAGTGTCCTTGAGTAAGACATCTTACATCTGTTTGCTCTGCAGTGATAATTGAGTACTGCATAATACTGTAAGTCACTTTGGTAAAGCGTCTGCCAAAGAAATAAATGTAAATGTAAATGTTTGCAATCAAGTATGTGTGCACTGTGCAGAAATATATTTTTTCAATTCTAGGTGGCACTACAGAGCCCCCCGGGCACCATTCTTTCTAACATCTTGGTGGCTGATGGGCCCGAGGGTAACGATGTTTGTCTTGAAATCCCCAGTTAGTCTGGTCATTTGGTTTAGTCCTGTTTAATTCCTGTTCTTGTCACGTGTCTTGAAGTCTTTTGTAGTTCTTTTGTTTCATTGGTTCTGTTTTGATTATTTCCCCAGGTGTGTCTTGTTACCTTGTTTATCCCTATATATAAAACCCTTGTGTTTCCATTGTCTAATGGTCAGTCTGTGTTTGAATGTTCAGGTGCTTAGTTTAATTGTGTACTTGTCTTCGCCTTTCCTTGATCCAGTCCAGTCTCGTTCCGTTTATTGAATAATGTTCTTTCGTTTGTTTTATTGCTTTATTAAACCCCTAAACTGCACTTGGATCTATCCATCTACTATCATTTGGATTACTCACAAATACTAATCGTTCCACCGGCATTTATGTTTTGGTCATTCCGAAATGCTTAAGCCCAAGACTTTTGTTTAAGTGGTTCAATATAATGTCTTGGAACTAGAGTATTTCCATTTCCAAAGTAGCAAGCGAGATGACATGTCATCTGTGTTAATTTCATTTTCATCTGCAAGCTCTGTGGCACCAGTAATTTATTACATCACTCCTTAAGAAACAGTCCTTAAGAAACATTGTCTATACATCTCTATATTTTTATAATTTAGTCATGTGTTTTTCTAACATCTAACCGATATAATTTTTTACAAACCAGTGCTTAGTATTTTAAGGGCAAAATATTTTCCCCATTTTCTTATAAATGACAAATTAGAACTTGAGAGGATTGAGGAGGAAGGCAGCAATAAATTATTTGTAATACAGACCTTAGTGACTTTTTTGCAAGCAATTTATAAAGTTGTTCATTTGTTATAGTTGATAATTTGATAATGTCATTAGTACTTTCACGTTTTGTGCATGAGATAATTATGCAACTGGATGAAAGCTACAGGTGTATTTTGATGTGGATGAAATTGCTTAAAGTGAAAGTTCACCCAAACATAAAAATGTTGTAATAAATCCCTGAACTTGGTCTCAATTTCTATAAATATCTCTCTTCTATTGAACACAAAGAAGAATGTAAGCAAGATTCCTGGGGCACAATTGACTACCGTAGCAGAAAAAAATGCAAATCACTTGTTAACATTTTTCCAAATATCTTTTTTGTGTTTAGCAAAACATAGAAATGTATAGAGGTTTGAAACTCAGAATCTAAAGTATAATGCACTGTTTGTCTCTTTGAAATAAAACGAATCTGCCAAATGGATATATGTAAAATAAATGGAGATAAATATAAATGTTATATCTAAAAAACGGACTAAACTGACTTTTTTTGAGAATTGCACTGTGAACAAGTACATTTGGTGAAAAATAGGCTTAGCACATTGATCTTCATCCCAGACTTTGCTGTGCATCAGTGTTTTCATCAATAAACAGTTGCAGGAAAATGCCTTCTGCCGGTGAATGCCCTGACCCCAGGGGCTCGGGGTTGACAGTAAGTTACTAAAGGGAAGCTGCCGTCTGCCTGGTAAGGACTGAGAAAGGTTATTGGAGTTGCAGAGCCCCCAGGGTAATTATCATTGGCCCACGAGATGCTTTCCAGTGCAGCGTGTGAGGACATGTACCTTAATTGGATCATGCTGCAATCTCTCAAAGCTTTACAGAGACCTGGTTGTCGAGGTAACAGAGCTCAGGAGAATGTACAAAAAAACAGAATAACACATCCGATGGCCTATCTGTTGTATTGCAGAAAGTGTTTACTCAGGGTTCTTCAGGCAGTACTCATAACTGATGAACTTTTAAATCCAGCATGTTGTATCTTGCATCCTGCGGTTGAAAATGTTATCTCTAAAACATAATCTGTGACAATTAAAATAACATATATAAATGGGGTTTTTTTATGCAAATACTCCTCAGCTTTATTTAAGATGCAATGTGTAACAAGTCTGTTGACAGACATGCAATATAACATGAAAATATGTCTTCAGGGGACATTTTTATAAACTGCTCTACGGAATGTGTTTCGTAAATGTGTTACGGCATCCTCTGAAATGAAGTGAAAATGTATCAACATCTGTAATAGCCAATCAGGTGTTTCAAGCATGTTTCCATCAGATTGGACCTTTGAGATATGCAGGAATGTGCAATTTATCTTCGCCTGCACTCAATCGCACTCGGCAATTCAAGATGCCAAAGAAACTGAAAGGGAAACTGAGTGCTGATGCAGCAGCCCAGTGACCATTTTAACACAAATATATGCACCATCCTTTGGACATGGCTGATCCATGTGATCAAATGATTTGTTCAGATTGTTATGGTGATGTCATTATTTGCGGCAGTTTCAAACCATATTTTTGTACCACATTTAGTCAGCAATGGTTTCAAATTGTAAATGTACACATGGTTTGTTCTAAAGCATATTAAAAACACATAAACATACAAACAAGAGTTTAAACTAAATTTTAACCAAAGGGGAAATTAAAGGTAATTTTTGCAGATGTTGACGTGACACATCATGTGAGGTCAGTTAGGTAAAATAGAAACCTGTGCTATAGATTTGTTTAAGCTACAGAATGGTGAAAGTTAAGTTGTAATACGTCAACATCAACCTTTGTATTGTGTAAACATTTTTGACATTTAATCTATAAACTTTTACTTTTGAGTTCTTACAAACAAAATAGAGATCCAATATCCGCCATTCACAGTCAATAGATTGTTTGGACAGCAGCTTGGAAATAGAAAAAGGGAAACAAACTCTGTAAACAGAACTGAAGCATAGATTTATAAATCATCTTCAAGAGATCTGTGCACAATATTGTTTTATGCTGCATAAGTCCTTGACGACAAGTCTCGAAAAAAGGTATACTAAAATGTTCTACAAGTCATGGAAGTCTTCTACATTGCTAAGATTGCAATGACTGATCTCTTTGTGTTATGAATACCAATGGATTTGCTTAGAAATAATTGAAAAGCATTTTCAGGTTTCCCTTCCTTATGAAATGGGTTGACCGTGAGAGGTGCACAACAGTCAAAGACATGAAAATCAATAAAGTTATCCCTCTCATCATTCCAGGTCTAGTGCTTGATAAAACAGCATGAGACTGTAGTACAACACCAAAGAAAGCAATTATTAGTCTGGGAAAATATTGACAAACCCTCTGTGGAGAAATGATGGTGGTTAAAAGGATGAAAAGGGCAGAAGTGTCGACATACCTTTCCCACTTCTCCCTCCCATGTCTCCTTTTGTAAGCATTCTCATTTTTGATGTAAGCCTGTTACTACGATCGCCACGCTGGGCTCCGTAGGCTTTACCATATTGTTTGGATATATCCGATTTTAACGTCTAAATGTCCTTTTGGGAGGAATGTGTTGCTATGCATCTCACCTTCTATTGAAACAATGCATGTTGTTGAGGGATGTCATTTTCATGTTGTATTGAATTATTTATCCATATAAAAACATCTGGAGGGAAAATTAAACACTTAAAGATACTGACAGATAACCAGGTACAGTATGTTTTACAGTTGGCTTTGGTTGCATGAAGTACCGAAACCATCCAGCTAAGCATAAATCAATAATCTAGATCTTTTCTTTTCAAAGGAACGTGATTGCAGTCCATAAAAATAACACAAGTACAATTCAATTTAAAAAATAAAAAGCAATAGACAACAAAAAATCGTGGGGACAGCAAAAGGTAAAAAAAACATTGAAGTAATAGTCCACATAATAAAAGTGCAAGAAACATGTTATCTGAAATTGTTCAAATTCAGAATTAAATTAGCTTGAAAATGATTGATTAAGACCCAATCAACAATCCTTTAATATAGTATATTTTGTATGAAGTTGTACATAGTCTATAACTTTTCTTAAGACTTGTAAAACACTATTTTGTTGTTTGTTATTTTATTTAAGCAATCTTATAACAAAAAACTGTAAATTTACAATTGCATGTAAAATAACATGACAAATTTGTAATGTAGTCCCGCAAACATATATATGTACCCATGGGCTTGGGGGGGCAATACTGTCATGAATCAGATTGATCATGAAGTGTTCACTCTTGCAAGGAAAATAAACATGTTTGCCTACAAAAAACAATAATTTCCCTGGCCAAGGTAACTTAGAAAACAGCAACGATTACCAAATGTGTTGCTTGTAATGTATGAACATTAAGAAAAGGTATTGTAACTATTGTGCGTAAAATACCAAACTGGGAACTCATTGACATCTAATTACTCTAAAACTGACATATTAACACAACATCACTTACAATGTAGCATATTGGCAAAAACCATAGTTGAGTATTTGGTTTTGTGAATGTCAATACCTGTGTGTTATAGATTATTAGATCCATATCCGCATACTCAGACTTAAAGGCGCATTAGGATAATAAAGAACAATTTAATGCATTCAATGCAGCAGGAAAATAGAAAGGGAAGAAAAGGAAGACTTTCTCAGGGTGTAGCAAGGACCTATTATTTCTTGGAGCTAAAATCAATCGGTATAATTTTAAATCAGACAATGGACCTTTTCTGGACCAGAATTGTTGTTTTTTCAACTGTAGGCAAATCAGTTTTCTGGAAAGTAAATTAAATCCATTTCTCAGTTCAATATAGTCGATAGAACTGTTGAAAATCTAAGATGCGGCCTGAGATCCCTCTTTGCTTAGTGCTCCAAAAATGGTTCACCGGCCCCTGAGAATGAGACAGAATAAGTTGGGTTAAATATTTGCAAAACCGAGACAAAGTGTGACAAATAGCAATGATTTATTAAAAAAAATGTGAAATAACACTTTAACAAAAAAAAATAAGATTTTTTTGCTGCAAGCTACGTAAAGGTACTTTCAGCTATTTCGGTGATTGTTAAGTTGGGTAAAAGCATTCAATACTTTATACATTTATAAAAAAATATATTAGTTTCTTATTTTTACAGTTTTACAGGCACCCAAAATACTCCTGGTGCCAAACTGTTGGATTCAGAAATCAAACTCTTTTGAATAAAACAATGTGTTTTATTCCACTTATTTGGAACCCGAGGAAAGAAGAAAATAAATAAAGCGTGTCTAATTTGAGTGAATGTCAGGGCTGAGGGTGAAGGGAGAGTCCGAAAGCCAGAGAGCATGTCAATCTGTGAATTATTGATCAACCCGGGGAGCTCTGACAAGACACCAAACACTAGTTTTCAGTATCTGAGGCATGTTACCTGCATCTCCACCTCCTCTCTCACATAACATAATAACCCAAACACAGTTCCTTTTCTGCAGCTGTGCTATTCACTTGAATTATCAGCATTTCAGGACCTGAGCACATTAGCATTTGAATGAGAACATCAGAAATGGCAACAGAACCGAGCATTCACTGACACAGGACAAAGAGACTTATTCATGACTGACACATTTCCAGATGGAGTCGGGTCTGCTAACTGACCTGTTCTCAGCAAATCTTTTGGTCACTGGGCAGAGAGAGAAAATATGTTTCTAAAGGGAACTCAATATCTCTTGCTCTGGTATTAGAACAAATACTTTCTCCTAGCTGAGACTACTGCTCGGCAACTTTAAAGAGGTCTGGACATCAAACTTTTCTTGATCTTTTGAAATTTTAAAGTTCATTGTACCATAAGAACATAGTGCAAGAGCTCCAAACTTCCTCCCCAGGGCAAGAAGAACACTTATTGAACTCAAGCTTCAGAAACGGCTTACTTGGTTTTTCTCTTTCTTGTGAATATATACATTTTAGCTGTTGTATTTACTTATAAACTGTTCAACAGGTGAGAGTGGGAGAATATATTGAAACTATATTTGGTTTATCATATATTAATCCTTATTAATGTTAGTGAATGACAATACAGTAAAATATAAGTTATGTAATATCGCTGCATTAGTATTGTTCATTGTAAGTTAGTTTTAGCTTAATGCATTAAGTGATTGCTGACTAAGAGCACATTATTGTAAAGTGTCACCTTATTTTTTATACATACAGACAAAAACGCACTGTTCCATTGTGTCATATTTTGACTGTGTGACTTAAAGTCATTTATATTTTCTCAATGTTCCTGTATCCCTATTTGTTATTTTTATGGGGAACCAAATATAGTTCTCTACGAATATTCGTTTCAGGTATCTTTTTTTGTAACCATAAAGAAACATACTCAGAATTTAGCATTTTGAAAAATAACCTAAAAAATATGTAACATGAATTATTATTTTTAAGATATAGTGAACATTCCCAGATGGTTATATCTAGAATTAGACATTCTCGTTCCAAAAAGAGCTACTATGAACCAAAAACTGCATCACTAATTATCATATGAAATTTATAAGGCAACCAAACCCAACACATGAACTTAACACGCGGTTATCAGAAAAAGTCATAACCCCTGATGTCAAGTCCTATTGAAAAACTTCTCACAAGATCTAATGCATGGAAGAGTGCTGTCTTGAATGTAAAAGAAACATATCACAGCTTCTCGCGATTCAACTGACTTGTCTGAGTTGTATGTCATGCCGCTTTCTATATTTTACTTCAATTCTGTGTGATTCATGAAGTACTGCAGGAAACATAAATTGAGCTACCATTTGGTAGTATACTATTGTATACAAATCAGTCTACTATAAAAGAGTGATGCTTTTACCAATCTCAAAACTATTTATAAAAAGAAAAGAATATATTCCTGTCACACTGTCCCTCTCATGCTCTCTTTCTTATTCACCTGCAGCAGTTTTCCATTTTCATCAAAAGAGAGCTGATGTGTGGCAGTACAGTTACCCGGGGCGTACTATGAGTGCCCAAGGCCGATTTAGGCCTTCAATGGTTTAAACTGAAGAATCATAAATAAGACTGAAAGTCCCCTTGAGTACACTGATCAATTATATTCTCTATGGTCGGACGGAGAGTATATTACTTTATAAAACTGGGATTTCACATTTACAGTACTGACTAAGCCCCTAGAGTCCAGAAAAACTATGATAAATTCTAGAAAATAAATTCAGGAACCGTGAAGGCATATGTGTCTATGCAGTTTTTTTCCCATTTCTGTAAGAAATATCCAGCTAAGCTTTGCCCTTTTTTCAAATCAGATTTACGTCTAGAATGTATTTCTTTTCTATAATTATGTCTACAAGAAAAGGTTCTGAATTATGATCCTATACACAGTATCAAGAGTATTTGTCCTGTTCAGATGGTCATGCAAACTTCTTTTACTTTGTTTTACATGACTATTCAACTGCTCTACGTTTCTTCTAATAAATTAGTTTTTCTCTTCTACTAATCTCAATCATAACCAATAATAATGTTATGCCATCCTGTATACCATATTGGAGACTTTTGACTTTTTCGGATCCAAACTGGCTGTAGCCCTGTAAAAGTCATTAGTGTGTTTGGGTAATGAGGGTTTTGCTCAAATTATTTCATCTGGGTTCATCTTTATTCAAACCTTTCATCTTTTTTCACACCGCCCTCAATCCTTTCTAATTCCTTTTAATTCCTGCTTGTTAGGGAAACATATTGTTATTTAGCGGAATAAGGTCCTTCCCAACACAATTCTCTACAATATCATTCTACACCAATAAGATTTGTGCTCACGGAAATGAGTAAACTAGACAAATCTGTTCATTAAAAACGGAACGTCCTAAACTAAACGTAATGTATTTAACAGTTTTATTTCCCACAAAAGTATTTTGCGTAAGTATAACAAATATATACATCAGAGTCAAACTTTAAATTATGGCTATATTACACATATGAGTATACAAATGGCAATACATTATACATCTGATTGGAGGTTCATAACTTTTCTTACAGTGATTATGAATAAGAGTTTCTTCCGCTGAGTAACTTTAATTGAAGTGATTGGATTTTCATCTATCTGTCTTTCTATCAAAGATTCGGAGAGTCTTAACTTGGTTTTGAATTTTGAGGATTCCAAGCCACAATAATATAAAGAAGATACAATGTGTACCAAAGCATCAGTTTACATTAACAATTAGTCATTTAGCAGACACTTCTATCTAAAGTGACTTACAAGTAAGGTTCACAATAGAAGTAATCAAGAAAATAGGTAAAAAAGCATACATAAGTGAAATTATGGTTATTTTTAAAGTTATATTTAGATAAACCAAACCATATGAGTCAAGTGCAGTCAAGGAAACATTTTAAACAACACTGACAATGTAACAATACTAGTAATCACACACTCAAGAAATATTAAATGTGACTGGCCTATGAATACTTTCTAGCATGAGTTTGTTTTCAAAATCCGGCACATTTGCATCCAATTCACATGGCTATCATTTAAGCTGCAAGATATGGGATACAGTATCTCAAAGCTCAAAAATCTCAAACAGCATAATGAATGTGGTCGTCCAATTGAAATTCAGTCGGACCGACGAAAGCATTCAGAACATGTAGGGGATGTGTTCAGATTAGCTTTTAAATTAGCTGTATAATTGACCATAACATATTAAAATTGAACATCAGGAAAATAATTGGATTTCCACTCCAACAAGTACTGTTCTATGTTTGGAGCAGAGATCCTTTTTTCTAAAATATAATTTAACTGGACAAAGAAGAAACACATCTGTTCTGCATGTATTTTCTGCAATACTTTTGAAAAGTATATTACTTCTGTAAAGTAATAATGCGTTTTTTTTTTAACCATACATGATTTGTGCCATTCAGTGATCCAACCAGGAATACGATACCGGTTTGACACATCCGATCCGATCTTTGAGACGCAAGCCCCGTCTTCTTATTAAAATAATTTTCCACTACTCGTGCAGTTTAGTTTAGTGAGATATTGAGCGCATGCCATTGCCATTATGATTATCATGTATCATGCACATCCAGAGATGATTAATCTCATCTCATGTCTCTGCTTTACATCTTCAACACTGATTCCCTTGATTGTCCCCCAATGCTATGGGTTTTTATCAAGCTTTTTCAAGAACATAAGCCCTTTGTGTCCGGTCAAAATAAAAGACTCTTTAAATCAAATTGCCTCACTGGTCTCTCTCTTTATTCCATGCATCAAATAGATGTGGCAAGCTTGGCAAGCACTGCTTTGAGGTGTTAATAGTAAGCAGCCCCTGGCTTGAAGAGAGAAATGAGCATTCACAGATGATGTGGAGAATGCAAACACCCAAGGTCATGCCAAAACACCCTTGTCTGATTTAAATAGCATTGACAAGCAAGTAGTGAACATAATGTCTTACAGGGTCTCCATGCGCACATTTTGCCCTCCGGGGAGGTTAGTGACATATGACAAAATACTTCAAGTAATTCATTATACACACAACACAGCGGTTCACTGTCCTAATAATATTGTATTGCATGTCAGTACAGTAATAGCCTGAGATTCAAATTGCTGTGTCTGGAATATATATTTGAAATATTGAGATTTTACCCATTTGGCATGGTGTCCAAAATACCACACTATTTATGTAACTGGTAAATCTGCAGATAGTTCCATAAGAATTACAGAAATATGAATTTTAACATTTCTCATATTAAAGGGACCCTCAGAGTACACTGCGGTATGAAAGCGCGGGCCTTAAAGATTCACGAAATAACTGTTTTACAGACTGGAAGAAAGAGGCGAAGAAACAAGGTACTGAAATATATACAAAAAATATACAAAAAATATATACAGTATACAAAAAATACTGTGTTTTAACTATTTATACTTAAAATTAGTACATTTTAAATCTTTAAAGCTTTAATCGAAAATTTTTATTAGAATTCGCCATAAATGATCACTACAAATTTATTCATTACATTAACGTAATTGTGTATTTGTGTAGCAACTCGCATTGAATTTAAATCTCATTGCCTACAAGACCTCCACCGGTTCAGCACCCAGTTACCTTAACTCTCTAATTCAAAGGTATAGGGTCTTGAGATCTCCGCGCTCCGCAAATGAGCTGAGACTTGTGGTGCCAGCTCAAAAGGGTAAGAAATCTCTTTCTCGTACGTTCTCTGCATTGGTTCCTCGATGATGGAACGATCTGCCTCTGACTTCACGCTTGGTGGACTCGGTCTCTATCTTTAAAAACCACCTAAAAACTCATCTTTTCCGGCTACACCTAACTCACTAGGAGTACCTTCTTTTCTAACCTACTCACTCTATCTTGTAAAAAAAAAAAACTTTTTCTACTTTCAGATTTTTATCTCGCTCAGTGTAACTTGGTAGCATTGTTGTAGCACTTGTTCGTTGTATCGGCTATTTACCGCTTCATTGTCTCCTCGACTATTGTAAGTCGCTTTTAAAAGCGTCTGCTAAATGCCTAAATATAAATGTAAATGTAAATGTATTTAAGAGAAATTAATTATTTTCCACAAAAAATCTTTTTAATAAAATTTAATCTGTTTATTTTTTTCACTTTTTTCTTCACTGTGAAAATAATACGACAAACAATTTGTTCTTTGAAGATTTAAATTCACATATGTGTACAATTATTAATAGCTTTGTCACCATAATTGGGTTTCTTTAAATAAGATTTAATCTTATGTAATACATGGATTTGACGTATTTATATTGTATAGACACAAAACCAACACAAGTAAATGAGGTGCAGTTGCTTCCAACAATCTTCATAATCTTTTTGTGTGTTCTGCAGAGAAAAGTCATGCATATTTGAAATGAAAAGAAGGTAGATGATGACTGAACTTTTGGATAGACTCTAACTAGTACTCACTTCCAGCTCCACAGCTATCCGACTGCTGATAACAACATGCAGTAAAGAAACTGCATTGAGATAAATTAATACTCACGCTCATAAATCTGCATTGGAATTCCCCAGTGACTTGTAGTCTTTAGAAGACTGCTAATGAACACAAATGATTCATTGTCAGGCAGTATATGCTGTTCTGATAATATGCATAGTTGCATTATTAGGAACAATGGGTCTTTTCCTCTTTGGCAATGATAAATTAGCACCATTTTAACCTAGAGGACAAATTGCCAAATTTTCAACAAAACTTGGACAATGCTTTTTATGTTTATACTGATGATATTTAGGATAATTAAAAGATTTTTTTCCCATTTTGTCTTAAAGTTTAGATCAAATTACTTTCTGTAATGAATTTAATTGCATGTCAAACTTTTTTTTATAAAAACAGACACTAAATTAAGACATGTCATCTAAAAGTTTGCTTATTTTAAAGTTGAATGACAGAAAAACAAGCATATTGTAACAGACACTAAACCTTACACTTGAAGAAAATTTTTCCTTTTTTAAGAAATCAAACTACTTTTATCTCAAACCATTGCCAGTAGTATACATCTCTGGACCACAATCTTATCTTCATCAGAAGCAGGGTCTCTCTCGGTTGTGTTGCTTTATAGAACTTCTCTCCAAAACCATCAAGCATATTAAAAAAACATCAAGCCACCACACTGCCGGCTATTTACTTCCATTTCCATAATGCTGAGAAGATAATGAATTCTACTTGTGCAAAATAGCTTATTTCATTGAATCTGGTTCTCTTCTGCTTGGAGATATTTCAAGGTTATTTCAGAGCTGAATGAAAAAGTGTTCTTAAGAGACAAATGGTCAGCCATTACGTTAATCAGTTTGAAGATGCTGTGAGCAGCTCTGCCAGTTCGGTATTTATTTTCTCGGGTGTCTACGCTCAACATATGCTCGCACTCGGCACATTCAACAAACAGTGTGTGTCAATAAGCGGGTAAGAGACCCCCTTAAGCAATGAATTAAATTCTAAATTACTCGAAGCAAGGAAGCGGCAAATTCGGTTACACTTAAATGTGCACTGTCGGATTGACTTAAATACTGTCCGATGTCAATGATCTCAAACAGGTAGGGCACAAATGTTACTATTATTAATGAGTGGAGGTGTTTGGGTACTTTTAAAGTCCCTGTCTTTTTCAGGATGGTGAAACAAACACATCCGCTGGTACAAACAGCACATATCCTATCTATTACGACCTGATATGTATGATTTCATACAATGCATGGCAAACTGATTGGCATCTGATTTGAAGCTGGACACGACAATGAGAAACCCTTGAGACACTGCAGATGCCACGTCAGATCGTATGGCAAGGTTCAGAGCTCCCTACCTTCATTCGCAGATACAAAGATGTGCCATCCAGATCCTTGCACCCAGCTAATGAGAGAAGTTTTGTTGAGTCTTACCAAAAGGGTAAGAAATCGCTCTCTTTGGCCTTCTCTGAATCGCAAAGATCTTCCCCTCACAACAGTTTGGCAGACTCTTTATTTTTCTATCTTTAACAAATGCCTTAAAACCCATATTTTCTGACTACAGCAAACCCTCTTAAATCTCTTTCCTTACTCACTCACTCTTTTTGTAAAGAAATAATGTTTTCTCTCTCCTAACAGGTTTTGTCTTACCTTATGGAGCTTGGTAACTCATTATATGACTCTTTCACCTTTTGTCATATTAGCTTTTCTCCGCTTCATTGTCTACTCAATTATTTGTAAGTCACTTTGGATTAAAGCATCTCCTAATTGCATAAATGTAAATGTAAAAGTGAGAGCAGGTTGCTGAATGTTACACGCAGTCACTTATACATTCATTTTTACACATTTTAGAATTATAATAAACCACTGAAAATTATGAAATAAAACAAAGGGAACTATGGGAATTTTGTTTTAACAAAAAACCTTTTAAACTACAGTAAAACATGTTATATTTGATTAGCATTGGTGAAGTCACCTTTTGACTAGAATTTGCAGAAATGTTTTCTTGTCATTTTATGAAGCAGGAGGGGTATTATGTTAGGCTGTTGAACATGTTGAGTTGTCATGTTCAACATGATCCTTTGGTTGAAAACCAAGTTAGATGCATGACGTATTATTTCTGGCTTCAGATTATTTCCAATATTTAACCCATTCCTGTCCTCAAGTTATGAGCTATTTCTAGAAAAGTCACCCATAACTTCACGCCAACACACTAAAATAAGAGCTCGGAAGAGCCCGAGCATCAGCAAGAACATTCGAGGAGAAGCTGTCTTATCTGTCTTCTGTTAGTGGTAGTAAACCAAATAGGATGAACAACGCTACAGGTACTCAAGATTAACACAAGAGTGGCAGAAACTGCCTGTGATACTTCTCCTTTAAGGTCTCATCCTGAGAATCTTAGTTATGCATTCGAAAGGAGTCCCTGTTTATTCTGCATTCTTATTGACTGTTCTTTCTGCGTTTTTCGGTAAAAGTCCTCCATTTTAAAATCATTTTTTTAAATCAAATGTATGTAATCCCTGTTAAAACACATGAAAGTTTGTTGAATTGCTTGTCTATTAAATACATTTCATATAGATTTTTTTCAAATAAGGAAAAACTTAACTTTTGACCAATAATGCACATATACATTTTGTGAAATGACACTTTAAAAATCTGTTACATTTCAGTTTATTTTACAGGGAAGGCAGGAGGAAACAATATGAGTTTATGAGCTGTTTTTCTATATACGGAAATCCAGTTATTTTGCTGCTTGTTTTAATTTACTTAATTTGAGCAAGTTATATCAACACAATTTTTGGGAAAAGGTGGTCACAACATGATTTTTCATGTTCAGTCACACAATCATGAAGAACCACACTTATTGTATATTACAGTCACATGTACAGTATATAATAAACATGTTGTCACATTACAGATAAAGCTTGGCTCTAACGGAACACAGAATGACTGAGGATAGAGAGATAACCAGAAACAGGTCACAGGGCAGACGGAACAGAGCACAACCCTGGGGAGAGCACAGCTTGTTGGGGGCAGGTGGTCGGTTCCAGACAGATGGGCCATATGATGATGCTGTGTTTCCACAGGATGCGCATGAGATGTAAACAAACACAAGATCCAAGAAAATTCTCATGCTCGGTCAAGTTTGACATTTTTAAATGTAAAATCTGAATCTAATTTCTGCTTTAACCGATTGAGAGTTTTTGAAGTGGTGCTCATAAGAGATTTATGGTTGTCTATATGGCAACATCTGTGTGTTTTATTTGGAAAGACAGACAAGAGAGAGAGAATAACCTCACATAGCCCATAAAATTCGGGTTCCCCATTTTTCGCCTTTACTCTTACTGTCTGTCAGTTTTTCCTTGCTCGAGGGCAGCCAATTTCCGAAGCTGAAGCCAGCCGTGCAATACAGTAAATATCAGAATCTCGGTGTATACGGATTCAAGCATAATTTCCTATCTGAAATCCATTAGCCACTTTCTCTGTTTAAATTAATCTTTCCCTCAAGCATGAAAAAGAAAAAACTACGCTTGGCTGCAAAGTCTCATTCATAACTGGGCTGTCTGATAAAGGAAGCCTGATTTAGAGAATATGGACTGTTTTTGCTAGGGGATATTTTTGTGGAACGTTACACACGAGAATTCCATTAGAGATTCCTGTCTGAGGGGATGGATGAAATTTCGCGGCCACATATCCACATCGAAACTGGACTTTTGGAGGTATTAGTCTTATATCAGTCTGCTCGGATTCACCATGTACGGGAACGCAGGCTTGGTTGACAAAGTGTGACCTGACAGAGCGAAGAATGATAGACTGTCAATGTCACACTGAGCTCAAGCACAGTAGAGCGATGGAGCAAAGTGTGGATTGATTGGACCAGCTGGAGAACACAGAGCTTTTTACAGACAATCTATAGACATGCTAAATTAAACTTGTCAGAAGCAACAGAAGTTAGAAATTATGCTTATGATGTTATTTTTCAGCTGTTTTGTGTTGTGTATTAGATGGAATTGGTGCTGGTTGTCAGAAACAAAACTAATTTATGAGGCTGTATATTTTTGATAGTCTAAGTTGGGGTTTTCACAAAACATATTTTGCTATACTAGGCCCTTTACTCCATTTCAGAGATATCAATAGAATTGCCATTGAAAATATTCCAGGTTACACTAAGCAAGACCATACCTGTATAGGGGAGAAAGGGTATTAGATTGTTTTTAATGCAATCATTAGCTTTTTCCAAGTACAGCTGAAAAAAAAATGTATTACCTTGGTACTTAAGTACACTACAACGTTTTTCATGTGGTAACTTAATCAAAAGTGGAAAAAAATTCAGTTTGAAAAAGTGTATTGATGAAGGATTCACTGAATCTTTATCTTGTTATCAGCATCAGATGTATTGAGGAGCGAACCACTGTACAAATGCAATGTAAATGTTCAAATAAATGTAAATGCATAAGGAACATTACTTATGGAACAACAAATTTAAAAAAATGGTTTTAGGTTACATTTATGGTTTTATAAAAAATTCTTCACCCATGCACATTTTTCCCTTTTAAGAGTGTCTAAGTGCAGCTGGTGTTAATGCTGAAACCCATTTTTTCCCTCTGCGTCCGTCCTTCTCCGTAGCTACGCAGAAACACGTACCCTTTGCCATAGCCAAATGCAAACCTGTCCAAGAATGTTACAGTCCATAAATGCAACGCGGACTGCAAGCGCTGTGATTCGTCTGCTTGAACCCGTTTGTTTAGGTTAACAAACTTTGCACACCCAATAACACCCAATTGATTTGGGTGTGCACATACGCATTTCCAAATAAATTATCTCAATACATAGTGTGTTGTTGTGTATTTAACAACTCAAAGGGACAGTTTTACTTGCTGCGATCACTGCTGAATGATTTTTAGACAGCGTACAATAACCACTTCTGCTTCGGCAACTGTTTTGGGAACACAAGCAGCAAGCATCTGGCTGCTGACAACTTTGCACAAGCATGAATTTAAACCGGCACATTGCCTATGGTAAAGAGGCTATGGCGTAGGTTCACACGTGTGACGGACAAGTAAAAATTGGGCTTAAGTTAGCAAAAGCTGATTCAAGCATAGGATAACTGCTAGATAGTGGGTAATCAAATTTGTTTGATTTCACTACCAATGACCAGGGCCAGATGGAATCCTCAACCGTATTTATCCATGGAAAATTGATTTTAGCTCCGGTAGTTGTATTTAACTTTATGTGGCGTGATATAAACGAAAGACAATAAGTTTCTTATCCCACAGTATAATTCTCCTGCGCATCCCCTTGTGACTAAGAGCGATTGATTGCTTTTGCGTTTATTCTAGAATCAGTTTTACAATAAAAAAAAAGAAAAATAGAAATATATTCTGTAGTACTCCGCAGATTTTCCCCTAAATTCTGGGCAGATTCTGTATGATCCTGTCTATGACCATATCTATCTACTAGTATAAGGAGTATTAAAACGTAAGCATATAAAAAACACAACTTGGTGCTAAACTGAGTATCCATTTGACATTCGAATAGCTGGTAGTATCACTATGTCCTACCTATGCTACTTACACTAGCCAAAAAAACACATCCAGGTGATGATGTCAGATTCTAAACAACAAGGTTTTAGTGAAATAACAATTTACATGGAATGTTTTATGACTATGGAACATGGAAAACTCACTGTTATGTAAAAAATACTTTTTATGAAATTTAAGTCCACCTTTTAAAAACTTTATCTGAGCCTTTTCTACACTTCTTAAATGCCAATGTGGGTTTATTGTTTACCCAACAGCGATGTAGCTAACTTTAGTTTGGAAGAGAATATTCTCAAACAATGTTCTTTTAAAGATGGTTTTGAACTTCTTGTTTGAAGCAAACTGCTAGAAATATACAAGTAATTGCACATTTGGACGTTTGACTCACCTTATAGTTACTGGAATATAGCTTCAGTGACAACTTTTCCATGTGATAAATAGCCCTTGTTTCCTCTAACTGTTTGCAAAAAGAATCAGGGAATGAAGGTAATAACCTTCAAAGGGTGTAATACAATTACAAATGAAGCTAATAGACTAAGCGTCACCCCTGTATTAAGAGATAAGTGTCACTGGTTGCATCACTGCCCTTTAAGAAGCCTAGTCAAGAACATAAATAAAGTTAATTGAATTTTATAAGTTGAATGAGAAGTGAAAGACCGGCCACACAGTGATACAGCATTAGAGAGCAAAAAAGTGCATTATTAAAGGTCGCCATGACAATAGCTGTGATTAAGTTCATTTGTGTTACCAGATGGCTTACTGAAATAGCCTCTATAATTGCTCACATGATGATAATTACAGTTTCCTTCAAATTATAACATCCATGTTCTCCAACAGCATCTAGGAACTAAATCATGTTCATGTTTAACTTCAGCACATAGTGTCATAGAAAGAATAGCTACTAGATCAGGATTGTGTTTCCCAAACAATGACATAACATGTGGTTCACCACAATGGTACGATGTATCATATGAAATCGATCTAGCTGATTGCGACTGTTACCCGAAAACATAGTTAGTTTGTTGCACATCTGTCGTTTGAACCATGGAGGTTAGAGAGTTAGACTTGTTAGCAATATAGAACTGTTGCAAGCAATAGGTTGCTGGTTCGAATCCCAGTGCCAGCAGATAATGACTGAAGTTTCCCTGAGCAAGACATCTTACCATGTTCGCTCTGCAGTGATAGCTGTTCAAAGTACAAGACTTATAAGTCTGTTTCCTTTGAATTAAATAAAAGCTTCTCCATAATGAATAAAAATCTAGGTCTAAATGCAGAATAACAAGAATCAATGCTTCTTACCACAGCTCTGCACCTCTAGCACCAACCATGCCATTTTGTAAGTATTCGTTGGAACGGTGTTTTTGGAAAACTCGTGAATAATTGCTGAAGTCAACTATACTGAACGTAATGTAGTGACATAGCGAGTGGAAGTAAGAAGCTTTGGCAAATAATTAGGAGAAACTTGTCCTGGCTGTGTGTGGAGACCTGGAGCTGTAATATTCCACAACATACTTTTACAGAGACAGAAAAAAATGGGATCTTGCTTGGAGAAGAGAACAAAATCGAATGTGTGATCCGTCATCATAGATCATCAATTTTTCGCTATAATATTTCAGATTATTTTACATATGTGGGTTGAAGTCAAATGATGAAATTATAAATCATTAATGATGACACATAAAATCAAATGAACATAAAATCATTTAATAACAATGCATTATGGACATTTCAATTAGTATACATTTAGTAATGATAAATAACATTATTTAAACCAAAGCAAGATTAATAAATGCGTTAAAAGTTTTTCATTTATTAATCTAAATCAATACTTTATGAGATACAATGGGATATTAATTAATGTTCATATAATACTAATATTGAGTCATATTGAAACAAACTAATAAACCAGGAGGTAGTAAACTTGACAATTTAATAAATCCTGCCCACCTCTATCCCACGCAGGTGTCATCCAAGTGAACAGACAAAACTCTGCAAGTACATCTTTTCTTAAATGTGACTCATTTTCAAAGGAACAAACAAACACGCATGCATCTTATAATGATAGGTGGCAAAAGACACATCCTGTCCTCATAATTCATTCCACCTCAATACTGATCATTCCAGCTATGAGTAATCATCAGCATTTATTGATCTCAGTGCTCATTACACAGACACGTTTCATCATATTATAACATTAAACAGCGAGTGTGAGCTTTAAATTCAATGTAACCTGCCTACTTTGCAGGGATGTCACATGAAAGGATTGTAGTTTCTAGTTTTATTCTGGTTTTATTGCGAGTAATGTGGTAACACAGGAAGATATCGCTCTGTTAGAAGTCGGATATGTGCTCTCCCCCTGATGGGGAGAATTGATCAATGTTACTTTTAAACGGATCTCGGCTCTGTGGGTGTATACAGTCTCTCTCTCCCTGCAGGACTTTTCCAGCCTACCCCCACCATCAGCTACACCCTTTGTAAATTACAGACATGGATGGCAAAAAAACGGCAAGCCATAATCTGAAGGAAATCCAAAATACACCATGCCATTATTTGAAGGAAATTCAAAATATAGGAAGCCCTGACCTGAAGGAAGCCATGAACTGAAGGAAGTCCAAAATATATTGAAGGACGCATCTCACCTGGTTAACGTTAAGAAAAGCCACTCTGTTTAACAACCTTTACACAATCTTACTTACAGTATTTCATTTATTTCATATTTAGGAATGTTAACTTCAGGAGGGTATTTATTTTCTATTAGAAATGCGATAATCAAAAAAAATGCATTGTTTATAACAGCCAATGATCAGGGCAAATATATCCTACTCATAATGAGTACAGAAACCTGCAGTTAGTTTCTGCTTTAATTTTTAATATTATCAGTCATAATATGATTCAATAACCTTCAGAAAAGAAAGATTAATTGAATTCTCAGAATTAACTCTCGTAGATATCTCATAGATCAGTTCTTTTTTCCCAAATGTCCAAAATATTTAAATCACAACTTTACAATATTTAAAAACTTTTTAAAAAAGTTATTTCATACCATTTTCTAACACCTTTTGTATAATGTGACAAAATTATAGCTATATTGTGAAAAAAATCTGCACAAATATATACCGTGGTTTTTCTCTTTTCAGACAGATCTTGTATTTTAAGTAGCATTTTTTTATCATGTAGTCTCTATGGAAACCAGGTAAAAATATATTAACATTTAAAACTATTTTAATACATTTATTTAATTGTTGGTTGGGATGGAAATTGACGCATGTAATTTGTACAAAAAAAGACAGATTTACCCAATGCCTTTTGTAGCTTTTAATTATTGGGTTGAGTTGAGAAATATATCTATTTTTGTACGGTGTTCCAATTGATAACCTGGATCTTTGAAACATAAAATCTATACAACCGATGCAAAAAATTAAATAGTAAATAGTTTCATAAACGTGGCAGTAGCTAAACAGCAACCTATCCACAAATTTGCAGTGTGGTAAAACAACACAGCGGTCCCAATCCCTGGGCACACAAGATCCACACGAAGATAGCAATATCACAACAGTTAAAACACTTGGATGGATGGAAAATTACACTTGACCCAAGGAGTAGGTAGGGGGCATATCTTATTAACGCTTGATCCATTATTAAGCATTCAATCCGGGAAGTTGCAAATAAAACTTGAGTCTGTAGAGCTCTCAATGCCTGGGGTCAATAAACTGGCTATAATAATGTAAGAACTTTCTTCCTGCTATGCAGATCAGCCATCATGTATATTTCAAGCGGGAGTGAGCATCCCTAAATTGGTTTAGAAGTAAGAAAGACGACTTTAATCAAGAACAGTAGGAGTCAAGATCTGAAAGAGAACCCCTCTCGTCCCATCACCCTGGAGCATCGAACATCTCCAGAAGGACTGAAAACAAGAAATACGATCTGCGGTTGAGTCATTCATCCCTTTCAAATAGAAATATTCAAACCCTTCAATAAAGTAAGCGCTCTATTTCAACACCAGTGGTAAAGATGGAGAAACGCAAAGCCTTTGGGCAATTTCAATTAATATCTTGACTTAAAGAGCAGGCTGGAGGATAGGAATAAAACCCTTTAGAGTCTTTCAACCTGGCCTTGTCTCAAAAGACAGTTTGAATATCTAAAAAAAAAAATAGACAGACATTGAACGGCTACATCACCTCTTTTCCTTGGGTTACATTATAAGCTTCAGTTAAATATTTCACGGCACTTATAACGCACGATTCATCTTATAGCCTTTAAATTTAAGTTTCTACAAGAAATATGAATAAGCAATGAACAAAATCATTATTTATTTTAGAAGACATTGTTTTTTTTGGAGGGGAGGCCTTGTGAGGGTGTTAGGGACTTTTGATTAATATTTCAAGACTACGCAAACAAAGGGAATGCTTAGTGATAGTAAAATATTACTTTTCTAAAGTAAAATGTTTCCATGAAGGATTTATGCCTCACCATTTAATTTTTTATTTAACAACAGTAATGCCAGTTTACCAGTTCAGCAACAAAATCTAACCATGGCCAACAAATAGAAATAAATTGTACTCTATACATTTACAACATGTAAATGAAAAAACATTTAAAACTCCACACATATTTCTATTTTTTTTTCAACAACTAGGCCAGGTCTCTCTTATATTTTTCAATGGAGACAGAATCTCCTTTTCTGTTCATTCTTTTGTCTATCCAGACATTGACCTCTCTTGTGGATTTATAGATGCTTCATGACACTTAACTACAAGTCCATCTTAACCACTTTCTCAACCAAGTCATTCTTCTCCTTGCACTGTGGCATTCGGTTGATGGGTTGCCATGCAATCCTGATCCTAAATGGATGTGGAGAAGATGAAGAAGGGCATGTCAAATACACCCTCCTTGCCCCAGGCAACGTCTTCATTGATTTACTGAAAACACACCACACATGGGCTTCTTCATATCTAATGGTATTTCTGATGGTGTAAGATGTTTTTAAATGGTGAAAATCATAGAAGAGTTTTGAATGGGGTAACATTGAGTATTCTAAGAATATGCAAAAGATGAAATATCTTGAACAGGACAGTACTTTTTAAAAATAAAATGCAGTTTTTATTATTCCATTTTCTTAAGTCTCACAGATGGGTATGCAAAAACTAGGCATTCAGCTCTTTGTACAAACTAGCTTGTGGAAAACAAATGGCAGCATCATCAGTATGTATACAAAGTTGACCTTTTCGGAGCACTTTGAAGTGATTTTCTGAAAGTAGCAGCATATGGCAAGCCGTTTTATCCGCACATTGTATTTCAGATAAGCTATTGGGTTTGAGAGCTGGATATGTTCACAGTTGGTGGTGATATCTTGCATCCTTTGATCCTGCAGCTCACCTTACCTTGGTCGTCCTATACCTCCAGTCGGCTTCACTGGCATGCAAATGTCCTGCCATCAAAGCTTTCTCTCAGTGAAGCGAAACTCCAGCAAGACCTGTCAAAACAGATGACACTCCACTTAAATATATGTGCCACTTATGATGGACATTTATTGTCAAATTTCAAGTTTCATTCTTTATTGACGTCTACGTGGTACACAGAGTGATATACATTTCTTAACGATAGGCATATACAAAAATTATTCCCACAACAACAACACAATTAAGGTGCTTCAGATTGCCAATAGCTCTTAAAGAACCTTTAAATTAAGGTTTCTTTATGGTACCAAAAATGGCTTTTCTATGACAAAACTTTGAAGAACATTTTAAGCACCTTTATTTTTAAGAGGGAAGAGCTAAGAGCCAAATGATGGAACTGATTGGCATCCCAAAGCTCTCAAGTACAAAACATGACCAAACCACCAATAAACACAAGAAACACAACAGCTGCAGTATACACTACTCAAGGAAAAGAACTCACAAGTGGTGACCTTGAAGGAAGTAACCATATGAACTGCATATTATTGGAATTCATAATAATTTTACGAGGTTGTCAATTTGTGTGAACACAATGTGAATGATACAAAACTTTCAATTGTTAGAAATTTTTTTAAATGTAACCATTGATTTTATTATTATATCATTCATTGACATGGTCTGACTCAGTAAATATTAAATACATCAATGTTATATTCTCACAGAATGTTCTTTAAAATGAGTTTATCACATAGTCAAATGCTGCAAAAACGACGTGCAAATTACTCTGAAATTGCTCAAACATATCAGGGAAATGTCTTAGAAAGTCTGTGCGAGACTAATCCTGAAAGAACAAAATGTACTTAAACAGGCAGTATGTTCTGAAGGAGTGGAAAACAGATCTTTTGCTCAAACAGATCAATGAAACATCCCACTGATTCTGCTGAATATTGATTAATACAACAGAACTGTGGGAATCAAACTACTTCAAGTGTAAAAGGTTCTGCAAAAAATGACAAAATAGTTGAATGCATAGACTATATTGTACCTAAGATGTGTTTTGTCTTTTCAATCTCTTTATGACGTTCTATTCTATTTCAAATACTTAGGACAACGATTATTTTGATTGTGATCATCTTTCTGGATTTCAAATTGATTTATATTAATTTAAATTATATTATTACAAATTTATTTCATGATATGTCTCGTTTTATTTTATTGCATAATAATATGTATAATAATATGTATAAAGTATACCCTAAACAATTACTTAAAATAATATTTATAATGTATTACCTAAACAACTTGGGTTAAAGAAACGTGCATTCTCAATAACATTTGTTTATGATGTTGCGGGTAAAACTGGCCATCGTGATTGAAAACAAGACAAAATGGTAATTAAGTATGAATACAAAATGAATGTAAGCACAGAGAAAAAAGCGAGAGAGTTGCAAGGAAGAATTGTTAAGAAAGTTTAGTTGGAAACCTCTTCAAAGAAGTAAATAAAAGTAATTTTTGCAGAAAATTACAGCGCTGTTTCGACCCCTCACAGAGCTGGAAGGATAGAGGTTAATTGAGTCCCAGAATAGCCACTGAGAGCTTGTGTATAGGTAGGCTCTGATCCAGGCTCCATCTGGTCTCTGCCAGCTTTAGCAGCATTGCTTGTTTTCCAGGCTTCATTTGCTTGTTAAATAGACCCTAAATAATGCTCCAATATCAGAAAGTGACCATGTTGCTGTGTTATGTTGTAGAAACAGATTTGCTCACACAAAGTAACAAAAAACAATCAAACCATGCTCAAAAGAACAACGGAAACAAAGCGTGTGATTTTTTGCATTTTCTTATTTACTTTTATAAAGAACATGTTGATCACATGCACAGTTTGAATGTAGATTAGAAAACTGTTCTTTGTAAGTCAGTCAATTTCTGAGGAGACTTTGATGGCAGTTCATCTGAATGTCACTAACAAACATTGAAAATGATGTAAGTTACTCTTATGATATGCCATTTCCCCCCATTAAAGGATAGATCCCAAAATAAAATCAGTCAATATTTATTGACCCTCATGATATTAAAAACTGTGCTACTCATGACCATCCAAACTATGATCCGTGGTTTGTTTTCTGTAGTAAACAGAAGAAGATATTTTGTTAAGTGTGTCGGTGGATTTGCGTCAGCACAATGGAGATCAGGGGTCAGTACTTTTAAAAAAGATTATTTTGTGTTAAGGCTAAGTCATACAGGTTGGCGATGACATGAGCAGGAGTAAATGAAAACTTTTCAGTTATTGTGTGAACGAAACGAAACGAAAATACTTATAAAAATACATCACATATAAACTTCTAGGCAGGTTCTCCGATTTCATAAAGACGAATTTGATGAAACATTCATTTTGCAGAGTCAAGGTTAAATCATCTGGTGAGTTAAATAATACATTTTCTTTGCAACATTCCAAAACTATTTTTTATATTGCCTTTATGTTTATGTACAAACATAAAAACCTTGTTAAACAGACTAACACGTAGACGAAGACTCTTGTTAAACACCTGAACAACAGTTCAGCTCACCACAATTTTACTGCTTATGTATAAATATAAACGAAACATAAATAATAAATAGCTTGTGGATATTTCATAATTTTCAGGTTATGTTAATCTGATTTGATTTATTTGAACAATATCAGAATGTCTTTCAGTGCATGTCACTATCCTTAGGTGCTTATGACTTAGATTGTCTGTCTGTATGGACAAACTGATGTCATTTTTATACTATTTTTTACAATCTAAAGCAGATCTCAGTTCTCTACATTTGAGGTCAGTAAGACTGGGTTATATGCTTTCATATAGCTCAGTGGTCAGAGCATGGCGCTAGCAACCTTAACATCATGGCTTTGACCCCAAGGGTTGCACATACTTAGAATTAATGTATAGTGTAATGCAGTGTAGGTCCATCTGGATACAATCTGCCAAATGCATTAACAGTGAATAACTGTTTGAATTTTTGAAAGGAACGTCATAAGTGAACTGATGTAAAATGCTTTGTGAAAAATACAATAGACTATCAGATCACGACAATGAATATGACTAACAAATATTGCAGAACAAAAACAAATCATTACAAATCTTCTTAAGTCAACCTTACTAGCTGCGTTTCCATCCACCTGTTCTTATGAGCATTTTGGAATATCGCATAAAAAACATGGATGGAAACACTAAGACGCCCATACATTTTAAAACTGCAGATAAAATAATTTTGCAAACAACTGAGTTGGATAAACCAGATAAATCCCAAAGAGCAATTTTCCACTTCCAAAAGCTAGATGACATGACTGCGCATATTGTATTTGGTCTACATGTTCTAAAAATAAAGTAAGATATTATACACGAAAAAAGACCTCCTCCTAACGTAACAACATCCAATTTTATTTTAATATTTGGCACAAGTAAATCAGAAAGTGACCATTATGTTCGATTGGACTTGTTGGATGCATTATTCTCAAATATTTTATGGGATGTCGTAGTTTTGCGCATTAATTCAATAAGCATCTTGGATGGAAATATGGCTATTGTCAAGCATAATCAACTCCAACCGACTGGTACGTGTGTGTAAGTAAAGTGTAACTTCTCATTTATAACATGACCAACAGTGACACTTTCCCTACTTTTCACTTTTGTCCATTTAAATCAGACCAAAAATGTAATGTGATTTTTAATAATATAGAAAATATCTGATTATTATAATTCATTCTTGGCATATGTGATTTAAATAGACAGTTTGATTGTAGAGCCTCCCCACAAGACTACTGAGTGTCTTCATTTTGACTATTACTCATAATTTATAGATCAGAATAATCAAATTTCAGTTGCACCTAAGCATTTTCAGAAAAATATAGGAATCCAACATCTGAGGTTGTTGTATAATGAACTCACGTTGTGAGTTATGAATGTTTCCTGCAACATCCTGAAGTGTCTCTCACGCTGACTGATATGATGAAAGTTCTCAAAGACTTTCACAACATCAAGTACTCTCAAATATAGACAGTAGATTTATTCATCTACTCTGACTTGTTGATCAAGTCCCTATGCTCATCAAATCTGAATGAGGCTTTTTTTTAAATAGTTTGAAGAGCCAAAACATCCACTTTTGAATAAACAGTCAATTACAAGAAGTGGTGACCATAGTGATCTGCTTTCTATTCTGTTTTGAGTTTTTAATGCTTTGTCGTCTGATGTTTGAGCTCTCTTGTCGAGTAAAGTAGTCCAGATCAATCCCTCCATAAGAAAATTAAGACAAGCAAGATGATCTGAAGTTTGAACAGCCAGGCAGAGGTGGACACTACTGAAGAATTTTTACTCAAGTGAGTTTGTTAGAGATTCTGTCTGTACTTTGGTTTCGTGTTTTTACTCTGGAAAAAGTGTCTGCACTACATTGTAAAGCATACCTGTGTTTCACACCACATTTTTAACATGTATTTTATCTTTAACACAGAATTGAAGTGCACTTAAAATCTAGTACATCCACTTTTAAAGTAAAAAAGATGCTAATAAGAGATAAGAAGTAAAAGTTCTAGTGTTTAACTTGTACATAAGCATACAAACATAAAAGAAGACATTTATTTATGGAATGTAAACTTTAAAGTTTGATATGACATTTGTAAAGTAGTGAAGTAAAATTTTTCAGAAGTATAAACACTGGCATGACTTCTGCAGAATATAAAATATGATAATTTAAAAAAAAAGCAAAGATTCACTTGAATTGGTTTGCATTGTTTGTGTCCATACATTAAAAGTGAATGAGTCCCACTGTTGTACGTATTTCAACTTTCTACAAAATACCTTTTTGGTGTTCCGAATAAAAACACAAATTTCCTTTCTGTGATAATTATGCTCTGATGAAGCCTTAAATTCCCACAGAGAGCTGGGAGATGCCTTGAGCGTGGACTAGACAGACTTCCTCTTACATTATATCATTATCAAACATACATTTTTAGCCATTATATCTGTTTTAAGAAACCATGAGCTACAAAATAAAATTCACTTGGTGAAACTTTGTGAGAAGAAAGGGACAACTTTGCTATCGGAATTAAACCGAGACCACTTAACTTTTTAAATCCTCTTGAGAAAACTTTCGTTGCTGTTTACAGATTGTGTTTATTTTAGATTAATGAGTCACGTCAGGTTGCGAATTCGAGCTGTTTTCTTTAGGGACATCAGGTTCTACTGCCATGTCGAGCTAACACAAGAATTTGACAGCTTCATTCCTGCATGCAAATTTAGTACAGAGCACTCTGAGACCCATGATCCCTTTCTTGTGGTAGTGGTGGCGATTCCGGGAAAAGCAATCATTACTACAAAAGGTGCTTCACCATGCTTGTCAAGTGAGACGTTTCTTGTCTTCCCATATCATTACTATCGAAAGGTGTTCATTGACATTTCAGGAGTCATGGCTGAAGGAGATGCTCTCTTGTCAGTCCTTCAAAGAATACTAATTGTTTCAGAAAAACACATTCTTGCACTGTACCATTACATCCCAACCATCGGCCAAGGCCAAAGTGTTGTGCACAGCATGGTTCTTCGCAGTGCACAGACACACATTCACGAAAATGAGCGAATAGATTTAAAAGCAGCTTGGTCTGTCTTTCTGTGGCAGATGGTTTCTCTTTTAATTGTCATCATCGCATCAGACTGCTTAAAGTTCTCACAGGCACTCATTATGCTCACTAAAAGCCAAATTAAAATAACTATACAGTACATTAAATTACACAGTATGCATTTACATATGTGTTAAGGGGTGTTTGCTACACTTGTTGGGGCTGGATTGAAAATAAAATATAGTAGTCCAATTTGAAAGCTCACATTTCGCAAGGGAATATTGTTTGAATAGTGTGAGAAGGTACAACATACTATACACCATAGCAGGTCCATTTACCCGAAATCCAAACCCTGCACAATTTTATTGCGTAAAACATTTACTTTAGGTTTGTATTATATTTAGAGGAGAACTGGCCCTCCCGGCTGAGACTACACAGAATATTTTTTGTTGGAATTACTTAATATGTTTGAGCTTTTTACCAGAGCTTTTCTTGCCATGTGTCTTTGGAGTTTTGGTTCCTCACCACAGTGCCATGTTGGCTTGCTCACCTTGAGACTGTTTATATTAGATAAGCTATATTATACTATTATACTATTATATTTTTCAGCAATGTTAATGCACTGTGTTGTGTTTTGTTCTGAAACATTGTTCTGTTTAAAAAAAAAAGAAAAAGAAAAGACTTGTAATATGTGAAAACACATACAAACTATTTCAAAGTCTTATAGTACATATGGCTAAGGATGCTCTATATTCCTATTTATATGGAAACAAAAATAAAGAACCTATTCCCCAACCTTATTCATATTGCAGCTTTTGTAATTATAACTCATAAATGAGGCATGGAAAATTTCTTCAGCTCCACACAAGACCCTGTAAACCACAGATCACCAGCGGGTGAACTTATGAGTATTTGATATCAAGAATCTCTGAGCTCAGTCTTAGGAACGGATAAGTCAATGTCAATGCATGCTTTTGCATTCTTTTATAGAAAAAAACCATCAGTCTACTTTAGAATGAAAGGCTTCTGACTTAATGACAATGATGTGTGATCTTGACTTAAACACTATATTTATCTTTCCATTACAAGTCATGATAACTGAAAAGCTTTTACACATGTCTTTATAACAGACAATAATGCAAGAACCGTTTACTTGGTCCGTTTATGGTGAATGAATGCATTAAATGATCTGCAAATCCTTGCAATGGAAGTGTTATTATGGTCTTTAATGTATATTTGAACATTATTAATGGGAAGTGGGATCAATATATAATACTACATCTGACTGCTAGCTTTTTGGGAAGTCATACAGTAGTATATTTATAAACCAGATAGACTGTGGGAAAGATAATTCAATGAATTGCCATTAACAGATACATTTACTTTTTATGACTTTATGAAATACTGACAAAACACACAGCTATCCTCGTTTTAGCACAGCTCCATTGCTTCGATCGCCACCTTCCAGGCAGGCTCCAAACTGCTCAAGCATGCGTGAGACAGGAGGGGCGCAGGGATGACTGAGGCTAGCGGTATGTAATGAGGCGCACCTAAAGTTAATGATGCCTTATCACCACTGCAGTTTAATCCCGAGCGCGCCTGTCCTCCAGAGACCGATCTTCTTATTCCATGCATAATGTTAACCGGGTCCATGAAGGGAGCGGAGAGGTCATCCCATTAACTAAACAAGTCGCTTGAGCTGCCCCTACGTAAAAATAAACGTGGGTTCACTATCATTGAAAGGGCATGAAACAATTCACCATACCTTCTCTTGTGTTTTGCAGAAGAAAAAGTATGTATGTATTGATTGACATACGACATGTATGCCTTATGTATGTCTTGATTGACATTAGGACGGATAGACGATGACGAAATTGGTGAAATTAAAGGATTGTGTTAGTGATTCATGAGCTGAATTGCATGCTGATGGGCTTTTTTCCTGGAAAGACTGGCTGAACTATAAAGGAAAAGTCCATTCATGGCCTTCTCTTCTGTAGGTTGGCCTTCCCGCTGAGAAAGGCAACGCAGCATGAAGCCTCACAGACTCAGGAAGGATCGATGAAGCAATGTGAGAAAAGCTTTAAATGAAAGTTTCTTCAGGCTGGTCTAACATCCAGCTGGCTGCTTGATCTAAGGCCCAGTGGAAACTACGTTGCTGGATACTGGTATTTTTTCACATGGCCATGTGGATCTATGTTCTATCAGCGAGATCATTAATATGATGTTGGCTTACTATTGCTGACTGTTGGTACAACACTCTATATATTATTTTTCATCTATGGGCATTGGTGGCATGTTATTTTTAGCAATATCAAAGCAGGGTAGAACTTTATAATTACTTTTATAAATAATAAATTCAATAAAAATAAGAAAATATTATTATTGATTACAGATAAATTAATAATAATTTCAAACAACCATAAAATAGAGGAGCTTTAAATCTGTAATCAATAAATCTTTATCAATAGTTATTTGATTTATGACTTAATTTAGTATTTACTAATATTTTTAATGAACTTTTTCGGGATTTTGGTAAACAGTACTGTCATTATATTATTTATTTGTTTAATAATGTTTAATTTTATATTGTTTTTTTAAAATTAATTAATTATATTTATGTTTGGTTTCTTTTAACTATATTGGTTCTTTAAACAGTATAAAATATTTTTTGAAGGCAAATGTTCACTTTTTCATGTAGTTTACCTTTTCCAAAAATTTTTGTTTAATTCTATTAAATTTTAATTAAATTAGTTGTTAACTAAAATAATCTTGCATAATTATATTTCATTCCAAAAAATGTGGACGTTCATTGTACTTTAGAATAATAAAATACATTTCAAACACAATAAAAGTGTGGCAAAAATTATTCTGTATTAAATTAATTCTTCATTAATGTGTT
Source organism: Triplophysa yarkandensis (assembly GCA_033220385.1). Taxonomy (NCBI): domain Eukaryota; kingdom Metazoa; phylum Chordata; class Actinopteri; order Cypriniformes; family Nemacheilidae; genus Triplophysa; species Triplophysa yarkandensis. The sequence goes on along the minus strand of CM065664.1, from coordinate 3,451,004 downwards.
GTACTTGTCTTTTTTTTCTTCTGTGTTCCACTAAAGACAAACTATAACACAACACAAACATCACAACACAGAAACTACAAAACATAACATAACGTAACATAACAAAACATAATTGTACAATTATATTAAAATAATTAAATTGTGAAAATTATATTATAATTTTTTTGGGACAAATCCTGATTGTTAACATTACACACTGTGCATGCGGTAAAATGTTTTCCAAATACAAATGTTATAACGTTAAATATCCAACACTTTGGTAAGCACAAGAAGACAATTCAAAGCCATGATTCAAATCCCCTTAAAATAACCTCTAGCACTTGCTTCAGTACTCCAACTCCCTGGTCATTTTTATCAGTGCCTCCATACTTTTACTAGCCAGAAGCTGGATGGTGTAAACCAAAAAGCTGTACCAGCTCTCTGCCTTGGCACTGAGTGTTGAGCTGCTCACAAAATGTCATTCCAACAGGCTGCCAACTCTGTCATTAGTAAACATGACCTGGCTCCTTTAAATGAGAAACAACACTGTGGGTTACGACCCCTCGCTTATGATCTCCCACCTGTTCTGCTGTAAACAAGTCTGCTGCATACATATGTAAATCATGAGCATGTTCTCACTAACCGGATAACTAACGCATCACTTAACCCTATCAAAATAAGATACTTGAAGAGACAGTTCACATCGAAAGGAAAATCATATCATTGTTAACTTAACCTTGTGTCATTTCAAACCTGTATGACTTTCTTATACCGATAAGATAGTTTGGAAGATATTTTAAATTCATCTGTATGGACACAAAACCACCAGGACATTTCTCAAAATATCTTCTTTTGTATTTCACAAAAGAACGAGTCACAAATATAGACATGAGGATGATGACAAATGAAGTGTGAACAGTATAAAGGTTTTGGCTACTTAAATGCACTCAAAGTTTGGACTATTTTTATAACAGAGGTGACGAGAGGTTTAGTGATTCTACACTGAATTAATTAAGTAATGCATAGTACATTAATCATAAACATTCAAATAGGCAACAACAATTTCTCATTAGTCCCAGTGATTGAATTTATCTGAAGGACTTCTTACTCACATCCACTACAGAAAAGTGCAGATTCTCAAAGAACTAAAAATCTACCAGAACCAAAAGTTTTTTTATTATTATAGAACCTTGCTGCAGACCCAACAGTATGGCATAGCAAATCAACCTACTAGAATACAGTTCATACATACAGTTATTTTAATACTTTAAAGGGCTAGTTCACCCAAAATTGAAAATTCTGTCATTATTTACTCATGTTTGAAAGTTAAGCCTGTATGACTTTTTTCTGCAAAATACAAAAGAAGATATTTTGAGTAGAGTTTGAAATTGGATAGAAGTGACGACCATTTATGTCCTTTGTATGGACACAAAACCAATGCAAGTGAAAGGGTGTAACTGGCCAACATTCTGCAAAATATCTTCTTTTGTGTTCTGAAGAAAGAGTTTGAAATGACAAGTGAGTGAGTAAATGTTGACACTTCTCATTTTCTGGGGCAAAATATTTCAAGCAATGAATGAAGCTGCAAAGGACCAATGTAAATGTTAATGTTTTAACTATTTAGTGTCTGAAAATATGCTGTTTAAAGTTCTATACTTTTTACATGAATGTCAATTAATGTCTTTTAAAAGAATACTGCAGGTTTTTTTTAAATGGCCCATTCTCCAACACACCCGAGGGACCCATTCAATAAGTAAAACTTTACCATTTTGAAATCCATTTCGCTGTTCTCCTGTTCTAGGGATATTACTTTTAGCATTGTTTGACATAGATCATTGAAAACTTTAAGACCAATACCATCGCTTAATAGTCAAGGAAGTATGCCATCGTGACATGGCGGAAGCAGATGCAGTAATGACACACAGTGCCTGAAATTGGCATGTCACATATAATGTTATACAACCAAAGGTGTAGATTTTGGATGGTGTTTTGGACTGGATAATATGGGCAAACTTGCCATTGGCATTGTTTTTATTGTCTGAACCCTTTGTTCATATAAATATATTCGCAACAAAAATGTTACGTCTTGATGGAATGAATCAACAGTTTACTGTACTGCACTGCTGCTAAAAAACCCAGAGAATTCATGTCTGCTTTGCATTAACTCACATAATAAAACACCACATGTGTGAAAAAGATCTTTTATTTTAATAAAGGAGGGTTTGCATGGAAACTGCTCATCAACTATTCACAGTTGTAAATGAGATTGCTGGCATGCAATTCAGAGCGTCTGTGTGTGTGTGTGTGTGTGTGTGTGTGTGTGTGTGTGTGTGTGTGTGTGTGTGTGTGTGTGTGTGTGTGTGTGTGTGTGTGTGTGTGTGTGTGTGTGTGTGTGTGTGTGTGTGTGTGTGTGTGTGTGTGTGTGTGTGTGTGTGTGTGTGTGTGTGTGTGTGTGTGTGTGTGTGTGTGTGTGTGTGCGTGTGTGTGTGTGTGTCTATGACTAATACCACAGATACAAACACCAGCATGGCAGAAACATTTCTGTTGTGCTCTACCCGCATTACAAGACCTCTTCACCGATTCAAGAGCCTAATCTAATTTCCCTCAGACTCGCAGAGCGTGAACAAGCTGCTGTGAAACCTGGCATCTGAAGACAGTCTTCAGCAAAGGCTCCCAGAATAAACATGTACAAGCGTGGATTCATCAGTGGTCAAAGAACTATGTGTTCCACGTATCAAAGCTCATGGAAAGTTCTCTAGAAAAGTTTGCTAATATGGATGCAAACTTGGTGAAGACCAATGCACCAGAGGAGAGAGAATGCCCTCTGGTGTTCCATGCTGGGTCTAACCCCCCTAAGGTGTCGTCCATGCAGAAATATTGTTACAGGTAATTGGTATACAGCAGTTATTTTCAACAAGAAGGGAACTTTAAGTTGTGAAAATATTTTAATGGCAGAAAGTGATGTCAGGAGATGTTATTTGAACATTATTGCTTTTAAAGGTGTTCATATATTAGGTATATGGCACAAAATGGACACTAAGTATTCATATTTATACAAACAAATCTATATTAAAAACTCAAAGGAAATTTAGTGGACGATAATTGCATTTGTTGCATTTGTAAAACTATTCATATCCGTTAAACTTTTTGTATAATAACATTTTGTAAAATAAGCTTTGATAATGTGTTGTGCCTACATTCAAAAATAATGTGATTTTATTTAAAGAATTTACACTAAAATATAAGTAAATTTGATTAAAAAAAGATTACAAAATAAGGAAATATACTGTTTAAATATTGTGTATATGTAAGTAAAAAGAATAAGTAAATCTCATTGACTCAAATATTTCTATTAGAATTAACGAGAAATAATGGTGTCTATTACAAATATACATCTGTTTAATAAACTAAAATATAATACATTTTTATAGCATGCAATTACAAATATTTTTGAGAAATTAACAGTTGCTTTTTTTACTTAATTATTTCAATATTTTCCTCTGAAAGTCTATTTAATGTTTTTAAAATATTTAATTTTTGTAATATTTACCATGCCATGTGAAACCTTTTTTCAGAGTACAAAAAACAAATAATCAATAAAATTGGTATTTTTTAATTTATTATTATATTGTATTACAATTACAGGGAAATTTCAAGGCAAAAACCTGTTAAACACAACAGGAAAACATTTTGAAGAATGTTGATAACCAAAAGCTACTGGCCCCCATTCACTTCTACTGTTTGGACTCAAAAACCAATGAAAATAAATGGGAACAAACAGATTTTAAAAAATATATCTTTTATGTGCTCTGCTTAACACAGGTCTGAAATATCAACGAGATGAATAATTGATGACATGATTTTCATTTTATGATGAGCTTTCACTTCTAGAACAAATACCTTAGTTTGGATTACTATTGTCCCCTACTGTACATTACTTTATGTTTAAAATGTGTTGTGTTCAGAAGCGAAACACAACCAATTTAAATCTGCTCCCCATCCATTTTCCTCACCAAATCTTTTCTGATCCTTCTCACACGGACTACAGTAATGAAGTTTCTGTGTGGTGTTGGGACAACGTGAACAGTGTCTGTATAAAAGAATGTTTCGGTCAATTTCCCAGGACAGCCACAAGCTATTTTCCTTGTGTTTTACTTTGATAGATCCGTGTAGGAGAACACCTGTGTCCACGGCTGTTGATATTCCATGTCATCATGAGCACCTACAAGATCCGTTCTTTCTGCCAGCAAAGTAACAGACTCGCACATATCAAATTTTGTGATATTTACTTCATACAACCAACCTTGCTTCTGAACTGTCTTTGTCTGGCTCCTACAGTTTTAGATTTAATATGTATTTCCTTTCATCCACATGATAACAAAATCAACCACAAATACAGCTCAAACAGCCCCCAACTAAGGGTTAATAGTTAGATATCCTCTAATAAGGACAGATCTGGAGAGGATGAATGTTTAATGTCAAATTTTTCAAGCTGAGATCTTGTCTTGATAGCGTATTGGGTCTGTGAGTGGGGATGAAATCAGTTGTGTAATTGATGAAGTGTAGCTGGAATAAAGATCCTCTCAGGACGGGGTGTGTTACATCACTGCTAATGGCTCCTGCCCTGATGGCAAACCAAATTAAGAGTACATTTATTAAATAAACTGGCCAATACAGTGTGGCCAGTTAATAATTCACACACTTTACGGTGAATTGACGGTATATTCTTTATGTCTTCATGTCATACTTTCATAGCCATTTCTGTATTATTGAATGTACTTATTAATACAATACAATGAATGTGGTGCATTGCCTTTCAACGCAACCACCAAAACAAACATAACCGCACATTCATGCTTTTGTGGCCTAAACTTCCGTGTACTGGAACCGGTGTACTGGAAAATGACATTGGCTAGAAAGTTAAAAGTATGTCTTGTATTATTTTGGGTTAAATGAAAGAACTATTACTTCACTAAACTAAAATGTGACAATGATAAACAGCAAATTCAAGTAATTGATTATTTACTGGTTGTATTATTATATATAATTAACCTATTATATTATTATGAAAAAGTATTTATTTGTGATTAATATTAATATAAATAAAGACAATTTAAATATTTTTAGCTAATTATTAAATAATTGTCGGTAATAGCCATCTAAGTAAATAACACAAAAATAAAATCTAAATAAACATCTTTTTAAAATAATAAAAAGTTATTTTTTCAAATGTGTAATTAAAAAATTATATTGTTGTCTATTGTTATCTAATATTGTTGGTGTATTCTAATATAAATATTTGATTTTTAACTTACATATACTCAATTTGATAGTATATTCTATTTAGTGCAAATTTTAAAATGTACTCAACTTTCAATATGAGTAGGAAATAGTTTCATTAAAATAAAGAGAAAATAAACAATAAAAAATTTAATAATTATGTCCACAACAGCATTGAATCATTTTTTGTCAAAATATTGTTTTGTAATGGTAAAATAGATTGATTGTAATCACTGTTGAGTTGTGTGTCCTGAGGATTCATTCTGTTTGTACAAGACTGCATACAAATTCTGAAAGTAAAATCAGTAATAATTCATGTAAAATCTTTTAAAATCCAGACATTTTATAACCTACAGATGTAGCTCTCTATTAATCATCGCTGTTTTTGAAGTCTGAAAACACACCAAAACAGAAGTGATATTATTATAAATCAAACTGAAACTTCTGACGAAAAAGCATTTCTCAAGATCTTTTATAACTCATTCCAAACCTTGTGTTTAAGCAGGAGGATCAAAAAACAAAAGCCATAAGTCCTAAAAAGTGAAATCTACTATTTCTGCAACACATAAATCTCCAAACAAAGAAAATAAAATAAATTGTAAATAAAATAAATCTACTCCCAGTGAATAATTAATGTATTCCATAACAAAGCACTGTATTTATGTGAAAGTGTTTACAGAGTATGTGCTACATCTCAGGGAGCTTTGTGCTTATCGCATAAAAGGCTATTATGCAAAATAACAAGTGTTTGCATCTCCAGGGGTGAAAACACGGGACTGGTTTTCTGAGTTCAGTCCTAATGTACAGTCTGAAGTTATTTGAAGGTAGAGGGAGTAGTTAAGGTTTCCGGATGTCAGTGGAGAGGTTGAGTGTATGAATAAAAAAGCCGAAAGTTTGAAACTAATGATTAATCCAGAAACTCTGGGATTGTCAAGGATATATTAAAAAAAGATTATGAACAGTATTAAAAGACACACCGTAAGCTCTACTGGGCATTTGTTTCGCTTAGAATGCATACATTTCAAGAAGCTTCATAAACAAAGTATCAATGTAGATGGCATCTGCGAACACATGCTTTAGGCAAAACTAATTTATCTTTTCATGGCATTTTTGCAATTATTGTTTAGCTCGGCCAAGGTTATGCTTTCTTTATGAGGTCCTATTATGTTCAGTGTTCTAGTGTTATTCATAACATATGAAAACTATGACATAAACTACTGTATGCGTTTTTCTTAGTTGGAGGTGTAAGTGTCTGGATGCATAGAGAAGGAGCTCTATCAATGCTACATTGGCCAGGTTCAAGGGTTAAAAGGAGGAATAAGCATGGCATCTGTTTTGTTCAATGATTTGCCCACCCAACCACTTTCATCTTAAACGATAAAAGCTGGAATATTCATGACAGCATGTGTGGCTGAGAAAATGAAGGGGCCTTTTGTCATTCATTACATGCAGCACAATGAATTCATTGGAATTATGATGGCGGCATGACCTTCACTTTCACCCCGTGTTCATTTTTGGCAGATCCAGGATCTGTGGTTCCACATTATTTCACACTTTATAAAAGAGCAAGCTAGAAGCGAGAGTACCGACCCTATCAGGAAGCGGTGGGAAACGGAAAACGAATATAAAATGGAAATGCAATTTCCTTTCAGCCAGATGGGTGACTTGGTATTCCTGGCGAATGGTGGGAGATCAGAAGACCTATTAGTGAGTGCTAATAACAACAGAGAGCGTGAGAGACAGGGCCAACATTCTGACTAAGCTCATTGTAAGACAAGCATTATATATAATGTATACCTTATATAACATTATATAACTCTAGGGCACAGACAGTGTTTCAGCATAACATTGAAAGCTTTGGCCCATATACTGATACCCAAATGTTCCTGTCTGAGCAAAGTCTGATTTGAGAGTCAATATTCGTTTATGCTGCATTGGCCAAATGCTTGACTTGGGCTTCTTAGAGCCAAGGAAAGATCTATCAAATGCCAGGAAGAATATAACCTGTAAGAGGAATAAGGGAATGAAGGACACAGGCAACAGAGCCCCTTTCATGGGCAGACTCCTGACGGAAGCTATTCTCCATCTCTTTAGAAAGTGTAATGAAGGGAGACGGAATCAAAGAGCTCCAATATTGTGCCTGACCAAATGGATTGCATTTCAACGAACATACTGAGATAAAGCCTGTTAGGAAATAACGTTGTTTTTTCTCCCCCCCCCCCCTTTTTTTTCCATTGTATTACCTCCAGCCCCTCACTAAATTCTAAACATTAAAATAATGTATGTCGTAATGGTTGTTAAAGGTTGATATAACATTGCTCTTGGTATATATATTACAATCTCAGGTGAGAACGATATTATGGGGTATCTAATTTGAATGAATTTGTCTGATTACATTTGTGTCTTGTAGATTGATTTGCTCTGGCACCAGTGAGGTTTAGACGTTAGGTCTTCTGTATGGTGGTTCTCTAAATATGTATCGTTTTTATATATATCACTGTGTTCTTATTGATACTTGTTTTAAGAATAATTAAAGGTGAAGAATATGTAAAAGTATACTAAATTCAGTAAGTATGCTTATATATGCTTATATACTTGTCAGTGTACTAATAGCGCTTGGGACTAAATTTAGACTAGTATACGTATAGCAAACATCAATAAACTTCATTTTAATAAGGGAAGACACTTCGTAAAACCATCTCATGAATGCATTTGAGGTCATGTTGGCTTGTTAAAAAGATGTTCAGTTTACTATTGAACATGCTGAGTTCTCTTTGGATTATCTGCAGAACATAAAACGTACATCACTTTGGACGATGTAAACACTGGTATGTAAGCATATCCACTTTCATTTTATTAATAAAATGATTTATATACATAGTTAAATCTTAATCGTTATTTAACCTTTTAATTGGTCATAAATGTTCTGTTGCACGTATTCTGTTTAAATGTTTGTTAAAACAGGAATTAGTTTCTGGTCCTGTGTTTGACATGCGTTGATTGTATTTTGCATTCCTGTGGGGTATAATAGAAAATATAACACAAGGTTTTAAATGCAATATTTTTCAAAACATGGATTTTTTATTTCTCATGTATTATTCAGTAGATGTAACACTGAACAATGTAACAAAGGGATTTTCAAAATACATTAATGATTGAAGATATTGACATTTAATATTTAAAAAAATATAAAGGAATAAAGATTTTTTCGGTGGGGCTTAATAATAATTTGCAATTTTATAATTTAAAAAAACAGAGGTTCACTCCACCTCTCATTTTTAAGAACTGTACCGTCACCATTTCACATGTTGTCTTGAGAATAAAAATTTTTATGAAAACGCATTTTTGGACAGTTAAGAGATGTTGTAGAAGCATGACAGAGAATTTTATTTAAGTGGACCCACGCTGTATTTAGATGTAAACAGCTCAGTCAAAGATAATACAACAGTTTATCGTGTAAGGCCTTTATGCACCTCAGTAATGTATATCCCATTGCATTCATTTCAAAAGGTTTTCAAAACCTCACAAAGGAATTGATTTATATTTTTCAGGGATTCAAGTAAAATAAAGTAAATCTCCTGACAATGCAGGTGGCACGAAATAAAATGCAGCATCAGTAAGAACACTTTATTGCTGAATTCCCCTCTCTAATTTGGCCCTCTCTTAAATTTGTGGCTTTTTTTAACAACCCACCATCCAAAACGACATTAATTGGTAACATATTTTACTCTGCACCTTGATAGCGGTGATATTTACTTCTGTTATGCAGACAGATATTGATTTTCGCAGGGGAGGGGAGAGACTCACTGGGAAGAAGAAGCTGATGAAGTTGTCCAAGGATTAGCCTGCCTCACCCCTGTCGTCTGGTGAAGACAAAGTGCACTGAAATACTGGCGAATGATAAACAGTGTGAGCCTGAAGTATTGCGATCATCTTCATTGCCAGCATTGCCAGATAAAGTCAAGCGGCAAGCTGTAAATGCCTTCGAAGCAAACAGTCCTAGATTCAGGCGTAAAAGCTGTTGAGTCTATGATGCTCAAACCTGCGGAGGAATGCCTTTTGAGAAATGCCTTGTTTTATGAATTTCGTTTCTAGAGCAACAGTTTTTAGTTGAGGATGTGCTTGTTTAAAGTGTCTTGTTTTGTTCTCGGCTGCCCGCAACCTGACATCGTAACTAGTAAAGTCAATTGATCAACTAAAACTAATCCGTACGTTCGTGATGTTGTTGCTGTTCGCCGAGATCCAATGAACTGTCTAATAAAATCTCTTCATTTCTCTGATTTATAAAAGCAGTAGGCAGGACAGAATTGATGTAATTGATTTTGTGTCTGTGAGAAACATACACTTCCCCTGTTGAAAGAAGGTGCTAAATGTGAATTTTTACATCACGACATTTAAGTGAAACCTCAGAGGAGGCGCGTTGTCACTATTTGTGGGTGTTTTTGTCTTCTGGTGCTAATTGCGATTTTCGCGACTCTGTGTGCGGTGGAATCTGCGTTCTTCTCAACCCTCAAGACCTAGATTGTTACCGCTTGAAGATACAGTAAATTGCATCCAATTAGAAGTTGTGCGGTATGAGACAGTCATTACAGAAATGGTTTAAAGGGAGTCGTCAAATTAGATCTGGTAAATGACATTTTATGTACACCAAAGCGTATATCGCAGAATTATTCATAACTCAAATATCATGGTGGTAAAGCACTCTAACGCAAGAGATTTGAAGAAAGAGTGAATCGATATTGAAAGATAATAAGCATGAGTTTCTATTTCCTGTGGCATGGGATGAGAGCCATTGTCAATTGACTCGTAAAGCATTGTGATTGAATGATAAGGAAGCACTATTACCAAGAAGTGTCGCAAAAAATACCAATTACATTATCTCCCTCATACTACATTCATGACATACAATAGCTGTGAACCCCGGGGCCATCATTATACATTATACAACCATTCATCATCCTGATTTTGCATTGACCATATGGATCACAAATGTTCTGTTGTTCTGCATGCAAAGCGTTAACCTTATCCTTGGCTCTTTGCTCATCCTCAATGTCCTCTGTGTAATGGCCGCTTCACAAGCCCTAATGATGTCACTGAAGTATCACTTGCCATTTGTAAGTGATGGCAGACAGAGTCCCCATACAGTTCAAAAAAGACGGATGATTTTCTCCACTTAGAAAGCAATGCTAAAGGTCACACCAAACTGATGGCGGACACTTTTCACAAATATGGTGCATTGTAAAAAACGATTAAAACTTTTTTTTTTTTTTTTTAATTTTTGTGTTATGCAAGTAAGAAAGTAAATCTGATGAACTCAAATATTTCTATTAAGATTCACAGAGTGTATGTTACAATACACGTTTGTTAAGTAAATATCTGTTTTCATTGAAAAATGTATTATTTTATTAATTTTCTGTTTAATGTTTTGAAAGTTTTAATATAACTTGGTTTTGTGATATTGACTAAGGCACAAGAAAATATATTCAGTTCCAAAGCATATTGAATTGTGTCTTTGTTAAAGTGTCGTTTTAGAGATAATTCTCAACAATGATTTAAAATAATATATTTGCACATGGCTGGCCTTAAAGCCTTTTAAAAATGACCCATAAACTTACAAACAAGATAACAAACTTTACTTTTTTTACTTTTTACTTTTTTTCGCCAAACTTCACTCCCTGAGGTACAAGTATGAGCCCCCCAGATCCTTGTGCTCTGTGAACGAGTGGCATCTCGTGGTGCCATCCCAGAATAGTCTCTCTCACACCTTCTCTGGATCGGCTCCTCAATGGTGGAACGATCTGCCTCCTACAACCTGCTTGGCAGACTAATTTTCTATCTTTAAGGAACACCTAAAAGCTCGTGTTTTCACCTTACCCATTAAAACCTCTTCTCTTACTCCTAACCCTTTCTAGAAAAAGAAATTCTTGATTCTTGTCAGTTGCTTTGAATAAAATTGGTTGTAGATTTGCTGTTAACCATATTTTATTGGTCAATTTTACCCTTTTAATATCCTATTTGGGATAACGGTGAGATTTGCACACAACTTTATATATGAACACATAGCTCTGATGGAAAGTGCATTAGACATCTATTTAGTTGGGATTTTTTAATGTTTAGTTAAATTGAAAGTCTGAACATGTCTAGAACGATAATCTGATAAAAAATGTCAAACACAAAAGACAAAATTTATTCTCTAGCTTACATTTTAAACAATTTCTGACAAGTCAACTGAATCAGTCCTTTGCATTTAAAAAAATATAGAACCTAGAACTTGGGTCTGGAACAGCACACATATGGAGATAAAGTGAGTAGCTTCTGGCTGTTTGCCGCTTGAGAAGGAGCCGTCTATCTCTTCACCCTTAGCAGGGGTTTAAAGCAGAAGCTGTTTAATTCATGTAGGCTGTCTGTGACTCAGCTCTGTTCATAATGGTTAAAGCAGATATCTTCCATTCATGGCTCTATCTGTCCTCATGCTTCATTACCTCTGTCTAAGCTGCACTCCGTCTCAAATATCTCTATTTTGACACCCCACAGCATCTCAAAGAAGCGGCCTCTCTAAAAATAGACATTCATTTACACACCCTACAGTCTTTTCAAACCTGTAAGAGTCTTTCATAAATAAAAATAAAAGCAGGATGTCCATGTAGGTAACGGTTAAATATTTTACATTTGTTGCATGTAAGAAAAAAAATGAATAGGCTTGAAAAGTCATGAAGATTTTAAATAGTGATATTTAGCCCTTTACATAAGGTTTGGAGGGACCAACTACAGTAACACTTTATAATTAGATACGTACAAATGTGTAATGAATACAATATATTTATGGGTTAAAAATATGAATAAAATTGAATACTTTATGAATTTTAGTTTTTTAATGTAATGAAATGAACTTGAACGGGCGTGAACTTGACAAATATGTGTAAAAGCTGATGATTCATGTTATCCCAGAACCCTTTGGAAACCTTCCAAAAAGAATCTTCTGTACTTCAGGCAAGAAAAAGTGACCTTTTGTTCATAACTTTGTCGATGTCATAAAAGTGCTTTTTTGACTTATAGACAAAGTGAAGTATTATGCTACTTTGTTGTTAACGGCATCATTTCTTTGCCTTTGCATCTTTCTTTTCAAATTTTAAATAAAGGTAACATTTTCAATATGATCTCAGAATTTAGGAATTCATTGTATGGGTCAGTTGTGGTCTGGTGGTTAGAGAAGGTTGAGGCTTCAAATCCCAGTGCCAGCAGACAATGACCGAAGTGCCCTTGAGCAAGGCACCTTGCACCCATTTGCTCTGTAGTGATGATTGGCAACTGCATAACACTTGTAAGTCGCTTTGGATAAAAGCATCTGCCAAATAAATTTATGAAAGAAATGTACACTTTAATACCCTCAACATTGGGTCAAAAATGTACACATCTTAAAAATGGTTTCTATTAAACCCAACCGAATCCTTTGAATGCTCTACAGTTGAAGTGCTTTTAAGGTAAAAGGTGAAGATTTAATCACAAGGATTGCCTGTCATGTAGCAAACCTCCAATACAGTACTGTAGGTATCGTCATTTCCAACCGTGAGAATGTGGCTGACAATAGAACGGTGTCATGGGAATTATTTCTCTCAGCCTCAAACAAATTCTATCATCTACAAAGAAATGAGAAGAGCTTATCAATCAATAAAGGGAATCTCATCAGATACGAAAAGCAATAAAAAAACCCGAGACCTTAGGGGTAAGGGAATGCTCCTGAATTTTAATGTCCCATCTGTATTAGTGATACATATATAAAAACTTATACATTTTAAATGTGGGGTTCATTAACTTTTTACTTTTCCCCAACATAATTTACCTCTGTTATCGGTGTCTTTCACAGAGATGAATTGTTTATTCTGGGGTCTAAAACCTCATCTGTGTAAAGTCTAACAAAGGTACAGTTAATAATATATCCCTTCCTTCTTTGTTGTTGGTGCAAACGTTCCTTGGCTTTTAAGTTCAAAATTAATAGCCTGCCGCAAGCTCAGAAGAGTTATACGTCTGAAAAACTATATTATCCTTCTGGAGAAATGCTTCCACCGTTTGAGAATAAAGCAATAAACGTTCTCTTTACTCTGTTAACTGCACATTATGAAAATATTTTGTCCCCATAGAGTGACTAGATGGATTACAAAGAGATAAAGCCAACCGCAGAAATTGAAGATGTAGTTTCAGATGTTGTATATTCAGTACATAAAACAAGGATTGGAGTCTCATATCATCCAACAAGTGTCATGGTTGCCTGGTTGGAATGGGGAATTAATGAAACAAGAATAATCTACTGTATAATATTTGAGGTGGAGTGAAAAACAGCAGTGTCAATCTTGGACACTCAGGGGTTTTATGAGGAAAAAACTATTTTATCAATGCGACCAACCCTTATTGATCACATTTATAGCCTGCCCTCTATTGAAACAAATATTGTTCAATTTCAATTAAGATTTTCATAAGGGTTAGCAACATTCTATTATTGTGTTTTAATTGATCAGAGAAAAAATATATAAGAAAATGTTAATATATAAATAAAATAACTTTTAAGTTTTTTTAATTGAGTACAAATAAAAAGCTGAGATAATTATAAGTATTCATATCTTATACAAAAACTAATATAAACAGTGTGTTTCTCTTTATTTTTTTTAAATGACACAATAAAGTATCTTCCATCATCATTACCTTAGTATAAATATTAGCATTGCCGAAGGCTTTTCTCAAGACATTCAGCTGAAAAGTACACAACAGTGAATAATGTAAATATCTCTTGGAAGATTTTGAGACCAAGTTTCTCCTATTATATAGTTTGTTTATTACTCTCATCAAGTATTAAACTTAAAATATGACTTGAGAATTTCTCAACATAAAAAGCCAGTGCTGTTGAATTGTAATATAACTGATTATGTAACATATTGCACCCTGAGTATCATTTTCTCTGTCAATGTTTAAGATAAAACAGCTTTTTATCTTGCCAATAGTGATTGCTGGTACATTAAAGCCAAACATATTATGCACTTGTAACCCATTCTACATCCTATCCTATTTTTACCATGCTTTCTAGAATACTTCATCCTGATTGGAGAATTGCAACTTTATGTTGTCAAATGGTTCTAATGGCCAATGCATGTTTGACTGTTGCTTTCAGCAATTTTCAGCTGTTTAGTAGCTCTTTAAAAAGTATTTTGCAAGAATTAAACATCATTGCTACACAAGAATCTCCTGTTTTAATTTTTTATTCACGACATATTGTACTTGCCATATTGTTTATATAGGGTGAATTGTTATAATATGGGCCATTGCATTTTTTGCATCTATGTAACACATTGTGATGTGTTTCCAAAGCATCAAATTCACACCCAATATCATTTTTACAAACCCTAGGAATGATCACATGACTTCACAGCTTTGGGTAACCTATTCACTGGCATTCATGTAATCACAGTTAGGTCAATAAGCATTTGATCACCCAGTGACAATTTTGTCTCTTGTGTCTTTTGACAGTTCTTTGGTTTTGCCAATGTTGCTACATTAACTTTTGACTGTTTGTGGTGTGCACAGGTGGGGTTATGACAGCTAATGACCTCAAACAAGTTTTACTAATTTAGAATCATGAGCAAGTGTAGCTGGACTAATTAAAAGCAAAATAAGAGATTCTTGAGGGTCAGAATTCTGGAATATCAAAACTAATATTTTTTTCATCCAATAAACATGACATTCCAAGATGTTTATTCATACAAGCTTTATGGGGACAATTTAATGAGAAAAATCAATTCGATTGGTCAATATTTCTATTATTAAACCTGTGGCTTTGTATAAAATCTATTACACAGATAATAGTGACGCAACCTATTTGCTAGGGCTTGGTTAAGCGACTAGACCGAAACTGAACCATATATTTCAATGGCTGGTCCTCTATTTTAATTTAGGAGGTTGGAACCAAATGTAACCCACGGGGTTATTAATGATGTCAGTTTACCCATGGTTCAGTAGTTTACAATAAATGATATCCCTCCTCTCTCATTTATTCAGCCTTGGCTCCACAGTGGCCCGCTGTTCAACACAACATGCATGGATCTCCCCTGGCTTACTTACAGCCCTCTAATAAAGGTCATTTTACCTGCGGCAATGGGATTGAATTTGACTTGCCATTTTCCGCTCGCAACTCTCTATGGCGGCTCGCTTCTGGGGGCACTAAGTGAAAATCGATAGCACAGGCTAAATAAGGTTTAAATCAAGTCGTAATATCTATAATAATTCACCCCACCAGTCGAAAGTATCCGGTGGAGAAGGGAGCGGGCTGAAATATGCCGAGAGTGGATTTGAAATGGCCTCCCAGCCAGCCCGTGATTTGGACGAAATGGCACCGGAGGACGTGCCTACATGCAGCGGTACTGTTCAAACACCATGTCAGATTAGAGCTGGGAGTTCTCTGAATGAATGCTGTCTCAGAGCCCCGGGAGAGTTCGCTTCAGAACCGTTTAGCTGGAAATAGCAACCTTTCAGCTCTTCAGCATAGAAAACTGCAGAACCCTGGGACCACGACTTTAAATTTAAGGAAATTCTAAAGTTGAAAAAGGTAATGGTAGAGGCATAATCATTTCTCAGGAGTAATCATGGACGGAAATACATTACAGTCAAGGTAATTCAGCGAAACTCACTCATGAAAGACTTTCAGTTCACTTTAATTGAAGCGTCATATAGGCTGATTTTCTCCCATTCATTTAAAACTGCAATCTGTAACTTTGGACCCCTTATAAGTAAAATTCCATTTTATTTTGATTATGATTAGATGTTTTAAATAAAACAATTCCCGCGGAATCCACTGCTAAAACAAGTTGATTGAATTTTGAAGAATTAAGGAAAGCAAACAGTCCTGGGGTACCATTGACTATCGTTGTAGGTCTTCTATGTTTAAGCTACGATTTCTTTAACTTCAGGATGAATAATCAATGAGAGCATATTCATTTTTGGATGAACCATCCCTTTAAAAATATAAAAAAGAAATACGAAAAAAAGAAAATAAAAAATTTCCTTTTTTTCGTATTGTAATATTTTTACAGAACATTGTAAATAATTTAGATAAGTCATATTAACTCAAAAATACAGCTAAAACACAATTAACAACAACTTAATATAAATAAAACATTACAATAAAAATATTTTGATTCGATTTTTAATTTGAACTTTGTATGTGTTTTCAAATTAAACTCTTCAAATATTCAGCAACAAAAAGAGATATCTTGTCAAATTCATTTTTTAGTTTATTTTCTTGTATTCTTGTGTTCTTGCTGTGATGAATTCCCATTCTATATTACCTCTTTTTTTTTCAAAAACAACAGCGGTAAAATATATAACTGTTCGGTTATAAAATTACCCTAATGTGTGAGGAGTTTTTGATAAACATTAATAAAAAATAAATGTTTTTACCCTATAGTGTTTGGGTTACTATTTGTTTGATCCAACCAGTTCAAACAATGTAAAAAATGTTCAATTATACTCAATTATAAAAATTAAGAGAAATATGATTTCATCAGTTTGGTTCCTGGTGCCATTACCAGCAGTACTTACTATCAATGAGCTGGCTGTTTTCAAGCTAGTGTTGGTGATTTCAATGCAGAAAGCCTTTTTCCTTTACATAAAATTTTGTCTGGGTGATTGAAAACGAACTTTTCTATGGAACACATATTTAATATTGCTTGATGAAGACTTTAATTAGATAACCCCATTTATTGTAATCTGGTTTATACTAGTTTTATTATCTTTTTCATGTATTGTATATATTGGTAAGCATTGGAGGCCAGCTGCAGTTCTGTCAACACTTTAAATAACACTGCTCAGAATGCACAATAATTATGTGTTCATTTTCTAAGATCTGTCACATCTGCTTTATGTTCCATTATAAACATACAGAATGCAATCTGCTCAAAATGAGCTATACTCTTCCATAGAGGCAATTAAGCTGTTGTAACCCTGATAGAAAAAGAAATGGCAGAAGAAAATAAGAGTCTCCATCAGTACATCTCAGCTTTCCATCACCAACGAAAACAAAACATGACACATTTTCACAAACACACCGTTTTTTTTTGCCCCATCGAACACTAGCTGGACCACTATACAAGCGAACAGCAATGATGGATGGCTGCATCTTAAGATGAGACGGAGGAGAGAAGAAAAGTCTGTCTGAAAACAAGTTTGTCGGCAGTGGCGAAAGCATTCACGCTTAACTAAATCCCCACACCCTTGCTGGAGTCAAGGCTCATTGAGATCTCTAAAGACTTTCCTTCTTACTGTTCAATAGAAGTTTAAGGCAAACAAGGCGACATCTTTGGTTTTCATTCGGAAAGGCTTCCTCCTCCACATTCACACCTGTCTGTCTTGGGTCCGTCTGAAGGAACGTGATTTGGTCTCCGAAGAAAATGTCCAATAAGTTTAAAGCTGTGTTCTTTGTGTTTGGTCCATTTAACGGCTTTTATTTGCAGATGCCAGTCAGGACCGTAGTCACTCCAATGAATGCATGGATGAGTAAAAGCTTAAACCTAAAAAAATGAGTTTTTTGAATACATTTTGAAAGGTCTCAGATTTTACTCATGCACCAAATGATTGGTAAAGCAAAATTCCGAATTACCAACTAAGTCAATGCAAAGAAGGGAATAGCAATATGGCAATGGTGGCAAACAGTACAAATGAGCTCATTGACACCTCCTGTTTAACACATCCAGACAGGTGATACCCCCGCTGCGCAAGTTTTTCACATTGAAAATAACAAAGTATTCCTGCGAGTAGGAAAGAGCATGGAAATCAATGCATTGTGTTTGGTCTAAACACGGCATAACTGTGGACGAGGTCATATGGTGCATTCACACCAAATGCAAATCACGCATGGAAAAATGTGCTTAACTCGCTTATTTCACGCATGATATTTCCTATGAATGTTAGCATTTTTAAGCATTAACCAGGAGGCTTGATCAAATGTTTAATGTATCTAGGCCATCCGTTGTTGTGGCTGTTTTATACACATGTCAAAGCCTAGTACTCAATTATAAGACAACCCCAAGGAAAGAACACCGTCACTGTTGACAATATAAGCTAACACTTAAATAAAGTGTTGCTAAAGACTGTGGTGAAGGATATTTTTAATAAGATTTGATTGTTGGTTTTGTCATTGAAAGGATTTGGAATTGGAAGAAAGATTAAGCCGATCAGCACCTATCTAAATATTGAGACAGTTGTTATGAGATCAACACTTGACTGTTTTATGCAAAGGACTTATGGGTTAAAGAAAGAAATCTCCTTCTTAATTGGATATAAACCTACTGTCCAATCAAAAGCTTTGATGATTTGGCCAATGCGAAACTCTAAAGCTTTCAGGATTTTGTCTTATTCTACATGGAAGTATAAAATGAAACAAGCCCGATTAGTGAATATAAAACTGACGTGACATACAGCCAAGTATGGTGAACCATATTCAGAATTCGTGCTCTGCATTTAACCCAACCAGAGTGCACACACAGAAGTGAACACACACACCAACCATGAACACACACCTGGAGATTTCTATTTATATTTATAGATTCCAAAAATTGTGAGTGGTCAGACCTTTTATGTGCGTTATTTGTGCCAAAGCTCCTTTAAAATGAGTAAATTCACCTTTACAGCATCCAATTAATGTTGTAATGTCGGGGTTATATTTACAGCATTAGATACAGATTTAATGTAAGCTTTTAAAATTAACCTATTAGAAACCCCTTAATGAGAGATTTGTCCATGTAGTCAAATCATTATCACAGTGGTAAGAATATATAGGACCTTTGGACCTCATTACATTCACTTCTCTCACCATTTACCCTTTCACTCTCTGTACCTCTCTCACCGTCAATTATAAATTTGCCATTTTTCTTTCAGATTCATAGAAAATAGGCAAACAAAGCGTTCACAGCTTAGGTGAAATCTTACATAACGTTATGGGCCACACTGAAAATACATGTCATTCTTGTTTTCCTCTCGCCTCTCTAATGGCCAGGTCCTAATCTTTTTGTTTTGCTGCTTTTCATTGCACATTTACATTGTATTATTTTTTTTGTGCTTCCAAACGTAATAACAGAAGTACATGGTCATAGTGACAATGCTAATTTCAAATCTAAATTGTACGGCGCTCATCGTCTCAGCTCAACTTCAATGTATATGCAAATTCAGTGGAATTCTAGTGTCAGTGGCATTGTGTTTTTAAGGCCTAATCTTAATATTTGCCTAAATTCTTGCTTGTTTTTTTCTATTTCTGTCTCTCTGACTTTCTTCTGACAAAAACTGCCATCCTTTGTGCAACCATCCTTTGGCAAGAGCATGACTGTTGGCATGAACATGACTGGAATGATAACAAATACTCTCCACTATAACCAATAGATGTTGTTTACAACAAAAAACCTGTGATTTTGAGCTGTCAATGACCACTAACACGTTGCGGATGTGTGCTGTGTTAGATGGTGTAGAGAGAGCTTTGTTGGAAGTCATTGAAGGCTCCCATGATACCCATCAACAGACCACGTGGCCTTGGAAAGCGTCAGTCTCTACCCAAAGCTCTCTATTAGAAGTCCAAGCACCTGTCATAACAAACAAGTAAAGCTCTCCTCGACATTGTTATCCACAGTACAGTTTAGCCCGTTCAAACCTCAGGGACATGCTGTGGAAATAATGTGAGATACTCCAGAACAACTGCATCACAGCTGAGACGAATTAAGTACAATTATCATTGTATTAACACTTCCTGTATCCTCATGTTGCTATCATGAAAGCATGTAGCAGATGGAAGTGAGATATACAACATCTCCTGACAGTTCATTACACATGACCTTAGCAGATAACATCAACAGACTGCATGCTTAATGACAGAAGCTGTCTTGCTATGGAAACTACTGTGAAATGTGTCAGTGATTGATCGACTCAATTAGCATCTCTGACATTGTTACTGGGAGTTGTGGTCGCTGTGTTTTATGATGCAACCTTATACGGTGTGGAAACTCCATTAAGTAGCAGCTTCTACAATATCGCAAAGTTCAAGGAAGAAAAAGCCGTCGGGGAGCCTTTATTGGATGGCTGAAATGGCACTAATAAATTCCAGTTTGAAGTATTTGAATCAATGACATGGTAGTCATGCCATAACCAAGTCAGGGAAGACTTACCATAGTTTACCCCCAACATGAAATTTGTTCACTCTTGTGTCATTCGAACCTTGGGTTTACCAATCTCCATTGTGAAAATGAGATATTTTCGCAAGTGTTTTAGAGGTTTCGTGTCCAAACCAAGCGGTCCATGAGGGCCAGTGTTTTTCTTAGCAACATTGTTCAAAATATCTTCTTTTGTGATTTGCAGGGAATGTTTAAAATGACATTAGGTTGAGCAGAAAATATCTACATTAACTTCAGTGTCCCAATCTGTGACTTTATTTATTAAATAGACTTTATTAAGTAATAAAAACCAAAAATTAAAGAAAATTAAATTGTTTTTATAATTAAAAAACTGTATGTACCTTAGGCCAAATTGAAACATTAAGCAATTAATAATGATTTTTAAAGTGCTAAATTCCCCTAAATTGAAAATGCTATTATCATTTACTCACCCTCTTGCCATTTCAAAACGCATTGACTTTCGTTTTTGTTCCAAGCACGAAAAAGAAGATATTTTGAAGAAACCAAAAACCTTGGTCCACATTAACTTCTATTATATATGCACAAAACCAATGCAAATCAATGGGGGTCACAACTTTCCTTTACCAAAGTTTTTTTCGATGCTTTGCAAAAATTAAAATACATTTAAAATCACAAAAAATTATGATAATTGTATTAAATGATGACAGACTTTTCTATTCTTTTAAGTTAAGAATGAACAACAATATTAATTATAAACGTGACTAATAACCTTGCACACAATACAGAAAGCTGAACTAATTGACCCCCTGTCCCTAAAAGAATTGCTCCCATTTCATGCTTCCACAATACCGTAAATTGCTGACAAAGTAAAGCGGGTGCTTATTAAACAAAAAATCCACCCAATTAATGTCTGTCACCAGCTCAATAGTGCCACAAAGGATAACAGATCCCTCTGGGCAAATATGAACCCTTCAACACTGTTCAACAGATCCGAGTTCACCGTCTGACGAAACCCAGTTAAAGAAGAGTTTATCAAGACTGCTATTAAGAAATGGAATAGAAGGTGGTCTCCTTATCTGTGATGGAGGTCAACCATACCAGGCAATATGGCAGAAGGATTAGATATGGGGATTAGGCTGCCTAGTAATTGCAGCTCACGAGGGAAAAAATGTAAATGCAAAAACCTGTTAATCAATAAATGAGGTGAGAATAAGCTTAGAGGAGGAGCAAAGGGTGATGTACTGCGAAAATTGCTCCTTACCTAATCATCTCAGCCACCTGAGATTGAATATTCAGAGAGGAATATGTAAGGTACTGCTCTTAATACAGACATAATGTATTATATAAGTTGTACATGAAAACTATTAGGTAGGGGTCATATAATTGTGTTTATAACTGGAATTTTAAATATAAATAAACCCTAAAATGACCTTACAGAAAACTCTTATACTCAAATACTAATTCTGTCGAACAATGGACAGTAACATCAGCACGGAAGCCAAGAACTGCAGAGCATCGGGCATGTTTACATTTTCATTTACATACGATATCCTCAAAATTTCTTAACAAGAATAGAATTTTAAATAAAAATATCTTACTCCTGACACGTGTTTGCTGTTCAGTCTTCAATGACATCACAATATGCAAATAACATGACTTTGGAAAAATCCATCAATTTTTAAGATAGGTATATCTAGTAGGTAATAGGAATAAAAAAAATGTAGGGTGTATTTCAGATAACCTTGTGTTTAAATATGAGCTGCTTTACAGAATCAGGCATCTTAAAATGTGTTCATCTGTTGTAAACCCTGTTTTTGAGCAAAACATATAGCTTTTTCACCATGACCTAATGTGTTTTAGGAAATATTGTGATAGTTTATAAATAATTCCATACGATTTATATTTAATGCATGTTTTTTTATTAAAAATGCATTCCATGGACATGAGACGTACATGCAATTATAGAATGTCCCATGTGTCCCATTTCCTACACATGGAGTTAAAAGTAGTCATACAGGAACACTTTCCGCACATATAAATTAGAAACGGGTGAAACGTGACAAATGCACGTTCACAATCCCGCTTGCTGTCAAACAGTTTTCATTAGCGGCAACCGACTTGGTGAGGAACGTGACGCCATCCCAAGGTTATCCCAAATAAGGTGTGACGACTTTAGCTGTGTTTTAATATCGTCTGCCACGCCATTGCCACCGCCAGATTTATGGTGTGATAGAAATCCAGCATGTCGCCGGGGCCATCGCTCTTGAGGTTCTTATTTTTTCTCATGATCATTCCCTTGTAAATCTTGAAAATTAGTGCCCCCTTAACTTCTCTGTAGACAAATCAGACCAATATGACAAACGTCCAATTGGAAAACTAGAAGTCGGCAATCTCGTTGTATGAAGGATGTCTGACGTTTGGATTTTTGAAGTCTCCCAGTGAATCAGCCATCCATCATTCGGTGACAGATGGTGTCGCATGTGGGGGCTGAGACTGAAGTAATAATTGGAGTAAATCATCGTCAATGAATGGCAGAAATATTAACTATTCATTACCCTCTTTTCACACCTCAGAAATGAAGTATCGATGTATGTACAAAAAAAAGTCATTGCTGCGGGACATGATCTTAATGCTTGGAGAGTGCTGGAGCTCTATTCAAGTAGCATATCAACAAGCGTAGATGCACATCTCGAACCAGCGCGTCCTTTAAGCCTCATCACAGCACAGAAATACAGCGACTGCTGAAAATGCATGGTATGTATTATTTATGCAACTTCTCACTGTAGCAAAAGAGCAGCCGGGATTGAAAATGCATGTTGTCAGCTCCTAGGTTCCTTGGGTGGAAATCAATAGAGAGGAGCACTAACCTGCCACCAGGCCCGATGACTGATTGAATTCAGAGAGGCTGTGAGGCTTAACGCACTTCAGAAAGGAAGCTGCCATCTATTGGAGGCATGCTATAGAATAATATTCCAATTCTGGCGTGGATGGTTTTCTTTCCCAGAGTGCACTGCTCTTACCCTTCACTGCTCGGGGACCGCTGTCGATGAATAGTCATCGGCGTTCTGAAGTGGGGACCACTTGCAGGCATACTTTGCAATCTAAATCTCATCCCTATACCCTTTCCTGGCCTACTCTGTTCGTAATTGTGCAACAACTCAAAACACAACTAAAATAACTTGACAGTTTAATGATTGCTTGCAATTAAAGAAATTCTTCACCTTTTGATTAATATTCTTACCCTTTAAAACAAACAATTGATCATTAAAATGACATATTTACTTATTTTTCTGCCTAAACATGGTGTTAGTATTGACCTTTGCTTCATTTAGTACACACACACACACACACACACACACACACACACACACACACGAACATAAACATGCAAATTAGCTGTCTTCACTCATTCACGTCAATATGACGTGCTGAAACTGAAAGTAAAAAAATTGATTGCATCAATCATTTCAGATCAAAACTACACTGTACAATATTTCATGTGGATTAGCAAATATAAAATCCAAACAGTTATATTTAATATAAAAATATTTAAATATTAAATATATTTTTTCCAGAGGGAAATATTTAAAAAAATTATTAAGTTTTTCTAAAATTTACAAATATTTTTTAACCTTATGTTAGAAAAATATGTACTTAACTAACATATATATATACTGTATTTGATATACTAATCAATATTTTTGGTGAATTCTTATAGAAATATTTGACTAAATGAGATTCACTTATTTCATAAACATAAAAAATGAACCGGTTTATTTACTTAAATTCTAAGCTTTTATGTTTAGAAATCGTTTGTTTAAATTGTTTCACATAAATAAAGAGTCAAATTGATAAACCTGTTACAAATGACATCAGCTCATTTGAAGCTTTGGATTGGCAGTTTATGATGTCATCAAATGGGGTTAAATTCAATTTTATGGTGAAAAAATTAACATTTAAACATTTAAAGGAAAACAACACATAAATATAACAACAAATAAAACGGCCGGGAATTTCTAAACATGAGACGTGCTTGGATGTTGAAGGGATAGTTAAAAATAGATAAAATAGTTTATATTATTACATGTTGTTTGACTCCTATGTTTTTAATCCGATTTAAATCTGTAGTTTGAAAGCATATCCTCCATAAACTCAATGGGAATGTTAGAAAAAAACAACACTGTAAGCATGAAAGCATAGCTGATATAAAATGTCCTTTCTTCTTTTCTGCAAACAAGTTTTCTCGGCGATTCGGATGCCTCAACAAAATGACCTTTCATGCGGTACATACATTGGTTCTGCTCGGCATCAAAGTAACATATCTTGGAAACCTTTTTAAAAATATTCCCATGAACGCGTTGCGAACACCAAGACAGAACAAAAGGCCGTGTTTTAATAAAATATCAAAGAGAACATTGCATAGCATACCACATTGACATGTTGTAAAGACTCAACGTAAGGCTTTCCCATAACATAAATAACAAAAATTCACTCATGCTTTTAACAAAATACATAAATGAATTTGATGTCACATGACTTTGAGGACAAAGTCACCCTTTGAGGTTTAGACGACTGGTCGAACTCTCAACACACAGGAATTAAAGCAGTTCTGCCCTATAGCCATAATTGTGCATACAAAACCATACCTACGAAAGCTTAGTCTCTAATCAAATATCCAGTAGATGTCCATGATAAGATTGTGTTACCTTACTCTGCAAACACACACGTATCTAATGGCAGATAACCAAGCCAGCCTGAATTTTTTCAGTTAGCTTTTGATCATTTTGTCATGTGCTGCATTTATAATGGATGTTTGTTGATGTGGCCTAGAACGTGATTGACAGCACTTGTTTTTCTCATGGGTAATCCGAGCATAAACAGCTGATGGATGTGACCCTACATAATTGACATGGCTTAATGTCAGTGGCATATAAAAGACAATGTATGCATAATTTGTCACATGAATCAATTCCATCACTGTAATGGGATAGAGATTCAAATTATTAAACCTACAGTTCATCCATAAATGAAAATTCTGTCATCATTTGCTCACCCTCTTGACATTTCAAACATGTACGATTTCCTTCTGCAGAACACTAAAAGATATTTTGAAGAATGTTGGTAAACAAACAAGAGCAGCACCTATCACTTCGACTACACTCTAAAAGATGGCTTAGAAAATAACACAAAAAGTTTTATTAACTTAATTAAATCTTGACAAACACGAAATGGATTGGTTCGGTGGAACCTATTAAAAGAATTGATTAAATCTCCAACAGTTAATTTCTCAAAAATGTACAAAGATGGTTTTAAGTTTATGTATTAAGCAATAAGTATTTAATTAACATATATAATTGAAAGTTAAAACAATATTTTAGGTGAATGCTAATAGAAACATTGAGTTAATCCGAATAATTTGTTTTTTTTTACTTAAACATCCACAAAATTGAAGTATATTTAATGTATTTCAAAGGGTTCAAATGAACTGTTTTTTGTGTAAGTTTGTTCATAAATAATCAGTGTATATGGACTGTATAATAAACTATGCAACATACTGTATTCAACAAAAAAGGGAACCTCAGGGGTTGGGCTTGTGTATATTTGATATGCATGTTCAGAAAAAAACAATAGTATTTTATCCAAGTAAAAATATGAAATAAATTATTTCTTGCCCCCCGAAAAAATGAAAATGCAGCAATCTAAATTGAAACGCTGCATGACCAGACGGTTGGTACATATATCTTGGACAACACAACACAATCTTCCCTGAAATCAATCTCAGATGCCAGCAGGCTGCATCTCTCATCCTTTAGAAATAGTGTGGGACAGGAAAGCTTTTGTTCTGATAGGTTAACCAATAACTCATATATCTTTTGCCACCATGACCTGCACTGAAATCAACGCCAGACCGGAGGACTTAAAATGTCTTGCGCTACCATATTTCATGGTCTGCAATTGCCTTTAATCGAGTTTGTTCTACATTGGCTGTCTGTTTATCCGATTGCTTTTTTTTGGAGTATTTGATTCATACACAAAGGCATAAAATTATTTTAGTATTTACTTGTAAAATTTGCATGAACATGTTGGCGTTATGAATTAAAATTTACAGTATAATGTTCTTAACAAATGGATTTTTGCTCACTTGTTTTTAGGTAACTTAAATTTTGAAATAGAATCAAATTGGATTCAACACATTTAACGTGTTTTTTTCATTCAAATGAATGTCGCACAGGTTGTTTTTCATCTTCCTGTCATTTTACTTAGTTGTTGGATTGTTTCGAGATCCAGCTCTCGTTCAACTCGAATACTTGTTTACAAGCATTCAAGGTCTTTAACCTTCAGCATGTGAATCAGTCAAAAAAAATAAAGAAATTAAAAGAAATCCTGTACGGCTTTGTTTGTCGTAATGTATTCAGACCACACTGAAAACTTTGTGGTTTCTGTTTGCCAGAAAAATTGCTTGTTTTATTGATCCCAGTTCTATTTTTGCAACATGACTGCCACTGATCGACATTTCCCCTTCCACACCATACCAGTAAGCATACCTCAATTTAGACATTTTGGATATGTTTATTTTCGTGCTCGGAATAATTCAAAAAGCACGCGCTGAGCAGCAACTCCCTTCGTGTCCCACTATCGCAAGCTGCTTCAATATTGACAGAAACTGACATCAGGAGGCCTGACAGACGATCTGTTATTCAAGTCACAATGCAACTTGATGGATTTAAGCACAGAGGACAAATCCCTCAATCTCTTTTGCCGGAAAGATGCCACTGATTCAAGTCAACATAGGGCCCGCTAGACTTGTTACAGTGGAGTCAGATGTCACTTGGGATTCAAAATCATTACAGCAAACACTTTGGATATTGAATTCAGTTCTGTATTCCTTTGAGTACATTTCAATATTCGAATCTTATTTAGGAAATACTGTGGTTTACCTTATAATTCCTGAAGATTACTTTAAATTTCCAACAGGCTAAAGGCCCATTCAAACCAACATAGACGAACTACACAAACAATATGATGTCAATTAATCAACTAATTAGAACTATACATTCAAGTTGATGAATTATACATTTCTACATAGCCATCTAAAATAAGTTCAAATCTAAAGTCCAAAAGATTAAACTGACTTTGTTTTGTATAGTATTGTAAGTGAAACAAATTAAAAAGTTGTGTTTATCTCCATTGACAATTGATTTAATCTAGCAAAAAGGCTATTTTCAAATTAATATTTAACTCATAGCAAATCTACAAAAACTGACACAATACCAAATTGAACTATTCTAATTGCCTACAAGACCATCACCGGTTCAGCACCCACTTACCTTAACACACTAATGCAAAGGTATATACCCTTAAGATCTCTGCGCTCCGCAAATGAGCTGAGACTTGTGGTGCCAACTCAAAAGGGAAAGAAATCTCTCTCTCGAACGTTCTCTGCTTCAGTTCCTCGATGGTGGAACGATCTGCCTCTGGCTTCACGCTTGTCAGACTCGGTCTCTATCTTCAAAAAACACCTAAAAACTCTTTTCCGGCTACACCTAACTCACTAACTCGCTTCTTTTCTAACCTACTCACTCTATCAAAAAAAAAAAAAAAATACTTTTGTAACTTCTCTCTCTGTGTAACTTGGTAGCAT
Organism: Triplophysa yarkandensis; assembly: GCA_033220385.1. Taxonomy (NCBI): domain Eukaryota; kingdom Metazoa; phylum Chordata; class Actinopteri; order Cypriniformes; family Nemacheilidae; genus Triplophysa; species Triplophysa yarkandensis. Next base: position 3,422,945 of record CM065664.1, on the reverse strand, counting down.
TGTTGTAGCACTTGTTAACCTATTGTTGGATCGGCTGTTTACCGCTTCATTGTCTCCTCGACTATTGTAAGTCGCTTTGGATAAAAGCGTCTGCTAAATGACTAAATGTAAATGTAAATGTAACTAAAATGAATCATGAGAGCATAAGAATTTGTATGTTGTGTAATGTACAAAAACAAATAATTACTTCAAAAAACGATGTGCTGAAACCCAAACTAGAACCCTTCCCATAAAACTACTATCAATGGCACAAAAGAAAATCGTACTAAAATGTGCAAATGAGATCGTACAAATGTATACATTGTGAAACGGGGGAAAAAAATTATTACTAGACAATATAATACAGAAACCTACGCTCTAACCCCACCCCTTAATCTAATGTATCTGGCGAAAAAGCAAATTCACTTAAATGTACAAATGAGATATTTGTGATATCCAAAATATGCTACCTTGTAAATAAGTGTGAGGAACTGGCCATATGAGTCTTTATAAAACTTCCTAAGCACCATTAATGTAATCTTCTTCAAGCTCTTGGGAATCTGCCACCAAGCCTATCCTAATGAGTTTTAATAAGTACTGGGTGGCTTGATGCCATCCTGCACCTTTAAATAATTCTCTTCCAAATGACATCCAAGATATAAGATGATCTTTATTGTTGTACTGTAAGCATTGTTAGTCATGGAGTCATGACTAAACCTTAGCAATAACCCTCTGATCTTCTCTTGTATACTGAGAGGCAGGACTAGAAAAACGGATCTAGATTTAGGTTTTACAGCAATAAATCTGATAATTTTATAATGTCAAGCATCTGACTAAAACACTGCTTCGGCTCAAAGCACTAAAGAGATTTTAGCTACAAAGCACTGTGTACTCTAAAGTTCTGAATCAATCTGAAATATCTTCCTTGAAGCTCTTCTTCCTTTGGGGACAGTACTTTAAATTCTGGTATCCAATATTATACAAACTCAAACTGGATATCCACCGATTTTTCACATCAACTTTTACTTGGTGATAACAAGAACCACTGACTGTCTAAAGCAAATGGGTCAAGGCTTTGCTGCTTAACATCTCAGGCTTTGAAGGTACACAACTTCTGCTATTTTTTTACTCACTTGAACCAATAATTTGAGCTTAATTCCATAATGACAGCACTTACACCTTCATTAGCCCTTGACCACAAACCAAAGAGTTAATAAGATATTAAAGGTATAGATCATCCAAAAATTAGAACCTGTCTTCATTACTTGCCTTTGTGTTTGTGTTTTCCAATCTATAGATTTCTTTGTTCTGATCAACATAAACAAAGATTTTTGGAAGAATGTACGTAACAGTAATAATTCTTGGACCCATTGACTTCCATTACAGGAGACACTGGTTTATAATTTTTTTGTTCTGTTGAACACAACATTTAGATATTTTGAAGCATGCAAGACAGCAAAAACTTCTGGGGTACATCTGACTACAATTATTGGTTCCTCCTTCTTTTGTAGTCAATGGGGTCCACAAGCTTCTTAGGTACAAGCATTCATCCAGCATTCATCTTTCTCTGTATTCAACCAACCAAATTAATTTATACAGGTCTGGAACATGTAGAAAGTGATTAATTCATGACAGAGCTTTTGGGTGAACTATCTCTTTAAGCAATAATATAGGCATGCAAGTCAGATTTGTACCTATGGATCTTTGGATCAAGCAACAGATATTAAGATAAATGTGAAAGCTTACAGATGTCTACCGGTGTGTCAGAACACTACACAAGATATACAGTTCTGGCTTTTGTGATGCTCTCACATAAAAATATCAATGCTAATAACACTCTTCATATGTTCAACCCCCTTAACTTATTTTACAATGTATGCCAACACACATGAACCTTGTCTCCCAAAGCCGCTAATTGCGTGTCATTACAAAATGCTCCAAGTTTCAAGCTTATAAAAGAAAATAACACCAAAGAAATCTGTGAGTCGCACGTTTGCAGAAATAAATTATGTGCATCTCCTGGGTAAGGCAACCCATACTCCTTTATTGATGAACGGCAACACGCACCAGCCAATTATTTCCTTTGGATCTAGTCTGAGTGCTTTGAAAAGAAAATAAGCCGTGAGAAACAAAAGGTATAAAGGCAGAGAGCTTATTATCCCCCCACTGTCTGCATGTCACCTAAAGGGCCTTCCCATCAAATCGCTTGGATTATTCTCCCAGGAACGCAGGTCCCCCAAGATTACAAAACAGGGAAAATTACACAGAAACAAATTACATAGACCTAAAAGAGTCTCGGCTGGAATATATATTAGAATTACTTTTCTTGTATAGTCATTAAAGTCCCTGCAACGTTTGCACATTCATCGTGGTCTTTTATGTCCTTTATCTGACCTTATCATGTATACTTTTCCCATATTTAGGCCAATCGGATGAATGGGAGAGACAGGGGTGTTGCACAACAGAAGGAAACCGTGATAAACAGTTCAGCCTCAATACATCTCATCACTTCTGTGATCGGTTGGGTTTCTGGAACATGAAAAACACAATGCTCAACGGCTCGGGCCGGCCTTCAAAACTGCAGGGTGAATGAGAAGGTCTGCTTAAACCTCAGAGGGAGCTAATGGCAATACTAGACAACATCGGAGAAGCCGAGCGCCTGTGCACTGTCTACCCTGCGTTTGTCTCTAAAGACATACACCTGCGTTGCTGTTGGACGTGGGCGGATAATTCAAAGTAAACACGGTCATGTAAACAAGTGTTGAGTGGGTACTTAACATACTAAACATATCATTACGAGAAACAACAAAAGCTGGATGTAGCATGCACAAAACTGTGTTTATATCTTAGTGGCCTGTTCCCGATCCGATGCAAAGGTCTGACTTAAAATAACACTGGCTGTAATGAGTACATGTACCTGGGTGTGAAAAATGAGCATCTGCTTTTGCAGATAAGGCATCACAGACGAAAAACTGAAATATAGCTTTATTTGGTACGTCTGCTAGTAGAAGAACGTAAGATGTGTTATGGGTGCACGCTGTCTCCGCCGCGGGGCATCTGAGAGAAAAGAAAACAGCGTGACGGTTGCAATGGAACAACGCTGCCCCCTACTGAAATATTCATCTGAATCTGCGTCTTCTTGTTGGCTTTAAAGATTTTATTTTAAAAGATGTACAATTTCAAAACATTTAATACAGCTCGAGTATTTATGGAAGATGTAGGATCGATCAGTTGACTGTGTTTTATATGGCAGCGGGGATTAAAGATGGTGCTGAATTCTTGAAGATGAAAAAAACAATCCTGAAGGAAATTTCTTTGGAAAATTTCTTTGAATTTCTGAAGAAAAAGTTCCATCACTAGGTACAGACACAAATGCAGAACACATCCCCAGATGTACTTATTTTAACAGTTGTAGTACTTAAGTGTCCTTTGTCTCTGCGTTAGGCCAGGTTACTGAAATATGGTATGGCTTTAAGTCATCTTCAGAGACGAAGTCTGGGGCATGACTCATGAGGTCGTGACCTCTGAATGATTTCGGAAAAGCTATGACGTCTCTTATACTGGGAGCTCCTACCATAATAGAGAGTAATCGATCCAGCCCTGCAGAGGAGAAAATTATAATATTCAACTTTTCTTTTTCAGTTGTTTAAGATTTTTGTTCGTCGTAGAATTAATAATCAAGAGCATGGTTATTTGTGTATCACAAAATAAGCAAAATGCCTTTGACACTGCCAGAAAGTAAAAGAAAACGAATATCTTGAACGATCAAGGGCAGTTCATGCTTCACAAACAGAAACAGGGTTGGCTGAATTTCATGGCCAGACCGCGATTTCAGTTTCTGATTGTGACTGCTGCACTTTAACCAATAGAAAAGTAGTCTTTTAGTCACAGTGGTACCCCTCTACAACCTTGAAAATGTCAAAGACATCATGTAGCGAATACTCACCTAATGCGATTCCACCGTGCGGAGGAGCTCCGGACTCCAGAGCCTCCAACAGATGAGACAAAAGAGAGGGGTCTTCCTATAATAAATGACACAAATTAAAAAACACATTTTAAGATGTCTGGTGGGCTTTTTAACTCCTTTTCCCAGTTGAGTGAAGAAAGGTGAAAATCAATCTCATATGGGTTTGTATGGGTGTCATTTTTCTGCAGAAATCTAAAGAAGATATTTTGAAAAACATCTGTTAAAGAAAAACCTGCACAGAAGTCAATAGGGACCAACATTTTTAATTAACAACGTTCTTCAAAATATCTTCTTTTGTGTTGTGCAGCACAAAGAAAACCAAACAGGTTCAAATTTAAAGAGCGTAAGTAAATGTCAAAAGAATTTTTATTTTGGGGTAAATGTTTACTCAAAGGCAATTAAATAACATGTATTTTTGTTTAATACCACAACTACTTCAAAAACAACCGTATGTGATGTTAATTTTCTTTGACATAAAATCTAAATATATTTAATATAGCTTAATGGGTTTCTCGGCAACCAAGTTTGAAGTCTGAGGTGTGGGGGTGTTAGGTAAAAGTCACAAATGATTAAAAAAAAGGTGCAATACAAGTGCTTTAACTTCTTGTCAGAGAAGAGTTAAGTGGTGTCCCAGGTTGATATGTAATTTTTCACCTTTCCCATCAGTTACCTTGAGGATCGTCTCCAGGACGTACAGCTGCTGAGAGGCGTTGTGTATGCGAACGGACCCTCCTCCGATCTCACATCCATTCAGAACCAAGTCATAATGCTGGCCTCGTACCTGAGACAGAAGATTAACAAGAGGAGGTTAAGCTGGGTGAGTGTGTGAAAGTCATAACGGGTCAACATTAAAATGCCATTTTTATGGTCCACTTCATTTGGCGTTAAAACTTTCTTGAAAGTCAGATTTGGAAAGATTAACCTTATGGGGTTGGGTATACAGCAGTGGGGCATCCTCAGGTACCGGGGCAGTGAAGGGATGGTGGGCAGACTCTAGCATCTCTGGGTCATCTTCTTTGGGTAAGAAGAGAGGAAAGTCGACCACCCAAAGGAAGTGAAAAACAGAAGGGTCACGAATGGGCACGTCATGGCTCTCAAGCAGCTCGGCACACTGCAGTCTCAGCTTTCCCAGGAGAGGGCGCTGCAATGAAAAAGGTATTGAAAGGTAAAAAGAGATTTATCATGAAAATTGGATTTAGATGTGTTGCAGGCTGAAATCTGAAACATCCACATGGGCAACAACATAGATGATAAACCACAGGTCCAAAGAGATTACAAGATCATGAACATGTCAGGATGAGATATGGCGAATCCAGAATGACCTTTAAAGGATGTCACATGAGGGACACATCTAATCTTTTTGAAAATGAGAAAATCTGACTAAATATCAAATCCAGCGCAACACAGCCCTTCTTTTTCTTCACTGACGTTTTATGTTTCACAGAGGTGCACTACAGAGGACAAACACAACAGAAAATAAGAGTTTAGATGGAAGTACATGTAAACTAACATGTAAAATTTACTTCACCGCTAACTTTTTTCACTATTCAACCAACAGCATCAACCCACAAAGCCTGCCAGTTATCCCCAACCATCTCCCACTCTCTGGTTTGTGACTAAGCAGCCATCTCACTTTGTGCCAAGCACACCATCTGCACCGGCCTTGAGCGAGAGCTGAGGCAAGAGAAAGATGAATATTCTTTAAAAAGTGATTTGATCATGTCAGCATTCTTCCGAAGCCATATTTTCTAAAAGAATCCTTAGTCATCAATCACTTCAGGGCACAATGACTGAATTGATGAGAAGGTGCTTGAGGACTGGAGGACACTAAATGGGGGTGTTGGGAATTGAATTATTCACTCCCCATTTGATTGAGATTACAGGCTGGGTGAACAAAATAGGTCATTATTTAAAAATACAGATGTATGTGTGTTTTAAATGTGAGAGAAAACATCAGAGAAAGTATTAATCTTCACCAAACCAATGCTGTTGTTCAAAAGAACTTAAAATAGAAAGCTTTAGACAAAACGAACAAGGAATGATATATAATTATAAACATATGAAGTAAATATAATTACATTTTGCAATACATAACAGTTGATATTCACTGTAATCATATAACAGTAACATGTTTTCAGGTGATTTTGGAAATCTCAATTTTCTCATTTGTTACATTACTATTGGATTACTTTATGTTAATCCTGAGGTTTTATTGGATTGGGAGAACCTTAACCTTTTATAAATTTACATATATTTTTAAGGCCTCAAAATAAGTATAGCTGCTGTCCTTCTGAAATCTCTATATTTCATTATTTTTGTTTTTGCCTAAATCATTATTATTACATTTTGCAAATATCTTACCAACAAAAGCATTCAAAAAAGTTTTGACACCAAAATAATTATTAATTCAAATGGTGAAAACTGAATTTTTATTTATTTAAAATCGCTGTATCTCAATTCACAAGTAAGTAATTTTATATCAGCAAATATATTATGAATAATATTCAATACCATCCAAACTTAAATAACCTGCTACAATGTTGTTCGATTAACCCAAAAAGGAAAAGTTACTTCTGCAGAATATAAAATAAATTATTTCGGAAAAATATTGTTGATGGTACCCACTGATTTCTATTGTATGTACATGAAAACCAATGCAGGTCAATTGTTCTTCAAAATATCTCCTTGTATGTAAGCAATTCAAAAGTAATGAATCAGTTGGCTTTCTGGAACATGAAAAACACAATGCTCAACGGCTCGGGATGGCCTTCAATACTGCAGGGTGAATGAGATGGTCTGCTTAAACCTCAGAGGGAGCTAATGGAAATACTAAACAACATCTGAGACAGCCGAGCTAATAATAAAATAATTAGGTTAGAGTTGAGAATGAAAAATTATTCGCCGGGTAAACCATAACTTTACAATCCATTCAGATGTCTTCTCACTACCCTAATGATCCATTTATTACTGTGAACCTATGTGGTTATGAGGGTATCTTTCTATGTGTGAAACAAGATTGGGACGGTACTCACTGTGTTCTCCTGGGGTCCGGCCGTGATGAAGATCAAGTCTCCAGCATTGGCCTGGGCCATCTGGAGCAGCTGCCGTCTGGCCGAGTCCGAAAGCAGTCGGGTGAGAGGGGACTTCATCGAACCATCTGCCCTCACCGGAGCTACGGTCACCTCCTGTACGACACACGGCAAAACACTGCAATAATCATCCATTTCCTCTACCGGCTTTTATTCAATCACAATGGACAACATAGGGCACAACTTTCGAGCAACCATCAGTCTCTAGAGCATAACGGGCTGGTTTCCCAGACTCAAGCCAAGCCAAGTCTCAAACTAAAATGGATAGCAATGGAGAATCACTTCTGACTATGCCCAAAAGTTCAAGCCTGGGACAGTGGCCTCAATTTCACTTTCCATTTTTATATACAGAGAGAAGATTTTAATAGAACTTTTAATGAACATAACACTTTTTGAAATCATAAAATCCTATTGATATTTGCAAATTTTTTACAAAAATACCATAGCATAAGTAACAACTTACTAACTATTGTGACAACAGAATTAAAAAAACTGTAATTAGAAGGTGACATCGTAAACTATTTCATTGCAGGACAATAAAATATGTTCAATAAAACAGATTTCATCAGTATTAGGATGTATGTATAATAAGGAACAGACAGAATATATTTTTGTCTGGAGTGTAAAGGACAGCCTACAACACAAACGCAGAGCTGGGTCCCACCGCAGGGCACGTTTGTTGTGTCATTCCTTTTACAACGCAAATCAAGATGATTTATTGATTAGTTTTTAGATAAACATTTCATGAGTACTGCAGGAATGCACAAACACCAAATGCTGGTGGCATTCCACCGGCAGTCCGAAGAGACAGAGCTCACCTGACCGTACTGTGTCTTCACTGTTTGTTTCAGGAACTCCAAGTCTTTGCCCTTCAGGTGTTTCTGTGAATTATATACCACATACGGGTTGGTGTGCAAGGAAATCAAAGATCAGAATAGACACAGATCTTTAAAAAATAAACTTTGTCCATGCACACAGTTACTAAGACTAGATTTATAAAAATGTATGGCAGCCAACAATGTACACAAGTAACACTTTGATAACGAAATAGCAGAAGATAATATTTTTAATAAAAAATTTCCCATTATTTTCTCATCTTTTTATCATTTAAACTTGTATTGCTTCCTTATGCAAAAAACAATAGAAGATCCTTTTTAGAGTATTGATAACTAACTATCACCCAATGATTTGCATTTGTTGAGAGGCCATAAAATAAAAGATAATGTGTGCCTCTGCTGTAGTTCAAAAGTCATACAGGTTTAAAATGACAAATGTTTCGGTAAATGATGACACCATTTTTATTTTTGGGTTATCAATTTAAAAATATAAATATGATTCATCCATATAATATCAAAATACCAAAATAAATCCCATCAAACCAGATTTAGGGTTGTATTACAAGATATTTCAGGGAAACATAGTTTGTGTTTTCTTCTCAATCAACTGGCAAAATAGAAAGCTTTTTTTTGACCAATTATTTCATAACAGTATGGTTGAAAATAAACAAAAGAGGATTGCGAAACATAATAATGTCTTCTCACACCACAACGATTTACAAGAGTAAGCTTATAGTGGTAATTTCAAATTAAAGACCTGCAGAATCTGTGAATGGACATTTTTTATGTTCACAGTTATGTTACAGGTTACAAAACATGACTAAATACCCTCAAAATAATGTACTAACTATTCCAGTTTTTTAAGCTTAAAAAATTTATCTTACCAGCTGTTATTACAACACTAGGAAGGCCAGATTTTATTGAGAAAAAATAGGATAGCATGAGGTTGAAAAAATACATACAAAAACATGTTGATAGAGAGGCTAACCTGTGAAAAAAGATGTGCAACTTTGTTAAAAAGACTTTGCAACACAACCGTCTTTTAATGTTGAACAATTTATGTTTAACCTTTAACAAATAATGTTGTGAATAAAAAGTTTCTCTTTCGTGGTCATTTCCCTTGTTTTGTTTGTGGATATGTATGAACTTACTTTTTTTTATTCCATTATGATTTTTTTTACTTTTATTATGAATATATATTTTTTGGACCACTCATAACACAAATGAGGCTGTGACTTAGCATGGTGTACAAATGCAAAAGAAGCATTTCAATTACATTTTAATTCACCACTTGGCCGAAAAAGTTTTCAAAACTTTACACATCAAGGCTCAGGTCCAATACGTACCGTTCCCTCTGGAACACAGATGGCCTGAACGCAACCCCCCGGTTCAAGAAGAGCGTCATTAATGAATTCGATCTGTGAGTCTTGGAAAGCAGCGGTGACATCCACAAGCTGATTACAAGAAAACACATCTGAATTAATGCCACAGAAAGCCGTCAAGCAGCAGGAGGCACAGCACTGTTTTTGGAAGATGGTTAGTTATGCATTCAGGACCCACAACAGGGCATGACAACTTGTTATCATGAGAGATTCATTTTTAATTGTTGAGCACTGCATGAGAATCTGTGATGTGTGGGGAAACAGAGATCTAGAGCAGTGTGGTGCCAAGGACAGACAGCACACAAACAGTATCATTGCTGTCTTACAGCTAATCTAAGATGATGTGCATAAGGAGAAACATGCAGTAACCTTCATCCCAAATCTGGTGTCTGGTTTGTCCACCCCGTAGTCTCTCATAGCCTCCTCGTAAGTCATGGAAGGAAAGGGAACATTAATATGGCCCTTGTCGTTTGGCCAAGAGTATTGAAGCAAGCCTTCAATCAAGCGCATGACTCCAGCCTGGTCTATGAAGGACATCTCAATATCCACCTATGTGAATGGCAACCAGAAAAACAAAAAGAGGAAAATGGCGGTTTTCAAGTGGTTTGTGGCTTTAACATTCAAATTCAAGGCTATTAGCAGCTCTCACACACACGTGGGAGCTAGAGCGAGCAGCATAATAAAAAAATCTCATCTGTATCGGAGCTCTTATTCTGCATATATTGTCAGGCGTGCTGCAGCAGGTTTGCTCACAACCTTTAACACATTATTACCTGTGTGAATTCAGGCTGTCTGTCAGGCTTGGAGCCTTCGTCTCTGTAGCAGCGGGCGAGCTGAAAGTACCTGAGATTGCAGGAGATAACCAGCGCATAAGTGTGGGCCAATATTGACTTCTATTTTACAGTCATGCATAGTGTATCATTTTCATCTGATAGATTTATCATAAACTCATGCTTTTAGTGCTAGCACAGCACAAGTAATAACTCAAAGAGGCGTGCTGCAAAGATTGAAATGAAAATGAGACTTGTGGGTCTGCATTTTTTTAAAAAGCTTATAATAATAGACCTTAAACATGTTCAGGAGAAAATGTAGGGTGGTTGCTTGTAGAAAAAATGTCACTATATCAGAGTGTTGAAGAGATTAGTTTTTTTTAAGGCAAACCTGAAGTTTGCACTGCACAAGAACCTTTGCATTTTTCCTTAATAATTTTGCAAGATGGCAAAAAAAAGCTGTGTGGTAAACAAAATTTAAAGATACTCACTCATTTTATCTTTTTATATTTTATACAATTGAAAACCCAATTAGCTCAAGTCTAAATACAATCACCAGAAGTGAAACGAGTCTGACCACACTACAGACGCTCAATATCCTCATACTTTAACGAGCATACTTGATTTAAGTAAATGTTAAGAAAACACTCTGATGAATACATTTCTGTCCTCATTTTATGAGATTTGTGTTCCGTGATCACAATAGATAAACAACTGGGCGTACCTGAAGGAGAATCTTGTTTTAGTCCTTAACAATACATAAATGCCATTAAATCTTCAGAGAATGCATTATTTGTTTTAATATTTACCTTGGTGCTTTGCATCTTTCCTTTCTGAAAAACAGTTTGACTGCATTCCAGTATTCTCTGTTTGGTTATACCATCTAGTCTACAGTTATTGGTACCCTCTGACACGTCCCAGAAGTAACTGACCATCATTTGAAGTCCCAAAATACATAAATATAAAATTATGTATGGTGATTTACCTAGAAGTGCTAATTGTTTTTCTGAATACATAACAATGTTGCTGGTCACAGTTGGGTACTATCTCTTCATCTATAAAGTTTGAGTTTATTATTATTAAACAGTATTCCCTGCTACAGAAAGACTTTGGATGCTAATGCAAGAAGATCATATGATAGGTGCCAGGAGATCAAAACACAAACTCGAACTCTTTGCTTTTGATGGTGTCGACTATTTAGTAAAGCGGCAGATCCTTTCACAATGAAGCTAACCTTGTTAGAATACTTTTACTTTGATATTCAAATGATTTTCTGCATATTTTACAGCAGTCGTGAGCTAAGAATAATAGCATCTGATTTGTGTTGTGAAAGACGATGGCCAACAACATTTTGATTTGTTTCCATTGTGGTACCAGTAAGTAAAAGCGAGGTTTAATGACCCTGTGAGGCATTTGACAATCTGTGAATATGGAGAAAATACAAAAATGTAAGAAAATGTCTTACCGGTCTATGCCAGCCACCATAAGAAGCTGTTTGAATTGCTGTGGGCTCTGAGGAAGACAGTAGAACTTCCCGGGGTCTCCAGATGGCACCACAAACTCTCTGGCACCCTGAGAAACACAGAAAATGTTTAAATAAACTCTGTGTATTCTGCTTCTCTCTGAAAACTAAAGCTGCCAGAATCTCAAGCCAATCTGATAAATGACTCACTTGCTAAACAAAGAAGGAAGCAAAGTTAATGAGCGCTGTGCAAAAGGGAAAAAATGGCATGCCAAAATATCAAAAATACTGTATTGACATTTATTGAACTATGACAACCTGCTCATGTGCTGCTAAAGAAATCTTAATTTAAACTGGCGCTGACTTTAATAAATGAAGCATTTATAAAATGGAACATGCCCCAGATGGTATAGTTATGCAATACATCCCCTATTGTTCAAAACACTTTTTACAAGCCCTCTTTAAACAAACAACGACTTCCCAATTTAATATTCCACAGCATGGCAGAACTCCAAATATGTATATGTTTTAAACATGTATATTTAACATTTAACAAAACAATCATAATATTTTAAATAACTTGAGGCTTTCAAATGAAAACGTTGGATGTTTTAAGGGGGGCCCTAGTGGGCCCTGGCTGAATATCATTTCAGAAAATGTGGTTTTGAACCACAAATCACATTAAGGACTATACAATGACATCATAATTCTACATTCTGTATGTCAGAGTTACCTTAAAGGAGAAGTATCACAGGCAGTCTCTGACAATATTATATGATAATCTAGAGAACCTGAAGTGTAGAATCACGCTGTTCACATCTCTAAAAAGTATTTAGCTTTAAGACTGTTTTTGGAAAAAGCCAAGCTCCTCCACATGGGCCATGAGCAGCGCTTTTGACAAACTCCTCACAAGGGCTTCTTCTGGAATATAAATGCCGATGCTCGTGCTCTTCCGAGCTCTCTGATTGGTGAGTTAGGGGGAATTTACAGACAAATGGCCAATAAATAACTTGTGCCTTTATGACTGTGAAAGTTTAATATTTAAAAAAAACTTTCCAAAGCATTCGGCTGTATGTGGGGGGGGGGGGGGGGTGTATGAAGCACAGGAATACATGTCCTTCGTCTAACTCGGCTTTTAACACATGGATCATGTTAACTTGACAACTCAACATGTTTAACAGGCTAAATAACTGACTATGTTTTAAACAGAGTGATATCCCTCCTTTAACTATAATTTACAGACAAAAAAAATCATATATAACAAACTAACACAACTATGACATATGACATGATGCTTGAAAGGTAAAAAAAAGTTATGTGATACAGCAGGAATGTTGTAAATGGAAATATTTACTGGTGTTTTCTTACAGCATTCACTAATAAAGACAAATAACACAAATAAAGCTGTGAACGATACAATATAAATCACTTTTAAGTATTATTTAATAAATAATCAGTCATGCCTATGTATCCAATTGTCTATTCACTGGGAACAAATGTAACGTTTCTAGCATAACAGAGCCGGAGGGGGAGACTATGAATAATGCCACACTATTTGGTATTCGGCACAATGTGTGTTTTCTGTTTTGTCACTGTTATGTGTCACACATAAGACAAACAAACGTCTATCATTCTGTGTTTCTGCAAATTAAAAATTTTATATGCTTTTATTTCTAAGTATTCACATTACTCAATTACATTTTATTGACTTGCATCACTTTCTACTACTCCAGGTGTTTGTTTGAGTGTGTTTTACTTCCGTGTGTGTGTGTGTGTGTGTGTGTGTGTGTGTGTGTGTGTGTGTGTGTGTGTGTGTGTGTGTGTGTGTGTGTGTGTGTGTGTGTGTGTGTGTGTGTGTGTGTGTGTCTTAGTTTCCTATACAGTACAAACCTTTTTTTATTTGTTTTCATTTTTATTTCAGCTACCATTATAAGGTTTATGATCCCAACCTTGTGATGAACAAACTTAACTGGTCTATGGAAAAAACGCTTCCAGAAAAGACTGTGGACCTTTAATAAAGGTTCAAAAACGTTTTGAATACATTCTTGTATGTGCAGAAGTCTGGGGCATGTAGGTATTTTTACCACCAAAATATGTTTATAAGTGAACTCTTCGTTTATTTTACTGTGGTGTGCAATAGAAAATATCAGCAAACATTTGTCAGTTCTTCTGGATTTAGTCTTTTAGATAATGGCAAAATAAATGCTTTTACCTAGACTTTTGCACAGTACCGGTGGTAAAAAAAAAAAAGAATAATAAAGTTGGTTTTAATTTATGTTTGAGAATGACGTTTAAAGATGAATAAATACTAACCCCAGGTGTTCTTTTAAACAATGTTGGTGTTTCCACATCCACAAATCCTTTGAAAACACAATGAACATTAACTATCAAAATCTACTGCAATTTAACAGACAAGTGAAAGCTGTCGGTGTAAATTCTCACCATTTAAATTACAAAGGAACTCCCTCATTTTCATCACCATTTGAGAGCGTAATCTTAAATTGTACTGCATCGCTGATGATCGAAGGTCAATATACCGGTACTGCATCCGGAGGGCTTCTGATTTCTTTAAAGCAAATAAATAAACATGAAATATATAAATAAAAATATTATTCTTTTCCTAAATTGATGAAAATATTACTTCAATATTAACTTAAAGATATTTATTATATTTTTTATTTATATTATTTATATATATTATTTATTAAGTTAACTAACTGAAGAATCACCTACAGTAGGATAACAAACATATAATGAAATGTAAGTTGCTTTGGATACAATCGTTTGCAAATGCAAATGGAAATGGAAAATATATATGTTCTTTGGAAATTCAGAAATATATACACTTACCTTGACAAAGTCTTTAATTTCAAAGGGCAGTTTTCGGCAGGTATTCAATACTTCAATACTTTCAGCGCAAACCTCAATTTCTCCTGTGAACATTTTCTAAAATTAAAAGACAAAAATTTACATTTCATACTTTTCATGTACCAGTATACCATGTCCAACATGTTTTAAAAAGGCATCACAACCTTATTCTCCTGTCCCTCTGGTCTACGCCTGACCTTTCCTTTGACTGTGATGACCGATTCCACTGTGAGGCCAAGAAAAGCATTCTTGACTTCCGATTTGGACTAAAGTCCCAAAAGAAAACAAGAGGCTAAAGTTCAAGACACCATGTGGGCAAACGTGACAGTTTTCAAAGGTGTATCTATGATAAAAACAGCACCGCTACATACCTCATCTTGTGGGATTAGAATCTGCACCAATCCACTAAAGTCTCTCAAGATCACAAAAAGATCCTGTCTGCAATGGCCAGTAAAGAAAAGCATGTGTTAAACGCAAAAATAGTAAAATAGCCTGATGGCACACATTCATTTGACAGACATTTGTTTGAAATTATGTCTGCATTTTACATCTGGCAGATATCTTGCATGCATTGTTGGCTCAGATGCATATAAGACGTCTACTGTCCGGTGTCCTCTAGTAGATGTCTGTAAGATGTTTAAGATCTCGAATGGATGTATGACAGCTTTATGTTATACAGATGATATAACACAACACGTGTTTTTCAGATCTTTAGCAGACATTTCACGTAACTGTAACTATACTGACGTAACTGTGCTATCTGTGCATTCTTCGGGTTGAAGTATATAAGTGACCTGTAATTCTCCATTACTGTTTAATGCTGTTGACTTCAAAGCTTCAGTTATATTCCCAGTTGTGGACATAGTTATATGTTATATATTCATATCGCTGGTTCTTAAGGCAAGGGAACTAAACCTCTGCAGATGATACAGAGTGCAGCGGCAAGAGTGGTGCTCAAGGAACCAAAAAGGACCCATGTTACACCTCTCTTCATTAAACTACATTGGCTTCCCGTAGCAGCTCGCGTTGACTTCAAATGTCTTCTCATCGCCTACAGGACCACCACCGGTTCAGCACCCAGTTACCTTAACTCATTTAATTCAAAGGTATAGGCCCTCAAGATCTCTGCGCTCCGCAAACGAGCAACGACTTGTGGTGCCATCTCAAAAGGGTAAGAAATCTCTCTCGTACGTTCTCTGCATTGGTTCCTCGATGGTGGAACGATCTGCCTCTGGCTTCACGCTTGTCAGACTAGGTCTCTATCTTTAAAAAACACCTAAAACTCATCTTTTCCGGCTACACCTAACTCACTAGGAGTACCTTCTTTTCTAACCTACTCACTCTATCAAAAAAAAAACTTTTTCTACCTACAGGTTTTTATAACTTGGTAACCTTGTTGTAGCACTTGTACCCCTATTGTTGTATCGGCCATTACGGCTTCATTGTCTCCTCGACTATTGGTAAGTGGCTTTGGATAAAAGCGTCTGCTAAATGCCTAAATGTAAATGTAAGACATGGAACGTTCCCTGGTTTGCTGCAGATTAAAGTCTCCTTTAAAAGGAAGAAACGCAAGCGTCTCAAACCTCAAATACTGAATCCAGCCGCATAAAGTGACCTCTTGCTCTATATGACTGGAGCACAGTTCTCCACATGTGTGACTCCTCAAAGAAAAGCTGCTTTGACCTACAAGAAAACACAAACATTCTTTATTTTGTGTACTGATTTTGTGTTGAACTAGAAGAACTGAAGATCTCATTACCTGAAGTGTGACTTGAACAGTTCCTAGAGATGTCATAAGCACATCTTGGAGCTCGAGCTGGTTTCATAAAGCCCATGTGGTTATATGCAAGCATTGAGGATCTCTTCACACAAACTTGTCTGTGTGTATATCTCAAAACATGTTGTAATGATCTGACACAAACTGTTGTGTACTTCTGTGCCATTACCAAGTGTTGTCTGTGATGTAACCCTATAGATCCTCTTGATGATTTCAAATCACAGATGTTTGATTCTTCATTGGAAACATGTCTAACTTAATGTAGTTTAACATAAATAATTCTGCTTATAGTCATAAAGTTTGTATAACACATCATGTTGTCATTTTCTGTCCTCTCTGTGTCCTTGTGGCAACGTCAAACAAAACAGCAAGAGCTATACTAACAATAATTAATATAATATTCATAAAACTATACAGATAAATCACTTAAAGTGTTTAATTTTCTCAATAACACACTGGCGATTTATAAAGAAGACTTCTGTTGTGAATTTCCCCTCACAGGCAACACATAACATGTTCAGACACGACTAGTCAAACTGTTGGAAAACAAAATAATTAAAATAATTAAATGCGTGTTTTATAGTATTCTACGTGTTAATTTAGTTCCTTGACCTTAATAAGTGTGACCAATAATTGCAAAAATAAAAAAAAATAAACGCGAAAATTGCTCGTTTTCACCAGCGATCGATTAGTGTTCCTGTCGCGTTGCATGATGGGAAAGCGGGACGTTCAAATCTACTTCCGGTTTTGCCTGCTCGGTGTTTGTTGTTAATCATGGAGGGCAGAGGCAGGTATGAACCATTTAAAGTCTTGTTTTTACCTTTTGTATCAAAATTGCATTTAAACATAAAAAGCAACACATAAGTGTCTTACTTACATTGTAAATGTGTTGTTTAAGCCAACTGATAACAGAAGGGGTTGCACAGACTTGAAGCTTGTGGATTTGATACAGCTTTGTTTACAATATCACATTCTTAATGTGTGTTATATTTGCTAAATCACAACATGCATCACATTTAGTTGATTACATTGTGTTGAATTACTGCCCATTGTAAGGCAATGTATTAAATGTGCTTTATTTCTCTTGTCCCAGCAGTGTGGTCAATACTCCTGCATGCAGGCCTGTTACTCGTCGAAGCAAAAGTTATGGCCGGAGTTGTGTGGAAGCACCGTCATATTTCTGGCAAACACCGGGACATCATACAGTCCTGAGGGTCCCAACCAGCAGAGGGGCTGCCAAATCACAAATCATCACTGTAAGCTACCTTGCAAATGGTTCACTCACCCTTGTATCCAATGCATGTTGCATTCACTGTGAGGTGGCTTGAATGTTAATGTTCAACATCTGCGTTCTTTCCACAGGATAAGGTAGACCCGGAGCACATCGCCCTTTTGGTTAAAAATGAGTGGAAGCTGTCTTACGTCACCCCCTTGCATGGCTTCCGACACACACTGCTGAAGTCATATTCAAAACATCTTTCAGCTTTCATTGTGGCGGAGAAACAGCAAGGGGTTGCGATTGAGGTGGGACTGGAGGTGGGGTTCACTGTCACGTTTACAGCCGTGCTTGGCATGGCTGAGACTGAAGAGGATGCCGAGACTGTTTTCATTCAAGTGAGGAAGGATTTACATTTTTGGCAAGATGATCAGCAATCAATTAGCCTGTGTGTTGTATTACAACACTTTTTTACTACAAGAAGGGTATTTATATATTTGGTTAAACCATGCAACTCTATTCACAATTAATAGTGGGATGTTTGTGCTTGTATCCTCTTCAGATCCAGTCCAAACCTGTGTTCGCTGCTGCTGGAGATGCACCAAAAGTGGTGTGGCGCGGTTGGCTTACTTGTGTCAATGGTGACCCTGAGTACTTAAAATCTCTGCCACCTGACTTCGTCAGCCTCCCTCTGTTTTGCACAAGTGGACCGGAATCTCTAACATCCCTGGTCAAGTCCTGGTTTGAGAGAGCGTTTGATTGTAACTTTGGTCCTTTGGGTTTAAATTCCACTACCCTTAACTGGCTGGCCGCTTTGTGGACTGGCTGTCACTCCACCTCTAATATCAGATATCTTAAGTTGGCCTGGAGGCTGCCAACTCAGCCGCCTTTGGATATCTCGTATACTATAAACCCACAAGATGCTTGGATGCTCTGGAACAACATTCACCCAGAGGAAAGCAGAGAAGACCGGATTGATATCAAGGAGGTTCGCTCGTTCATGGATGGGCTGGAGACTCATTTTTTCAGACATTTTAAGATGTACCTGTCTGCTGGGACACTTTTAAAAGTGTCCACTGCTATTGGATCAGCTCATGCTGATGGGAAAGTTAAGGTGAGTGCTATTTTATATCAATTTATGTGATTAAAATGTATTTAAATACTGAGTTAATTTTTCTGTTTCTCTTTTATAGATCGGAAATAGTGAATACATCACCACCTTACTAACATTGCTAACAGAATGCGCTCTTCTAAACATGCCAACCTAAGATCTCCAGTATATTTTAGATTTGTAAATATTTCTCTCACCTTTTTTGTACAATAGTCACATAGGGCCCCTGTCTTTTTAAAGCATGCTTTCTAAATTCTATTTATATTTTGAAATGTGTTGTAAAATATGTAATTGTTTTGTCCAGCTTTTAAATGTCTTCTTTTTATATTTGTCTTTTCTTTAAATGGCTATGGTTTTATTAAGATTTAATAACAGTACATAAGTCCATGACTTTATACTACAACTAATTTGATGCAAATATTGTTTGTAACTGCTAACAGTTTGACACCAGTTATTCAAACTTATACAATATAGTAAATTGACCAAACAGTCGTATTAAAAAGGCATGACAATACCCCTAAAAAGTGTATAATCCTGGATAGCATTGCAATATTCATTTAATTGAATTATTTAATGCTGTTTTGGTTAATGTTAACACAGCAGGAGCAAATCTTTTCAGTAAGATATTTGAAATTTTGCCATTTTGATTTATACTTTTATTACGATTTTAGAGCTGCATTTAGAAAAAAAGGTGCATTATGATGCAAGCATAATCCTGACTTGGATTCTTTGTTCTATTTTATAATAACCATTTCTAGTCATAACATCTGAGAGATAAAGACAGCAATACAAAATGTTTTATCTCCATTTTATTTTCATGTTCGTCATTATGAAATGTATAGACAGTTGGTGAATACCTTAAAATTAAATAAAGATCTTGAAACCATATTTTGACACTGTGTTCAGAGCACATTATAACGGTTGCATTGAGAATATGCATTACTTGTAAATTGAATAAGAGTGCTCATTTTAAAAATGTACAATTGACAAAATGGGCAGTTTTTCCACTTCCAAGAGATCTGTCATCACAACATTTTGTTTCTAGCCATGCGTGCTGGCCACTACTCGTACTAAATTCAGATTAAAAAACTAATCGATTTCACATTGGGTCCTTTACAATAATAAACAAAATGCATAAAACAATACATCCAACAATATTTTAAGAAAATTTTGTGGATTAAAGTGCATGGACCGATTCATCAATGCGTTCAGTTATATAAAAGTAACCAAATCGATAATATGTCAACCCAGTTTTTCCTCACTTCAAAAATAACTTTTTACCCTACAGCCTTCATTTTATGGGAGTGACTGCATTTTCAGCACAAAAAAAGGATTAACAAATCCTCTTGCATCTGGTAAGAATGAAGAGAAACAGATAACATGCAGTGTGCAACTCAAAGAAATGGTTAATCTATTACAGTGCATCTAATTCATAATACAAGAACATAAATCAGACAAATGCTTATTCATAAGAACAAGCAGCTTTCACACCACTCCCCAGTGATGTGTTTAAGCTTACTGTAGTTATTCTTCAATGCAGTCGAACAGCCCAGTGAAAACCGACTTCCTTCCAGGAAATCAGTTTGTGTCCTTGTGGCTCTGTTACAGAAGTAAATGAACTCTTGCGTTTCTACCTGTTCTTTTTTCTTTCTCTCCAATAAGAATAGCCTTTGGCTATGTTCAAGTAATAAAGAGAAATCAGATTATTATTCCAATGACTAAATGGTCTATGGCTGTACAGGTGAGTTTCCTCAGAGCAGCTTTAAGAGATGGTGTTCCTTGGCTTATGCCATCTAAGTAAGTCTCTGAAAGGCTTTACACTTGCATGATGCACAATGTCTCTGTGAGGCACGATCTATGGTGAGGCATCTGCGGGATAGATGCTGAGGATGTTACCATATATGTGATTCACAGTGGGTCATTTTTATTACGCCGACTCCACCGCCTAACCGTCTGTAATTCATTCCACCATATAGCCTTGAACAGAATAAAAAATAAAAACATTTAAGACGTTTCCCAGTCACTTGAAATGTGATTGATTTCTTTTTGCAAGGTAACACTCACCTCCATGTGTTAGCATCAGGGTCATAAACTTCTATAGTTTTCAGATATGTGGTACCATCAAATCCTCCTACAGCCATCAGCTGACCATTTACTACAGCTAAACCAACCTGACAAAAGAGAGAATTTAACTGGTGTTGTTGTTTCTTCTAAGGCTGAAATAAACAATAATCTTTGAATCCCAAACACATACCCCGCTTCTTCTGGATGTCATGGCAACAACAGGGGACCACTGATTGGTTCTAGGATTGTATCGCTCAGCGCTGCTTAGCTCTGTAGTGTCGTCTCTGCCACCCACAGAATAAATCATGTCCTGGTACACGGCACAGCCCAGGTGTTTCCGTCGAGTGCCCATGGGTGCTACTGTATGCCAGCGGTTTTCTTGAGGGTTATAACGCTCCACTGCACGGATGCGAAAAAAACAATATAAACAAGTGGCTAACTTGTCAGCATAGTCTTGAAAATCAATTTCTTGATTAAAGTAATTTTAAAATTATACACCAACCAACATCTGGTCACTTTGGATTAACAATGAGGAGTTTAAAACATCCTGAATTTACCTGTATTTAGAGGGGAGGTGCCGTCTGAACCTCCAACTGCGTAAAGAAAACCACCTAGTACTGCTACAGCTACACCTAACCGTCTAGTGCTCATAGAAGCAACACGAGTCCATTTATTCTCTTTAGGATCATACCTGCAAAACAGCATATACCTTATCAAGTGAAAACGTCAGGTCATGATCCCGCAGTCATTAATGCACCGTCAATGAATGCTCTTGTATTACTGACCGTTCTACAATGTTGAGACAGGAGACACCATCCTGGCCTCCAACCGCATATAGGTACCCGCCTAAAACAGCAACACCCACACTGGTTCTGCAGGTACTGGTAGGGGCCACGTCACTGCTCCATTGGTTGGTCTTAGGGTCGTACCTGACAGACACCAGAAGAGGGCAGTACCGTAAAATTTTTATATTACAAATCATAGTTCACTAAAAAATGAACATTTTGTCACTCTCTTGTCATGTTAAACCTGTTCTTCTGCAGAACCCCAAAAATATTTGTTAAAAATATTGTTAACTCACACCTCGTCACTTCTGTTGTATGGACAAAAAATCTAAATTAACGGGTGCCATTTACTGACATTTTTAAAAACATATTTTCTGTTCTTCCGAAAAATGGCATGCCGTTTTAAAAAGACAAATTGGGAGCATTATCAGTAAGTATACCTTTCCACACTGTTGAGATAAGATGAACCATCATGCCCGCCAACAGCATACAGAAGGTCATCTAGGACACTTACACCAACACCACAGCGTCGTTTGCTCATGGACGCCACCATCCGCCACTCATTGGTCTGTGGGTCGTAACGTTCAACACTGGATATGGCATCGCCGCTACACCAGCCGCCAACTTATAGAAATAACAATGCATTCACAAAAACACAATATTACTGGAGGAAATCACAGGATTTCAGGACTGATTGTGATGATTGACATACAAATAGTATCAAAAACATCCCGTGAAATCAAGCAGGATTGGAAACTCTTAAAGGAGCGGTTCGTTCAAGAATTTATCATTTTAATCCTTTAGTGACCCTTATGTCATTCCAGCCTTTATTATTTTTTTCTAAAGAACACAAAAGATAATATTTAGAAGAATGTTGGTAACCCCAGTTGACTTTGTAAAAGGGACATGCCTCAGAGTCTTTTCTTTTGCGTTCCAAAGAGTCAAATACAAGTTTTGAATGACATGAGTTGTAAGATTCAGTATAAAACTGCTCCTTTAAGAAAATTGGGTTTGAATGAAAACACCCACCGGCAAATAGTACTTCTCCACACCGAATGGGCTTTCTAGGTCGTGTTCGAGGACCCTGCATAAGTGGACGCTCTTGTGGCAAAAGAAGATAGTTCTTTGCTTCATCCACCAAATCCCTGCAAAGAAATCGCATTGTTATGGAAACACAATTAAATTATTGAAACTGTGCCATGACAAATTTAAAGCTAAAATGGTCCATTAGCATACCATCTACTAATAACACACGACGTGATGACACATTTCAACAGCTGATATTGAACATTAATGCCAGCACTCACCTACACTCTTCATCACTCTTTATTAAAGGATCTGAACCCACGGTCCCAACCAGGAACTTTGGACTTAAAAGAGGAAGACGCACATGCTGCAAAACCTGTTGTCATGACAATACCACACAAAAGGGTTTGTGTGTTATTCATTGATCCCACAAGCTTGAATCAATCCATTTATTAAAATGTTAAAATCTTGTGCATCTACGTACTAAGAATATCCTCATGTTTATAACTGACCTGTGGTAGCTGAGGCCTGCGCTCCTGTATACTGTATTTTACCCAGGCCATGACAGCATTAAAGACCTGCTCCTCACTCCGAACATTAAGCTCGTCACTAGAGATGATATCTATGAGTTGATTGGCTGGTAAAAGCATGAACTCTTCACTCTCCATCACCTAAAAACAAAGATAGAACAGCATTATTGGGCTAGGACTCAATATTAAAGACAGCTTTTCTTCTGGCAAGCATATTATTGTTATTACTAAAAAAACTTATTTTACAGTGTTTGTCTTTACCATTTAATTCAAACAGATAAATATCATAGAAATTATTTTATTCTTAGACACATTTTAAAACATTTTAAAAACTCTTTAAAATTATTTCCAAGAAGTATAAAAGTAGAATTTTTGTCTGGCAGATGTTTTCTTTGACATTGCACTCGAACATTTCTAAGGAAATATTTGACGTATATTATCCCAGAAATCAAACTAAGTTCTGTGTCAACTGCTTTTCAACTTAGTCGCCCATCTAAAAATTTAAATTCTGTCTTGAATTCTGTCTTGAATAAACCTTAAGTTGTTACAAGTTTCTTTGTTCGGTCAAAAAAAGTAGGCTATTTGAAAGAATTTAAGCAACTCCCAGAAATGCTCTCTTGATTACCACAGTAAAATATGGCGTAGTTTTTTTAGTTTTTTGGTACAAATATTCATAGTACACAGTACATAGATGTGCATTTCAAACAATAATTTCAAAGAAACATCTGCCAAACAAACAACAATTATTAATGACAGAATTTAATTTTTTTGCATAGAGTATCCCTTAAAAAATTGAGGACTGCTAAATTATAACAAAATTATAATCAAAATCATTTTGCCAGTGTTGAGATCATGATTAATTAACGTTTGGAAAACAAGTCAATAAATAGAAAAATTATAAATAAATAAATAGATCAAATAAAGTATGAATTCATTCATTCAAATTAATATTCTAAAAACAAGGTCTAGCTTCTTTAAATTACTACAACTGCAAACACTTTTTAAGGCCTCAGTACACTGCTAATATTACAGGGTGTAAATTTGACACTAGTAATTCCCAGAGTCAAAAATAACAGGACTGCACACTCATCAGGGAAACCTAAACTAGTTGACACGAAAAAGGGAATCAAGTTCATTAGTAAAGCACACACACGACTAAAAGTAGCCATGGGAAAGTCGCCCTTAAAGGCACAAAACCAAAACCACCTCTCAAATATTGTTTGTTACAAATTTATTTTAATGTAACTTATGTTAGTTAAATGTTAAGTCAAAGCTGCTGCCTAACCAAAAACGATGGAAGTTTTAAAGCAAACAAAGACCAAAGGTTCAAGATCAAAGTGAAAGGACATTCAGCGTGGACACAATGGAGGGTGTGTGGAGGGCAGCCATTACCTCCTGAAAGTTATGCTGGGTGAACTTATCAGCTATTCGCAGCAGCTCTCTGCAAGAGTGAGTGTCGGCGAAGGCCCTGATGCCCAGGCAGTTCGAAGGGTCCAGTTGCCGTTTCAGGAACTCACAGCAGGCTTCCTGAATTTCTGCCAGCTGCAACAGGCAGGCAGCGGGCAGCAACGTCTGGACATTACCCTCCTCCACAGTCACCTGTGGGGCATCCCGGAGATTAGATATAATATATATATATATATATATATATATATATATATATATATATACATATACATATATATATATATATATATATATATATACATATATATATATATACACACACATACATATAAGCACCAATATTAATCTCACTGCACAATTAAACAGTAGGAATAAAGCCACCCAATAGAAAGTTACCTGCGAGGTGTACGCAAAGTCAATTAGCAACTCCATGGCCCGCTCATCGATATCCCGAATGACGACTTCCGTCTGCCGGCTCTCGGCCAGTTCGCCCGTAAACATCGCCCTGAAATAAGGGCTGCAGGCCGAGAGGATCACCCGGTGAGCGTAAATCTTCTTGGCTCCCACCACTAAAACCACATCGCAGAGCTCGCGGTGCTTGCGAAGCAGGTTGATGACCTCCAAGGTCTGCCGAGGATGCTTGTCCGAGATGTAGGGCATCCTGGCGGGTTGGGGCACTCCTTCTGGGAGCTTGTTGGGGTCACCCAAGGTGCAGCGGCTTGTGATATCCATTCCTGTGGTATCAATGCGTGCACTGGTACCCCTGAAAAACACAACATATATTTCATCATAGAGATTCAATAACAGGGAAACAGACAAAAAATGTGCTTTGTAAACAAAACCAAACCAATGTGTTCACCAAAGTTTACATTCAGGGTTAGTTTATTTGGGATCCATTGGGATTGTTTGGTGTTTAATAAACAAGGTTGAATCTTAATAATATAACCTTAAGAGTGTGGTATGGTTTATTAGATGACATAGAAGATATATACATAAAATAACTATGTTTTAAACAGCAGTAATAAACTCCAACTGGCTTTAGCTCTCTGATGTGGCCAACAATGTTCAGTTCCCAAAGCAGAATTAGTTGCTAATATATTAATTCACATATTTAAGATTATATTTGTACACAATAAGAAGTGTTTGAGCAGATTTGTGAGGGGGACAAATGCACACATCTGGCTAATGGGGTGTCAACAACATGTAGCCTAGCTTTCTTTAAACACTGTATTTTTATATCCCTGCTGGGATTTATTTGTGGAAATAATCATTTAAAGCAAAGCAACGTACGTATCCATTACCTTAGTTGTCCATTAAATCGGTCCAGAGTGAAGTTTTAGTCGCCAACAGTTAGCAGGTAAAACGAAGTCAACCCCTGTGTCTGCGAGACCATATGCTTTTACTTTGTATTTTGCCAGGGAATCTCGCCGGAAGTAGACTTTTCAAAATAAAAGTCAACTAACAGGTTGGGCCCTCAAACAAAAAGTAATAAAATAAATGTTTACATTTTTTAATATAAAAATAACATAATTCATGTAACTTGTTTTAGAGATGCTGATGTGTGACATATGATCAAACAGGGAAACATTTATATTTATTTAATACATGCATTTGTAATCAAACCTCGTTACTTTTATATTCGTAAAAAGTTTAGGGCTAATCGAATATGACAAAAAAATATGATTATTGTCATCTTGATTATTTAACACAATTACACATGACTTTATAAATGAGGTCAGTTACTGATAATGATAAAAATCAATGTAATATTTAGTTAAATATCAAATAAAAAGATAAAATAAGTTCCATAAATTATGTTATTTTTAAATTAAAAAATGTAAACATTTATTTTATTACTATTTTGTTATTTCTTCTAATTTGTCCCACATTTATTAGTACACTATCTGGACAATTACATTAAAATCAATTCAACATTCCTGTCATACCTTTATTTATTTTCATTTAATATAATGTGGAACTTGTTTAAATATATTTCTTAATAATAATAAAACTATATATTTTACATGTTTTTCTCTCTTAACAGTGTTGTGCATGCTTTGACTTTGTTACGTGCATCCTGTCCATTAGGCGTTTAGTTTACTTACAAAGACAATGCCTGCATTCCTCCACATGCACTGGAATGCTTTCAGACAGGTTTACAAGTCTCTCTCTCTCTATCTCTCTCTCTCTCTCTCTCTCTCTCTCTCTCTCTCTCTCTCTCTCTCTCTTTCTCACCCCCCATCTCTCTCTCTCTCTCTCTCTCTCTCTCTCTCTCTCTCTCTCTTTCTCACCCCCCACCCACCCCCCATCTCTCTCTCACTCACTCTCTCACTCCCCCCCTCTCTCTCTCACTCTCTCTCTCTCTCCCTCTCTCACTCTACCTCCCTCCCTCTCTCTCTCTCTCTCTCTCTCTCTCTCTCTCTCTCTCTCTCTCTCTCTCTCTCTCTCTCTCTCTCTCTCGGTTGTCTCTCCCTCTCTCACTCTACCTCACTCTCTCTCTCTCCCTCCCTCCCTCTCTCTCTCTCTCTCTCTCTCTCTCGGTTGTCTCCCTCTCTCACTCTACCTCACTCTCTCTCACTCTCTCACTCCCTCTCTCTGTATCTCTCTCTCTCTCCTCTCTCTCACTCACTCTCTCCCTCTCTCCCTCTCTCTTTCTCTCTCACTCCCTCTCTCTCTCTTTCTCTCTGTCTCTCTCTCTCACTCTCTCCCTCTCTCCCGGTCTCTCTCTCTGTCTCTCACTCTCTCCCTCTCTCTCGGTCTCTCTCTCTGTCTCTCACTCTCAATCTCTCTCTTCCTATCTCACTCTCTCTCTCTCTATCCCCCCCCCCCCGCTCTCTCTCTCTCTCGCTCTCTCTCGCTCTCTCTTGCTCTCGCTCTCTCTCGCTCTCGCTCTCCTCCCTTTCTCACCCTATCTCTCACCCTCTCTCTCTCACACTCACTCTCTCTCTCTCCTCTCTCTCTCTCTCTCTCTCTCTCTCTCTCTCTCTCTCTCTCTCTCTGTATCTCTCACTTTCTCTCCCTCTCTCTCTCACTCACTCGCTCTCTCAGTATCTCTCACTCACTCTCTCTACCTCACTCTCTCTCCTTCTCTCGGTCTCTCGGTCTCTCTCTCTCTCTCTCTCTCTCGGTCTCTCTCTCTCTCCCTCTCTCGGTCTCTCTCTCTCTCTCTCTCTCTCTCTCTCTCTCTCTCTCTCTCTCTCTCTCTCTCTCTCTCTCTCTCTCTCTCTCTCACTCTCTCGGTCTCTCTCTCTCTCTCTCTCTCTCACGGTCTCTCTCTCTGGGATGGTTTATTATACTGTGAAGAGTGTTTGTGCATTGGTGGCCCCTGAGTTGAATCCTAGGCAGTGCTTTTGAGGTTGATCTGTTGGAAAACAACATCACTAATAGCCGTAAACAAGACCTTCTCAATAGAAACTGATTACAGTAATCAGCAATATCATAATGGCACAGAAAATCCTTTTCTACATGAATAATTTCTATATAATATTGAACATACAAATAATGGCTGGATTATTCGTGTTTTTTGTAAGTATCATAAACATTAAAACATTAAAAAACGTTTATTGTTCACTTGTTTTAGAAGACCTTATTTAGGCTACATGAAGGCACACTTAGGTGTGAAAAGTTTCCGAGATGGTTTGTGTCTCCACAAAACATAATTAAGAACCATGCAAGGAGGACCCTCCCCTTGCCCAAACGTCCAGACATCTTCATAGTGCCGCCACTGGATTTTACTTCTAGAGAGAGTGAGAGGCTGGTGAAGACGGAGCTTGGAATAATGTAAATTACACCGGCATCAAATACACATCTCAGAGCAATGACAGTTTCCTCCTTTGTCTTGTCTGTTTTGTGTTCTAACCATTCACCCCAAATACATGTGTCACTCCGCATAGTCAAAACATTGGACATCAACCACATCAGAAGAGACCTACTGGCTACTGTGAGATGGATATCAGAGGGTCTGGTTCTTCAAAAATGTGTCCCCTCCTCCTTTCCCCCCCTCCTGGGAAAACAGCGACAACAAATTAGCCTTCTTTTATGTCAGAGCCTAAGGACGACACTTGGACAGCCCTGAGATTGTCCGCCCGAGTTCCCATGAACCTCACTAACCTTGTCTTTCAGTGCAGAAGGAAGCAGCCATTGTGCCAGCACCTGTTTCTGTGGAAATTGGTGAAATGATGGCTTTGTTAGTCATTGCCCAGGCAACCAGGAGAAAAGAGCATGAGGGCGAGAGGGAGGAGGAGGTGGGGCGGCCTAAGTTTGGATGGGGGGATGAGGCACTGGACCTGGAGGGTCCACTTTTGAGGAGAGGACTTGAGATGAGATAAGAACTTGTTAGGGGAAGGAACAGTCTACAAACTGTGGCGCTTATTATGTCACGTGAAATGAGTGAAACCTGAAAAGAATCAAACTTTAAACTACTCACACCCATCTCATACTCATGCTGACGCAATAGGAAATGGGTTATATTTGGGTAGTTTGTATTTTTAAGGATTAAAAAGATAAATCCAGTTCATAAATCTTGGGTGGAAGTAAAGCTTGGGTCTCCCACTAGAGGGCATTCATTTATCAGGAGTGACAGATGAGCAATGGCTCATGGAACAAGTGCTTACTAATGAGAAAACAGGGCCACATGTTGATACTGTGAATGACAAATCTGTAGTTCAACAGAATCCTGAATCAAAGCATGCTTACAGATGATATACACATTACTACACTGAATAATGTGATCTATCGAACAATATATTTTCGTTATTTCTATTCCTGTTATTCTTCATTATCCATATTATGGGCATGTGGCCCACCTGACTTTATAGACTTTACTCTGTATAAAGAACGTCTATGAACTATGTGCATAACAAAGCACCCATATCATTTCCCCCATCTGATGAAACCCACTGCCCTGAACTGGCCACGTATGACTGGATGACCATTTCCACTAATAACACCCCTCGGATGAGCTTATTCAGCAAAACAGTGTGTTTAATCAGATTGGAATGGGAAATTGCTTCAGGAGCTTCTTGGTAAGCCATTACAAGTATATTTAACTTATATAAAACAAATCCTAGGTGGGCGATATCATGTGCATATAATACCTCATGTCACTCTCTTGGGAACAATCGTATGATTTGTGAATTGTAAATGTGGTCAGTTAAAGCAAATAATATATTTTACAGACTCACTCCGGTGTTTATATTACCAAGACCTTGGCATTGCTCTGTTGAGCAAAAATGAGAATCCTCGGGACTAGGAAAGTACACAGAGTTATGGGGATAAAGTACATTTACATTTAGGCATTTTGCAGACACAATGAAGCCGTGAACAGCAAATACATCTATAAGTGTAAAAGTGCTACACTAATTTCCATCTTTAGATTTTTTTCATCTTTTTTTACGGTGGATAATGTGAATTCAATATGATGTCTAAAACATAGCAATACAATTATGATAGTAGTAGTGTATCTGTAAGTTGTATTGGAGTCTTCGATGGGGGGATTTGTTTGTTTAACATTACAATTTCTTTTTACAAATAATATAAATATTTTTGAGTAGTCTAGTGTGTTCACGAACATGACACAAAGGGATGGCACAACGCATTGGGGTGGTCTCTGTGCCCCTCCCACTGGCACTAAGGCAGTAGGTGATGTGTGTGCTTTTTGGAATGCCAGATGCCAGCCAGTCAGACCCAGTGCTCTCCATTCATGAACAAAACAGAGGGAAGGACAGAAAGGATGACATAACAGTGATGCCAAGTCGAAGTGATGTTTTGCCCAAATATGAGAACGTTGTTGATCATTTATTCACTCTTTTGTCATTTCAGACCTGAATGACTTTCTTATGCAGAACACAATAGAAGATACTTTAAAGAATGTTGGCACGAAGAAGTGAATGGGTGCTGCTGTTTACAAGTTGTTGACTTTCTTTACAATATCTTCTTTTGTGTATTGTGGAAGACAGAAAGTCATGCCAATTTGACATGTATACCATGTCACATTTATAATATGTACACCATGTAGAGTCAGACTTATTGTGAAGCACCCCATTAATTTAATGCTGGTTTACTTTCTTCCAAAATTCTCTCTAAACAATCTTACAGTTAGCTAGTAGGCATGTTAGAAATGTAAGATCTGTTTTGTTTTCTATGTTGTGTGTGTCTGTCATTGACCGAGCACATGTAAAATATGGCTCGCTGGGAACTTTGCATATGACCGCATGCTTGTGAAAGCTACTAAAAGTGTCCTCACCACTGTCACGCATGTGTTATTTATAAGCTCTACCTCAAAGAGAGAAACACCATATGGGGTGAAAGCTGTAAGACTCTGCCCTTTCATTTCAACACAGTCTTTACAGCATTTCTCCATATTCATGTACAATAGCCCTGTGTGCGAGGGAAACAATATTCCAGAGAGTGAAATAAATGATGGATCCAGCTGGACACACACACATGTGCATGCTCACACACACCGTCGCACATTCATTGTAGTGTGCTGAAACACATGCCTGCTTCTCAAGACTGAACATCAGGACGGTGCGTGAGGGGGCTAGTTAAGAATGATTTATTTGTGCGTGGGGATTCACAGGATGGTTCCAGTTCAACCGATTTCCCAGAGTGAGCGGAAGCTGCTACCAGCCATGGCAGGCAGGAATTCTCATTCCGAGGGTCGCCCTTCTTTTGACCCCTCCCGAGGGCCTTTGCATCAGCAGACCCGTGAACTTGGTCAAAGGTTGGTGGAACTCACAACCTGGGGCCTTTCTTCAACCGAACAGATTATACAGTTGCAATATAAAATCTGACCACAAAGAGGGGCTGTGCAAACAGAAAATCAGTGACATCACTACAGATTGGTTCACTGTAATATGCCACTTTCCACCCTCTCTCTCTCTCTCTCTCTCTCTCTCTCTCTCTCTCTCTCTCTCTTTCTCTAATTATTCACACAATTGCTACCACACATTTTAGGGTGTTTCTTTTACTGTCCCATAGGAAGGGTCTTACTTTTCCATACATGCAAGCACATTTGATGTATGTGTGTGCATGACTTAGTATGCATAAAGGTGTGAAATAGTATGAATAAAAGTACATAAAACAGAGTGTCCAAATAGCTTAGTGCCGTTTCATATATTTTTTATCCCCTTTCTGTCTTGTAAAATTAAAAATATCCAGAAGAATGCGAGCACAATTCTACAGTGAGTTCAAAAACAGATGTCTTTTTTCTATTTTTAATAGTGGGTGTCTGTGTGTGTGAGCGCGTGTAAACTTTGGTCAGAAAGTTATGGGACTCACAGAGGCACACATGTGCAGACATCTTCCCACACACGGAGACTCAGACGCACTTCTCTCTTCCAAACACACACGCTTTGAGCCACACACAGGTAAAACAAGCATGCACACTCAAACACACCTTTACAAGACAGCACCCCTCGGTAGGTGCCGACGGGACCACACATACTGTCTCACACATAATGTTGGGAATGCTGTAAACATTTATTTCAACGGTTCCATTTCAAATAGTCTTCCGGGGACATCTTGCTGCACCTGAACTCCATAATAAACACAAAGGTGCACGGCCAAAACGTGAAAACATTGCTTGGGTGGCTTCACTGTAGTTGGGAGATGTGATTATTTTAAGATGCATGTTATCCTGAGATGCCTTTCAAACATTGCCCTGGGTGTTTATGGAGAAAGATTGCTCGGAGTGTAAAAAACCATATGTTAATAGCCTACAGATGTAATGTTTGCTTGTGAATAAGGATTTAAACTCTTAAGACTATAACCCAGAACGGGTTAAAAGGACTCTCAAATTTGGAAAATGCTTCTCGCCAATCAGTATGTGGTTAAACATAAAATGAGATATTTTGAAAAATGCAGGAATTTTTCTTTACCGCCATAATAATGTTTCCTAGACCTGTTTGTTACCAAGGACGGCTTGGTTAAAAGCATTCTTCCAAATATCTTTCTCTGTCTTCAACCAAATAACGAAATGTATAAAGGTTTGGAACATTTAGAGAGTGAGCAATTTGAGAATTTTCATTTTGGCCTAAACTGTGGATTTGAAAATCCAAGAGCAAACTGATTCTATAGGAATTATACAAATGTAACCCTAATCCCAACCCTGTACCAATACCACTGGTGCTTAAGATAGGGAACAAGTACAATTTTACAAATTAATTTCAATTATATATGAATTCATCCGACAGAAAAGTAAATTATTAGATTGTGTGAGCAAGAGCTGACCAATTTTTATGTCACTTAATTTAATTGGTGCTAAAATAAGTTATATCTAAACATATTTTTGAACATGCAGATTTTATGAATTGTCTGCTTCTAAATACACTGTCCTATTTATATATAAAAAGACAAATAGTTCTATTATTATTCATTTTTATAATGACAAGAATGATAACTGTTTGAAACATCATTCTTATTTTGCTTATTCTGATAGTTTCTTTCTCTCTTATAAGTTTTCCCTTAGGTGAAAACTGTGATACGATTTTCTGCAAACAAATTCTGCAGTTTTTTTGTATACGTTTCTATATTCAAAATCCAGTTAAATTGGGGCAGTGGTTATAAAAAAAGCAGGACCTGTGATTTAGTTTACTTGCTGCATTCTAAATACATATATGAACATTTTGTACACTTGTGTATTTTTTTGTCATTATTATACCAGTATAAATATACCATTCAAATTGTGTTAAACCATTTGTCAATGAACTTAATGACCTTGTTTGTGGTTCTCTTTGAGAAAACACATCTGAGACAAAGTTGATGCTTAAATGATATAACTGAGAACTCAATAAAGTCTCCTAAGATAGAAAGAGCAACTACTTGCAATAAATGTTTCCTCTGGGTTTTACAGAATTAGACTAGATTGTGTTTGAATTTATAACTTACAGCTATAAGAACAGGTTCACGGTGTAGTGTAGACAGTTTAGTCATGAGTCAGTCTGAGCTTTGGCTTCATTAGCCTACTAAACGAAATCCTAACTTTGATTTGAGCAAGCCTCTGTGTGTGTGTGTGTGTGTGTGTGTGTGTGTGTGTGTGTGTGTGTGTGTGTGTGTGTGTGTGTGTGTGTGTGTGTGTGTGTGTGTGTGTGTGTGTGTGTGTGTGTGTGTGTGTGTGTGTGTGTGTGTGTGTGTGTGTGTGTGTGTGTGTGTGTGTGTGTGTGTGTGTGTGTGTGTGTGTGCGGCAAGAAGTCCCACCCATATTTGTTCTGCCAGCAGACTGCTCGCACAGTTTAGGTGGACCTCACACAGTGCACAGCCAAAGCCACAGCGTTTCCGACAGTGTTCCGAGTCTGGCAGCCGCTGCAGGCAGAATGTGGAATTCTCAGAGAATGAAGGAGATGCTGCCAGAGATCAGCCCAGAGGCCACTGAGTAAATTTCTCAGGACAGCCAGCTGGTTGTCTGAATTTGACAGCTCGAGCACAATGCCTGCCTCCATCAAACCACAATGAGACAGAGGACCAGTCTGACACTCATCAGTCTAATTATGACATGGGAGATCCAAAAGCACTTCGGTGTGTTTGAAACCAAACACAGTTTTTTTATGCCTAGACATTCAAAAACACATAACAGCAAATCTGTACTCATTGTCGTTGAGGTCGCCATTATATCTGTCATCAGTCCATTGTGTCCTCCTGAATCTATCTTGTGTGTCAGATCCCAGCATGTCGAGGAGTTCATTACAAACACATTAAAGTATTATCCATGACAGTAATGCTGAATAGAACAGGTGAAAGATGCTATGTTAATATAAGAAAACGTAAACCACACATACAAAAATTCATCACAAAACCACACGAGTGTTATGTCCGTTGTGTTTGGCACCGTCTCTGCATGCTATTCCCTGTCCTGTCATCAGAAGATAAATTAAGTCTTTATAAATCTTGTCAATGCTTTTTATATTTCCCCTTCTGTTCTGAGATCTCGATTAAGCCTGACAGCAGAAAAACATAAGTCCATTTCACACATTCAAGAGACCCACAAGAGTTTTTGCCACTGGCAAAATACATTCAGCCCAAAATAAAAATGCTGTCATCGTTTACTCTTGTCATTTAAAAGCCAATATTCATTCTTTCTTCTACACTAATAAAGAGAAGATATTTTTAAAATGTTGGTAAAAAATGTCGGTCTCCATTGATTTGTATTCGTTTTGTGTCCATAAAATAAAAGTCATAACTGACCAACAAGAACAGTCAAACAGGTTAAAATGACAAAAGTGTGAATAATTGATTAACAAGCACTTTAACATCAATAAGAATATATATTGTGCAAGAAATAATAAAAAAATTATAACCGGAACTGGAAAAACATGTAACAATTAAAACAAAGAAATATTATATTTTAAATCTTTCAACTTAATGTAATATACTGTTGAACTTGTATACATATGTTTGGGAAATCCATCATATAAAATATTTCTTTTAAAACTCACCAAAAACATTACACTGTAAAAAAGTATCATGTGGCTAGGTAAATATCACAAATATAAAACATTTACTTAATAAAATCTTTTAAAAAATTATATAGATATCCAGTGGAAATATTAAAATTGAGTAAAAAGTCAAGAGTTCATTTGCCATGAAAATGTATAAATATTTTTAAATGTATGTTATGAAAAATTATTTGAACAAATATATGTTTGTAATATACTCCAACATTTATGGTGAATTCTAATTGAAAAATTTAGAGATATTTAGATTTTTAATCATTTTTTAAAAATGTTTTCCATTGAAAAAAGTATCCAAAATTCTTCAAAATATCTTCTTTTGTGTTTTGTGTAGGTTTGAAATGTCTACAGAGTATGTTTCTGTGACCTATCCCTTTATTATGTCACAGCGTCTTAATCTAAAATAGCTAATATTTCCTGACATATTTGTTCTTCGCTGGGCAAAACATACGTGAATCATCTGAAACAGAAAACACAGATATTTTGTTTCCAACAACACACACACACCACTGAAATGTGACTGTCTAATCATATCATCAAGATATCAAAGATGCCTAAACTAAGCCATGCAGGCCATAAAACAAGAAGCGATTAAACCCAGTTTTAAATATGCCTGAGGCGAAAGAGAAAATTCCCCAACCATAATGAGCCATTGCAAGATACATAACACCCATTTTCCTCAATATAGTCCCCACATCGGGAGCAATAGACAAAGCTGGTGTTCAGAGCCCAAAGGCAGGCTCCCCACGTGCAGAGAGACAGGCACAGATAGTGTGGGCACGGCTCTGGAGACAGTGGGGATGTTTGATGCAGCGTGTGGAGCATGTGTGGTTTACAGACCTCACAGACTGATGGGTTCGGGGTGGACACAGGCAAAGCAGACGCACACAGAGATCACAGGAGCCAGACATGGTGATGTGTATGCTCGTGTGTGAATATGTTTGTGTGAACTAACATCTATAGCTTGTCTTTTGCCCAAAGCACCCCGGGCCAAAAACCCTAAGCTTGTTTTGATTTATTACAGACATTGACAAATTCATAATTACCTTCTGTTCCTCAAACACAGATTCTTGTGCAGAACATAAAAGAGGATATATTAAAGAATGTTGGCAAGCAAATAGGAATGGCACCATTGGCTTTTAATGTGTTGGCACTGAGACGTCAATGGGTGCCATCATTGAACTTTGATCCTGGATGTGAAAACCAGGCTTAAAACAAGAGAAAACAGGTATTTCAATTTGACTTTACCTATTCATTTTATTATAATTTCAATCTATAACGTGGATATTCTCAGTCACAATATCAGATATCAATGTTATGTTCACACAGAATGTTCTTTACATTATGTAGAATAATTTAACGTATTTAAAGGTTAATACCAAAAAATTACATTAACTGTGTTTTCACAGGCAGCGTCATAAATGTTTTATATCAGTATCACAAAAAAAAATTAACTAATGTACAGATTTGCCCACTTAATCCAATCTCATTGTTGGTTTCTTTTCCACTTGGACTCTCCCTATGCCATTTAGTCCTTCTCTTCATTATCCAGAACTGGCCTGTGACTCCTGCCTGGACGCTGGCCAAAGTTAGCAGTTATGGCGGTCATTAACTAACCGGGATATGAGGCAAGCCAAGCTCAGAGAGCATGTAAAACAGTCATGTACAGTCACCTAACACAAGAAGCCTGGCACTCAAGGGGTCTCAGATCCGGAAGGGACTGGTGCTCCAGACACGGCTGTAGCTCAAGAAGAGGCGACTGGGATGTGTCTTACCTCTACCCACTAGTGTGCCCTTGTTTGAGTAAAGAATGGTCTACATGGAAAGCTTTACAAGGAATCTGAAGGGTTTTATGAAGTGTCACCCTGCAAAGCCTGTGTTTAAAGCCTGGGAGTTAATGATGACTTTGGTGCAGTTATCACAAATTACAAATCTCTTAGGGAACACAGTTTTTCAGTGTGCTGCCAGTATTAATGAAGTCCTAAAAGGGCAATAACCAGAGCAACCGGACACACTGCCTCCAAACACATTATAATTATGCTATTTTATGCTGCTGCCACAATGTATAGAGTATATATTTACTATCATTTTATGGTAAGCCAGATGGGCTACAATGATAGACATTAGGGCTACAAGAGTATAGACCTGTACCAGTTGACACACACTATATAATGGCATGTGCAGGAGTTAAATGTTGAATCAAACTTCCCTCCTTTGGTGTTTTTGGCTCTCTGACACCTCACTCATGTCATAGTAGAGCTACTAAGTTTTGAGATTGACAGAGTTCATATGGAGTTTTCTTTAACCCTATATGATCACCAACACAGTTATGGACATTATAATAGATGTGTAAATGTATTTAACATATATTGCAATGTACTGTACAACAAACTTTTACACAGCCATGAAAAAATACATATTTTTTAATACATCAACATTTTTAGTATTATGATCATTCCAGAGTATCTGTTGAATTTCAGCAAAGTCAAATCTCAGGAGTGACACGGTATTCCAAAAGCAAAGGGATAGACTGAAAGCATGATAAGACACATGGAAACTGTAATCAAATTCCAAGGTCATCATGCACATAAAATACAGTTTTGTTATTCTTCATTAATACCTGTAAAAAGATTAACGTTGTATTGCTTAAAATTGTTTTACATGTAGTATTTGAAAGCTGAAAATGACTGAATATGTTATTTGTTATTTTGATCTGTTCCACCCGTTTTATTTCTTCTAGTAAGTGCAAATAGAAACAATACTTTTCTCTGGAATTTGGGAGAGATATCGGTAAAGGTTAGCAGAATAAAAAATATATAATTAATTTTGCCTATACATACATACCTATAACTGAAAATGTCTCTATGTCTTCCTATTTTCCTTGACAGCATATACATCTATGCATTTGTTTTGTTAATTGCAGCAATATACATTTGGGTTAAGGACACAAATCTGTATTTAACTATTTGTTAATACAGAATTAGGTAATATTTGTTTGCAACAATAATTTTACCAGTGTTGAGCATTTGTGAGGAATTTGCTGTTATAGTCATGTAGATATAATAGAATAGTCATGTCATTCCTTTAGTATTACGTTATTGAACTTCCTGCTGTGGTTGCTTTTCATGTTCTTTTAATTCTGTTTTCACCTTTTCTTATTCAGTTGTTTCTTGCTTTTATGTCGGTACATATCCCAGTGTTCTCATTTCTTCTTTCTGTTACACTTGCTGCTTTATGTGTTTTACTGTGTTTATCGTCTTTTTGATGTAGGCCTTTTTTATTATTGTGCACCTGTAATTTTGAGTTATAAAATCTCACAAATAACAGTTTTTCTAACCAGAAATCTCACTTGCTGACGTTCTTATATCATTCTTTGTGTTTAACAAAACAAAGCCATTTATACAGATTTGTTGGTCAATAAACGATGAGAGAATTTATTCATTTGGGGGAGCTATCTCTATTATTTTCTATTCTCAATATCCTAAAGAAGTCATTTTTTTTCAGTCTTCTAAATATTGCCTTTTTCTTCAAACACACGCCAAGGGTCTCTTCACCGCTTTGAACATCAAGTTATTTAATACAATTCCACAAAAATGACAATCTGTTGTTTAATACATACAAGAGTGGATCATTCCTTTGCAAAATAGTTTCATATTCCCATTTGCAGCCGGAAGGTCATAAAAGCTGCTGGATGACACAAAAGCTCTGTTTTTACTCACACACACATACACCAATAATGACACACACAAATACACGGTTTTGTGCAAAGCCAATATGAATGCTTTCAAATTGCCAGTAAAAAAAGCATGATGATAATTAAGTCCTGGATTTATAAAGTCACAAACACTTCCTCACCCAAGTATCGATGCACAGACACATGATCCTTTCTGTTCATCGTAACATATAAGTCATAAAATGGGTGATATTCCTTCACCGCTAGACATTGTCACCGTTCAGAATAGAAGTAACCGAGCCGTTTGTGTGGTCAGGATTTATGTACATTATCAGTTGCTAACGGGATTGTGAGTGTGTGTTCTCGCAGTTCAACCTCCATGTCAACTGGCACTCACTGGGAGACCTGCAACAGCAAGGTCCAATTGTGCATTAATGAAAACCATGTGCTTAGGCCCCGTCAAACCATGGGCTAAATCCTAGGGTCTGTAAACCCAATACTTTGAAGGGATTGAATGCACCGATGCTTCACTTGCATCCTACAGCAGTAAAATCCTTAATCTCTCAGGTAAACAACATCAAATGCTTTTACTCGGTCTTCACTTGTCATAACAAGAATCCCTTTCTGCACCCTTACGCATTATTATGTCTGCGAGGCCATGCTGGAAAGCCTCGTGAAAGGCACATTTCTTTTTCCGAGGGAGAAGTAAATGAAAAAGGGCTTTCTGAAATGTGCAGGACAGAAGATCATGGAGCCCGTGGAGCTCAATGTGTTTATCCATGTCACAGTCTATCGGTGGCTGACCGTGAATACGTTGATGGTGGGGGCTGTTTTTGTTTCCATGGTGGATGGGGCCTCTCTCTCTCTCTCTCTCTCTCTCTCTCTCTCTCTCTCACTCTATGTAGCTCTCTTTCTGGGTCCAGGAAGTGCCGCAAACACAAACCACACTGAGCGTGTTGTGCTCTCGGACCTGGCCGTGGCTTGCTGCGAGGCAGCGGTCAGGGCTGAGACTCGCTCCCTGGGTGGTCTGGCCCTGCGAATGTTTATGATCTAAACCAACCTAATCCAACTGGCTTGTTTAAGGGAATTGGGAATGATTTACAAGGGCTGTGATGGCCAGGAATAGGAAATCAGAGGAAATCGAGGCAGAGCTTCAAGTTTGCGGTAGCCTAAAGACTCGGGTTCGCTTCT
The DNA here is from genome assembly GCA_033220385.1 of Triplophysa yarkandensis. Taxonomy (NCBI): domain Eukaryota; kingdom Metazoa; phylum Chordata; class Actinopteri; order Cypriniformes; family Nemacheilidae; genus Triplophysa; species Triplophysa yarkandensis. The sequence goes on along the minus strand of CM065664.1, from coordinate 3,383,364 downwards.
ATCTGCCCTTGTTATCGCTTGCTGTGAAGTCTGCATGTGGACTTCTCAAACCATGTCAGGTTCAGTTGACTTGATAACAGCTCAGCGGATCAGTCACAGATGTTGTATTTGTAAATTCATATTTAACTGATACAATATTGGAATCATCTGTTTCCTATCTTGAGCTTTATTTTATAACATAAACACAGAAATTCAGTTATATTTTATATTTCTTTTTGCAGACACATTTGATATTTAAAAAAAAACAAATTCATTAATTTCCTGTGTTTAGGTGTCTCATAAGTCATCACAATGGTTTCATTAAAGGTTACGTGTTTATCTCAAGCAGCACTCATCGGGAACTGTGTTCCATAAAGCAACACCTGTGGCACATTTCCTGTCAGTGTCCCATCCATCCATATCATTAGCACAATCATGTCTGCCTTTAGTCTTAAGCCCTAAGTAGTTTGTCATGGTCGAACCTTAGTGCTTTAAAAGAGCAGATAAAGACTGTAAAAGTGTCCATGGTCTGGACAGAATTTCATCACCACCTTTCCTTGAGCCAAAGCCCAATTCTGTAATGACAAAAATATTGCCATCTGGATGTACTGGACAGCTTGTAAATAAGGATGAATTGCAGGAATTTGAACTTAGAATCTTAAAAGTAACAGATCTGGTGATGGTTGCCGGATTGAAATGAGATGTAGATTGTGTTTGGACTTTTTGGCCCAGAGAGTGAGAAACAAGAAGAAAAAAAGAAACACATGTGAAAATGATAATATTAAGATCCATAAAATACACTTTTTAAGTTAAATTACATGTTTTACACTGTCCATTAAAGTCTATTTCTTTTATTTAAATTTTTTTTACCATATTTAAAAATTATCTAGTAGAAAACAGTATAATTTTTTAGTAAAATGACTTTCAGAGAAATGACATATCTTAAAATGAGTAAAGAACTCAACATCCATGTAGCGTAAAGTCTGAGTCTGAAACCAATATTTTTCCAAATTTATATTCATCATTATTGAATACACTCAAATTTAAAAACAAGTAATTGTAATGTATATTTTACTTACACAAATGATGCTAATGATGATGATACTAAAAAAGTTTTTAAATGAGCAAACTTAAAAACTTTGTATACTGTTAAAATTGTATGTATGTTTAAGTAAAATATAAAGTAAATCTGATTAACTCCAACATTTCTATTAGAAGTCACAAAAAAATATTGGTCTATGTTACAAATAAGTATTTGTTAATTTTACACAATTATTTAATTATTCAAAAAAATGGTACTAAGCAAACGTAAGTGTTTATATTTGTGTGTGTAAATATTAGTTCAGTTAGTTCAGTATCTTTTATTAAAATACCGTCAATAATACCACAAAATTAAAATTTTGTATATTTCACGTGCCTGAGTATATATAAATACTATAAAAAGAAATTTTTTCATTTTCATTATTTGAACTTTCCTTTAAATGTTTATTTTGAGCTTCTGATGAAGAATTTCGTACGTCACTAACATTTTTCAAATTTCCTTTACACAACCGATTGAAAATCCAAATTGCTTAGCTGGATATAAAGACGCAAACTCTCTTTCTGTGATCATTTCACACATTCTCACTGAAATGTCAGTGGTGTGTTAAAGCAGAGCAGCAGCTGTTAAACTTAGGTCACGAAATCCATATGAGGGTTGTCTGCTCACACTGTAATAACTTTTCTAGACTGCAAAAATTAAGAAAAGATAAGGTGGCCAAAGTTTTAAAGAGACTCGATTATGAACAGTTCTGCAGCCAAGGGTGTTATAGCAAAGGTGTGAATTCAGCACACAAACAGCTTTAACATCAATATTTCCTTTGCTTTCACAGCCTGCCCTGTTATAATGTTTCTTCTGCAGTAGGCGACCAATGAAGCTCATCTCCTGTCCAGAGAAAACAAAGCTAAGCCACATTCCCAGAGTTCAATTTGCTGTTACATCGGAGGTCTGTGAATTGGGGTTTGGGCCGTGCGTGTTGACTGAGGGGATCTGGGTGGAGGGAACTGGGCTTGACTGGAGACTTTACGTTTTTAGTGTCAAACTTGACGTTTTCTTAATACTTCAAGGAAATATAACTAATGTGGGAAAGGAAGACTTGGCAATCACCAAAATGCCATAGTTACTACGGTTATTGTTGATGCAGTAAAACAAGAAAATACAAGACAATTTTTTTTTACTTTGTAGGGAAAAAAGTGACTTCCCACCCTAAACTATGGTTAACATAAACTGAAAAATGTAAATATTAAATGTTAGTAAAATTATGAAATAATTAATAAATTAAAATTTTAAAATTAAACTTTTATTTATCACATTTTATAATTCCTAAAAAGACTTCATTTATGGGGTGAAAGAAATATTAAAGTATTTTATTTTATTTTTTCCGCAAAGCACACTTTAAGTATATTTATTAACATGGAATATTTTAATCATACCATGAAAATTTGAAAGAAAATTTATATAAAATTATGAAATAATAATTCATTCAATTTAAACAAAATCTATTCTAAGTAATAATCTTTATTAATCATATTTTATAATTCCCAAACACACTTCATTTATAGGATGAAAAAATATTAAAGTATTTTATTTTATTTTTTCCCAATAAACATATGTTAAGCTTCATTATTCGACATGAAATATTTTATCATAAAATGAAATATGAATTGTTAAATTAAATACAATTTTAGTAAATTTATGAAATAACAAATTTTATAAAAATATTAAAGTATTTTATGTTGTTCTCCCCAAAGCACATGTAAAGGTAATTTTTTTACATGAAATATTTTTTTATCATAAAATGAAATATGAATTGTTCAATTAAATACAATTTAAGTAAATTTATGAAATAACAAATGTTATAAGCTTTATGGATCATATTATATAATTCCTAAACACCCTTTATTTGTAGGGTAAACGAATCTTAAAGTATTTAATTAAATGAAGTTAATTTTTTAACAGAAAATATTTTTTAGAATTACAAAATTGTAATGCAGTAAGGCTTAAAAATATTTAAGATATGTTGGACAAAATGTTAAAAAGAGGGTTGTTTTTGTTGATGTCTCTTAAAAAATTCAATCATTTTAAACAAAAAAATGACAATTAATATTTTCTATATTATATATTTAAAAGAAAATGTTATAAAATATTTTATATTACTGCATATCATAAAAATGTTTGATGAAATAAACTTATATATCTGCACACATACAGAGACAAACACAGAAGTGAACAACAGGAACCAAAGTTACGAGACGAGATTCCCGCACGACTCATTTAAACGGAACACGAGTCTCTATGTAGCATGACAGTTATTACAACGACAGATAAATTATCCAGGTTTTGCTAGTTACATTTTATTTACATTTCTTATAAAGCACATGTTCTCAAATTCTTTTCTCTTTTAATTAGTCTGTAATAAAAACGGTGAGATATGAATAACAATAACAAAGGAATCCACACAAGCGTTTGCTAGTTCTGAGGATCCTGGGGTGACTGTTTTCTTTACAAAACATAAACATCCAAACCAAAGGTAAAGTGATTAAAGTTTTCCTTAAACATGTTTGTTTAATAACAACATTAAACCTCTAACTGTATACAGTCCATCTTAAAGGGAATGGATGATGAAATGAACATGTTAACATGTTAACATGGTTTCTTCTGCAGGTGTTTTGGGATGGAGCTGCAGGCGGTGCTGATGGCAGCTGGTGGAGGATCCAGAATGATGGATCTCACCTATAACACCCCCAAACCTCTGCTGCCTGTGGGGAACAGACCTCTCATCTGGTACCCGCTAAACCTGCTGGAGCGAGTGGGCTTTGAGGGTAAACACGCTGTGACATTGTCAAATATTTCAGGTGTCAACGACAAGGATGGCTTGTTTACCATCAGACATTGGGCAGTTGTGGCCTGGTGGTTCGAGTCTTGGACTTGTGATCCTCAGGTTGCTGGTTCGAGACTCGGAACCAACGGGAATACCACGACTGAGGTGAGTCCCTTGAGCAAGGCACCGTCCCCCCCACTGCTCCCCGGGCGCCGCAGCATGGCTGCCCACTCCTCCGGGTGTGTGTGTGTGTGTGTGTGTGTGTGTGTGTGTGTGTGTGTGTGTTCGCAGTGTGTGTGTGTGTGTGTGTGTGTGTGTGTGTGTGTGTGTGTGTGTGTGTGTGTGTGTGTGTGTGTTCACAGTGTGTGTGTGTTCACTTACTGGACGGGATAAATGCAGAGCAAAAATTCCAAGTATGGAACACCATACGTCATTTCACTACAGTGTGTGCCTTGACCTTCACTTTAAAGAACAAGTTCAAACTGATGTCAGGCACAGACCTCCCATAATACATAATACATGATTATCATCATTTATCAATCAAATGCATTCTGAGGTCCTCAATTTGTTAATTGTTTTCAACGTGAACATTTTGAATTCTGTTGACACCTTTTTAAACTATAAAGTGGTTGTCGTAAGCATTTTGACACTTGATATTCATATTGAAACTTTAGTTTTTCAACCTGAATTAAGTATATAAAAATGTTGTGAAGCAGTTAGTAGTAGTTAGTCCATTAAGCTCGTGCAATCATATGATGTCAGGGGTGTAATGAAATATTAGATATACACTCTCCATTTAACTCTATTTCTGTTGTTATTATTATTTTTTTACCACATTTCAAAAATATTTAATAGAAAACAGTATTTCAGCAAAATGACAGCTTATATTAGCATTTGTCATTTCTTAAAATGAGTAAAGAACTCTAAATCCATGTAGAGTAAAGTCTGAGTCTGAAACCAATATTTTTCCATATTTATATTCATCATTATTGAATACACTCAAATTTTAACACACTCAGTAATTTTAATGTATACTTTACTTACACAAATTATGCTTATGATTATGATGATAAAATAAGTTTTTAAATGAGCGAACTTAAAAACTTTAATTTTTTCTAAATTTTGTGTATGTTTAAGTAAAATATCAAATAAATCTGATTAACTCCAACATTTCTATTAGAAGTCACAAAAAATATTGGTGTATGTTACATGCTGTCACATTATGTCAAATATTTCAGGTGTCAATGACAAGGATGGCTTGTTTACAATCAGACATAAAGAACAAGTTCAAACTGATGTCAGGCACAGACCTCCCATAATACATTATTGATTATCATCATTTATCATTAAAATGCGTTCTGAAGTCCTCCTAAAGTGGTTGTCGTTGGTCACAACATAAAGGATATTGAAACTTGATATTCATATTGAAACTTTAGTTTTTCAACCTGAATTAAGGACATAAAAATGTTGTGATGCAGTTAGTATTAGTTATTCTATTAAGCTTGTGCAATCATATGATTTCAGGGGTGTAATGAAATATTAGATATACGTATTCTAAAGCAATGGTGGTTGTTGTGTATTATGTCTACTCAGTTTGGTTAATTTTCCGAACCAACCAACGCAATTTGTTATCTGAACATTAATTGTAAGGGATCAGATGAGCATCCATAACACATCCTTACATTTTCATGCACATGCAGAGAAAATTAAAATAATATAAGTAGAACAAATGAAATAAACAGGCCTGCACTTTATATATGTTCAGTTAACTACACTGCAAATCATAAACAATGAATTATTTTAAGGCTTTGAATAACTCCGAATAAAGATTTGTATAATATTATTAGTAATATAAAAAGTATATATATTTAATTCCCTGTCAGACTTATCCCAAGATTAAGGCCAAGCTCAAAACGTTTCTTTGCAACTATTTCAGTCATCGCAAGACCACAGTCAAAGTGAAAGCAAAAGTCACTGTCAAATCGCTACTTTGATCATTACACCTGACATTAACTACAACATACTATTAATTTCCCAAGCTTAAATTACGCTTGAAATCAAATATGCTGCTTCAGCTTCTTCTTCCGTGCACAAGCCTTAACTTAAGGTAGCTATGTTAACATTCTCCATTATTGAGTACAATTTGGAAAATTTGTATCAGCAAGTAGGGGTTTTGATCCCCTTTATCTTGATATTATGAATGTAATAATAGAGGAAATAGATGATGACACCAGACCTTTGTCTGAAGCAGGCATTAGCTATTGTGACAAAAAGTCTCGCTGGATTTGTAAAAATCATGATGAAATAATTTTTTTTTATGTAAACTCATATTTCCAATGATACACTTAAATAAAAGTTGAAGATTATGAAATTATATAAAAGAACAGACTTAAAACCACTAATTGTGGTGAAAATGCTGATATGTTTAAGACTATTGCACAGTACTATATATCAACATATATAATTTCTTACATTTTATTTTCGAAAAATTTGAATGGCAGATCAATTATATAATATTTTTGTCAATTTATATGCAAAAGGTTCAATCAAGCCTTGAATATTGAATCTTTAATTGTTTTAATGTCAATGTTTTGTAAATAAGTCTTTCATTGGAATCTGTTTAATGTTTTTAAGTTTTGCAGAATTAAATCTAAAAAATTACTTTAGAACCTAATGTTCCCTTAACAACTTTAGCACATTTTAAATCCCGTTAAGGTGGCATACATTCTTGGGTAGTTTTTATATAATGCAGTAATCATTATTAAATGTTTATTGTTCACACCTAGCAGTATTGACTAACCGTACAATCCAGCTGGTGTGGAGTTTGTGGGTATGGCCCCTTGCCTGCCCAGCAGTACAGTGTGCACCTTTATGTGTGGCACAGTCTGCCTTGTTAATGGTCCGAATGCCAGCCAACAAGACTTTGCAATTAGCTTTTACAAGTCTTAGTACAAACTATGGTAAGCTGCTTTGCTAGAAAATATTTACGCAGTAAAGCAAAATTTGGGTACAAGCCTTTTCCAACTGGCCCAAACTTGAATTCTAACTGGGCATACGGCAAATAATTCACAAAGACGTGATTGAAGGTGTCTTTGTAATATATTTTTTGCTGAGTAAACGTGAAGCACATGAATTTTAAAATGTGGGCCCTGGACAACTAATGGGAGTTTTTTTTATTTTTTATTAAATTTATTCATTTTAAAAATGTTTTCATGTGCGAGTTAAGGCATAATGTAAATCGGTATAATATTTTTTACAGAGGTGATTGTCATCACCACTAAAGAGGTTCAAAAAGCGATGAGCACAGATCAACGGCTGAAGACCGATGTGAAGATGAAACTGGATGTGGTGTGTATTCAGGAGGAAGGTGACATGGGCACTGCTGATGCCCTTCGACAAATCCAGCCAAAGATTAAGGTACGTGATTTCAAAATCATTGATTCTTGATTTGATTTTTAAGGAAGGGTAAGTGATTTAAGTCAGTCTTACAGTATGGAAAGCTATGCAATACGCATAAGATTTGACCTTACGGTTTAGTGCTCTCCAAAGCCATAGCTCTTCTGAAACATAAATTACAGAGGATAGCTTGCGTGAAATTGGCTGTTATAGTATCAGAGTGAAAGTTCACCCAATAATTGAAATCCTGTCATCGTTTATGACTGCAAGTCACCAATATTCTTCAAAATATCGTATAAGATAGAAAGACTTTTGAAATGATAAGTATGAGTGAATTATGATCATATAAAATGTGTTTATTAAAGCAACATAGCAATTTTTTTAAGATTAATTTTGTCTTTGAGGTCTGTATCAAGATGTTTTATATTGTTGATGTTATGTCATAGAACTGTTGTTAATTGGTAGATTAACCAATGCAGTTACTAATGGGATCTTATTGTAAATTGTTACCATACATTCTTCTATCCCATATTCAACAGTTACAAGTAACTCAAATGTATTTCCCAAAAGTTTTAACATTTTGCTTAATTTTCCAAATAAGAAACTAATGAAACATGCCAAAAATAGCATAACCCCCAAATTTTGGCTCAAGCAATAATGTGGATTTTGAGGGGAATTATCTATTTGCAAATGAGCTGAGACTTGTGGTACCAGCTCAAAAGGGAAAGAAATCTCTCTCTCGAACGTTCTCTGCTTCAGTTCCTCGATGGTGGAACGATCTGCCTCTGGCTTCACGCTTGTCAGACTCGGTCTCTATCTTCAAAAAACACCTAAAAACTCATCTTTTCCGGCTACATCTAACTCACTAACTCAATTATTTTCTAACATACTCACTCTATCAAAAAAAAAAAATACTTTTGTAACTTCTCGCTCTGTGTAACTCGGTAGCATTGTTGTAGCACTTGTTAACCTATTGTTGTATCGGCTATTTACCGCTTCATTGTCTCCTCGACTATTGTAAGTTGCTTTGGATAAAAGCGTCTGCTAAATGACTAAATGTAAATGTAAATGTAAATGAACAATCAAAGTATTAACAACCTTTGATAATCAAGTTATTGTTTGTGTGGTCAAGCCATTCAAATTGGTTTAGCAGCATAATAATTTGTTATAGTGTCTTTACTGTTACCTTTACAAACCTGTGTAACTTTCTTTTGCTGAACACAAAGGATGGTATTGTTAAGATTGTTAAGAACCGAACAATAGGAATACCCATGTACTTGCATTTGTTGTGTGTGCGTAAAACAGAAGTTAACGTTTGGTTGCCATCATTCTTCAAAATATACAGATTTTAAATGACAAAAGGTGAGTTAATGATGACACTGTCCCTTTTAACCCTGGCATATATAAACAGCCTTACATTGCATGTGAACTGGCCTGGGGTCAGTGGAATGACTGAGGGGCAGATCCTGTATGCCACAGGGGAATCTTTTGATTCAACTTTGCAGAGTGCCTAATAGCTCCACAAACACATGATGTCAGAAACCTTTCACAGTCCTTCCCAGGTCTGTAGGACATGTGTGGGGCTGAGTACATGGAATGGGGTAGTGTAATTGTTTGCAAAAAGCAAAATGACTCAATAAGTCATTCGTCTTACAGAGTTCAAAATATTGTGTCTGTCAAATGCATTAGCACTCACACCCACTCTAACTTTAATACCACATTGTTCATTTATAAAGCCCACCATTGCAAACGATACCACAAAACTGCGAAATATTCAAGAGCGGGATGTTTCAAACATGTGCGAACGCTCATTGCAGGAGATTAACTGTGCCACAATAAATATCAATGCACTGGAAAGAGAATGTTGAGGAGAAGGGCCTGCTGGTGCACGCTAACAGCACACATGCGTTTATTTCTAATCCTAGAGAGAAATAAGAGATTAAAAGCATTGAGTTTCAGAGCCCTCCAGTGCACGAACAGCTCCGCTACGTGTTGAGAGATGAGAGCTGGCAAAAGGGGCTCTAAATCCCCATTTATTGTAAGGTCTAAATACAGAGTCTACTCCCTCACTTTAGCAAACAACACGGACATAATGGAAGAATGTGATGGTGTACCTTCCTCTTAAACCTCTCTTTCATTAGCCCGTGTTTGTCTTCATACTGATGCATTGAGTCAATGTTTGTACAGAAACGAAATAATCGTTGAGTTGTGTAGCATTCTGTCATCTTTTGTTTGCAATAAGTCTCCGAGTTCAACGAGATCAAGAAGTTCTTCCCAAATGGAAATCTTTGCGTGCCCGAAAAAGTACTAAATCACCCCATGAATGTCAATGAAATGATGTGTTTTCAATATTCACATACAACATTTTTATTAAGCCACAAAACGGTGCTGGTTTTTCCTCAAGACATGTTCGCGACACCAATTGTGGGCGTGTGTGTTCGTAGCGTCAGATAAGTGTGAGCATTTCTTCTTTTCCTTTTCATTCCCTCTTATCCTGTGCTCTGTTCTCCTTCCTCTCCCCCCTCCTCTGCTGCCCTCTTGGGTGGTCTCACCTGGCTGGCCCAGGGGGCAGCCAAGCAGAACTGGAAGTGTCTGTGGGTGGCCTGACCTCCCTTTGCCTCTATAGCAGGCACAACTCGGGCCTGCTGAAAAGCCCGACAGCGGCCGTGTTCAGATGATCCAACAGCTGACGCCCACTTCAGACCTTCAGTGGCTCTGTGACTAAGGCAGGACACGCATCCAATCCGGACCCCTCGGCAGCCGAGAGGGCATGGCCCGATGTCGGTCCTCAGCCATTCGGCCACATGTTGGGTGTCCTCAAAAATAGAAAGCTCCGTTATGAAATGCTAAGTGGTTAGAGCTGCAGTGACAAATCGATTTACTTGGGTGGTTTATGATGGGTGGGCTAGCATTGGTCGCATTTTTTGCGTTTTAACGCAGTGCATTCCTGGTTAGCTGTGAAGTCATGGCAAATGTTTGGCTATTTGAACTATAGCTGTTATGTGGTTGTGTTTTTTCGCTCCTTGTTTTTTTTATTTACTCTGGGACTCATTGAGGCCACATTTCCAGACATCGGCTGCCTGTTGCTTTGAGCCACAGAAGTGACCGGCCTTGATCCAGTAAAGGGAAAACTGTGTAAAGCGGATAGCATAATTAAAAGACTTGCCCATTTTTACCCTCTCTGATGTAGAGGAATGAGCCAAGATGGATTTGGCCTTTCATGATTAGACACATCTTCCCAATGCCACTGTGGATCTTTGTTTCATATGGTTTGTTCCCATACTATTACTTTTTATTTAGAAATAAATTTATCTTATATTGATTCTTAAGGATGAGGTTATAGTTATGATCACCACATTTGAAGGAAATGTAAATTTATGTCAATTGACTTAAACCCATTTAAAATAATTAGGATGGAACATCCAATTTTGTTAAACAGTGATGGCGATAAAGAGGCAAAACTTTTTGAATGTGCAAAACTTGCTTTATATGTACTTCTGACAATACAAATTCAATATCTTAAATTGTTTTTAAAATTCTTATTATTTTTAAGAATGACGGTACTTATTAAAAACCGTAAAAACGAAATATAATATTAAAAAAAGTAATAAATAGGCTTTACTAATTTTGGTTTTGTCATTAACGATGTCATATAAATAATAAAACAAGTAGTACACAGGGTTTTTGATTTAACCATGTTTATTTGAAGGTAAAAATTTAATATTTTGACAAATTTTACATACAGCTTTTATGATGTGTTAAAATGAAGTTAAAATGACTCCTATAAAATATGTAAAATCTTAAAGCACTAGTTGTGTACACAATGAGCTGGAGTTTACTCTGCTTTTCAGCATGCAATGGGTAGACAGTGTTTCTTATAAGCACAGTTAGCTCACTGAAAACAGACAGTGCTCTATACCCTGTTATCTTTTAAGCATGTGTGCTGCTCTGGCTCATTGTCCTTCAGCCATGGGGCCAGAATAAGAGAACCAGAACTTTATCGAAGCGGAGCGGAGCATCACGGCAGGGCCATTCTCTGGGCCTCCCCAATGAGGCATGCAACACAGGCCGTTCCTCTCCCCGCATACCATGTTTATTTATCCACAGACCTGCGATGGGCAGACCAGATGGGAACCAGACCCCTCAAACAGAAACAATGGTAGAGGCAGGCAGGATTTATCACAGACGCATGTACACACAAACTATGTAAAAGCATTTGGCCTCTCTGTCTCTAGGTTTCTCATGTCATACTTATATGTGGTCATAAATGCTCCTTTTGTAAAAACCATCTTCTGGAAGAGTCTTCATATAGTATTTGTGGTTTTTATGGAGCTTCTTAGCAGGTCATGGAAAAGTTTGCTAGCTCTTAGATGTATACTATATAAAGCTTAAGGAGGTAAAGTTAATGAAATAAAAAAAATCTGGTCATCACTTACAAACCCTCATGTTATTTTGAACCTGGATTATAATTGTTTCAATCAAAGAACTTATTTTGAAGAATGATGGGAACCGAACAACATTGGCCTTCATTGAATCTCATTTTTATGTAATCAAAAATTCTTAGACATTTCTCTAAATATCCTTCTTTAAAGATATAAATGAAAGGGTTAAAAAGGTTTTGAACTGCATATTGTCTTAAACTTTAAAAACAATTATGCTTATTTAAAACAATGGTTAAAATATTCAAGATAAAACTTGGTCTTTGTTTTCACAAGTGGGCAACACAAAAGTATTTCAACCCAACTTCTGATTTCAGAATCTGAAAGTAATCATTATTATTATCCTTAGGGAACACACAGCCCCTCCAGTGGGCTCTGCAATCAAATTGTGGCTGAAAAAGCTGAACCGTCCTGCATTTTATGTTGGTTTAAATTTAACTTGCTTTTAATGCGTCTACAGACAGACATCCTGGTGGTGAGCTGTGACCTGATAACAGATGTGGCCCTGCATGAAGTCGTGGACCTCTTCCGTGCCCACAATGCCACGCTGTCCATGCTCATGAGCAAAGTGAACGACTTCACAGAGACCGTCCCAGGCCAGAAGGGCAAGAAGAAAGCAGGTACTATTATTCACAGAGATGGCTGTTTAAAAGAGCAACGCCAGCTGCCAGGGATCAGTTCCCCAATGATCAGCTAATTGCTCGCTTGAACAGGAAAAGGCCGGTGTGGTTTTGAAAAATTGCTGTTTCAGACTGGATGTTGGTGCACTGTTTCCAAAAGCCTTTTAATGATCATTTCCTCCTTCCCAATATTAACTCATTTCAATGGACTGTATTATTTTGCAATCCTGTTCATCCTGCATGTTGATAGACTGAACTATCGTTCTAGTTTTGTTAAAATTGTTTTTCAGCGGAGCAGCGGGACTTTGTGGGCGTTGATGGCACAGGGAAGCGCCTTATCTTCATGGCCAATGAGGCAGACTTAGACGAAGGCCTTGTGGTCCGAAAGTCCGTCATGCGCAAGTTAGTGCCCACCTTCTCTCTATAGACTCTTTTTACCACCTTTCAATCCTTTAATGATTATGACATTCAATTGTTAAGTCTGTTGTGATGCACCACTGTATAATGTAGAGCATCTACTGCTCCCAGAATCAAATGCTCTATTAGATGCTATAGGCAAGCAAAAAATGCTATTATACGAAACTATAAAAAATAACACTACACAAACACTATGATTTTCTTTCATATAATTTATTAAAATATTAATGTGGGAGAATCCATGTGCCTGGAGATTATATTTTACACTGTAAGTTTATTTACTTTTCAATTTAACATGTAAATAAACAGTGTTTATAAACAGCTGTTTAAGATATAACCCTTCTTAAAATTAGTGGTTGCTTTGACCTGGAAATGATGGCTGTCCGCTTAAAAAGAGTGAATAAAGCATTCAATCTATAGTAGAGCAACTCAGATAAAACCCGAATACATGTGAATTAAGACAGGTTTTTTGAATTACTTGTAGTATTACAAATCATCTTTATAAAAATGTTTTTATGATGGTGTATATTATGAATCATTTTTATTACAAATCATCTTTATAAAAATGTTTTTATGATGGTGTATATTATGAATCATTTTTTGAATTACATGTTAAAGATGTTCACTTGGTTATAATTTTATAATATGTAATGTAAATAGTGTTACATTGTCCTTTAGTTTTATGCTATTTTTTTAAACAAATTGAAACAACATGCTACTTATAACTTGTACATATTAAACATATAAGCGGAGCATTTTACATTTTATTTTGATTTAAATGAGTAAAACAATCTTATTTACAATTGTTCAAAAACCTATAGCATAGTGGCAAAAATAGATTTTGGATTTATCATGCCAGACAGTGGTGGTCTTCTGTAAATCATTGGAAAATTAAACAAAAATTGCAATCCAAATAAAAAATTCTGTCTTTCAAGAAACAACAATTTAAAGCAGTATTACACTAGCAGTTTTTATGCTTAAACCCTTGTTCGTCTTTGACACATATTTTCTTTAAAAATGTTATAATAAAATTCTGTCACGTTATCTATAAGACTCAAAATCACATCAATGAACAAAGCATATCAATCCATTTTTAAACATTAATAAAAAATCTGGATGACTTTCTTATGCTTAACACACAAGATATTTTGAAGGACAACAAAAGCACATATTGACTTAAATTGGATTTTGTGTCCATACAAAAATGTGAAAGTGTACCGCAATTTTTTCAGTTACCAGGCTTCCTCAAAATCCTTAAAGTCTCCACGTTTTGCAAAAACAAGAGCATCTAAATGAGTCCAGTGGGTGTCATATGGGTTTCTTAAAAATTTGTATGATAATGTCTTAAGATAAAAGGCCAAATTAGGGTGAGGATATGAATAACAGTTTGTGCTTTTTGGCTCAATTTAAATGTAAACAAACTTATCTGAGGGATAACTTTAAATAGGAGGAAAGGAAAAAAACTGGTATCGCATGAATTTTGAGAGAACTTTGTGGAGTAAATAATGAGAGAATTTTTCGGTGAATTCATCCAGTCCATGGATATATCTTCTTTAGCTTTATTAAATATATTTCAAATAACAATTAAATATGGACCTAGCTTCTCACAAAAAATGAACAAGTAATGGTTTTGGTTTTGATGTTCATAGAGTTGTTGTGGAGTTTTGGACCTGGTTTAATCCAGTTGACAGCTACTGCAGCAGAAGGAGGTGCTGTGTGCTCAGAACAATGGTGACCTCACAGGGTGATGACCTGCTGTTTATGTGGGCTGGCTAATAAAACTGGGGCCTCCTCCACACTGGCCTGTCTTGAAAGCTGCCTGTTAGCCCCGCTTCAGCAGGCAGCTGCCTTTCTTAACTGTTGATTCTGCTTGTTTTCCAACCCGCCACCCTCCCTGACTCACTATGAAGTTTCTTCTGCCGATCTGCTTTCTCACAGTTTCTCTTTTCTTTGGGTTTCTCTGTGTCTGAGGTTTTGGAGCAAAGTTCCCGTCTCATGACCGATAGGAAAATACCATTCTGATCTAATTATTTCTATGTATAGATGCTTGATTTTAAAGTTCTTTGCAGGTTTAGTGCAAAGTCATCATCTCCTCCTTTTAATGCAATCTAATGCTTTTATTTTTTTAGACATTTTGACTTTATTTTTAGACATAATTTTAGACAGCTTCCTCAGATTGTCAGCACCTAGTGTGCGGCCTTGTGGTTTGGGCTCTTGAGGCCGAAGGTCATGCCTTTCTTGGTTCTAGAGCAGATGTGCACAGTGAGATCAGGGATCTTTGAGCAAGAGACCTGTGATGGGACTGTGTGTCTGTAAATCTCGCCCAATAATAAGGTTAAAGCAGCTGTTTGAAATATGTCTTGTGTAAGCTAAGTATGTACAAATTCAAACAACTGGACAAATGCATTTAATATTACCATGTAGATAATATCGGCAAGAAATAAAGGGACAGTACACCCAAAAATGAACATGACATTCAAAACTAACATTCTTCATTATTTGGAACACAACAGAAGATATTTTGAGAGCATACAAAGGAGATCAATGGGCCCCAATGTTATTTGGTTACCAACATTCTTCAAAGGATCTTCTTTGGTGTTCTGCAAATGAAAGAAAGTCATAACAGTTTTGGAACAGCGTGAGGTCGAGTGATGAAAGAATCTTAAACTTTTGGATGATCTTCTCCTTTAAAGTAATCTGTCTTCATACTTTCTTTTATCACACTTTTGTGCACGTATTTGCTATAATACAAGGCGAAGCTTGTATTTTAATGTCTGTTCTTGTCAGGGACACACAGGATTTCTCAGTATGGAATGAGACATCTGCTAATGTTTAACAGTACTGCAGATTCTACTGTGTTTGTCTGGGGCGTCTTTCAGCCTTGGCATTGTCTACATATGTGTTTACACAGACACACTGTGTGCAATTCACATATCTTAGACCCTACTGTTTTATTGTAACACTTTAGGAAATTTTAGGACTCATTTAGTTATAAGTGTGATTTTGCTTATTTTCTCAGAAAAAGGCCACTTCTGCTGGATTCAAAACCAGTCCACACTTAAGGAAATTGGTCCAAGGTTGTTATAATGTTGATGAGTAAATAAAAATATTTCTCACCAATGGCAAAGTGTGAAAACATATGTAATATCTTCAGAAAATGCTGTTTCAAACCACTCATTGAAGTTGGATATGGCATCAGATTAATATGTGGCCCATTGATATTCCGGTTTATTTCTAACATGGTAGCTTGGGGGTCAGAACACAACTATTTAATGGCTACCAGGAGTGTCTGATGATCGCTGAGAAACCACGTCACCAAAAAGTATATAGGACACTTTTTATACGGATGTAATAATAAAAAATGTCAATTTATCTTTTGTTTTTACAGGAGCTGTAAGGGAGTGCTATTGAGCCACAGCACCGAACAGCTCCTGAACATTTTATAGAAAATCATTACCTAATTTATAACAAGAACTTTTAGTGAAAAAAGATTCTTGACATCTATTTGGTTGACAGATTAATACAATGTGAAACATTGAAATAGTGATCAATTTAATGTTTAAAATTAAACTTTAATGCTTGTTTTCTTGTTTTTTATTTATTTTATTAAATAGGTTTTTATTAAGTTAGGAGGTGTTGAAATGTCAGAAAACATACTGAAAATGGTCTGTCCATTTGTCCTTTTTACACTTCATGGCATAACAGTATAACACATGTCATTCAAATTGATACTAGAATGGATTTTACAGTGTTCTACAAACTGGAATACATCTTGTTGATTTGTCTGCCTCACATTGTTGACAGGTTAAGGTCTCTCCCTCTCTCTATGCCTTACACTGATTGGATGTATATGTTGTATACACATTCTAGCACACCAGATTTACTCTTTCTATACAGCATAAATCTTCAAAGATAAACAATCTTCAGTAAATACAAAGGAATGTATTTAAGGGAAAAATACATTGCCCAAAGCTGTCTCTTTCATTCAGCATTACTGGTATACCCATGACACAAACACTCGTGCATGACATCATTACTAATGAATGGGGGCCCTCTTCTCTCAATACAGGGGGCAAGGTGCTCCCCCCAAGATTTGCAGTATATCACTGATTTCTGTCTTGAACTAACTTCCCTTTAAATTTTGCTAGATATTTATCTTGCCAGTTAAGATGGTTAAGCAGAAAATAGGAACTACATCTTGTGGGGTATCCCAGCCTTTTGGTAAATTTGTTTGGGCTCAATGTCAATGTTGACGCATGATCTCACTGCGCTGCTCAGTCCTCTTTGTGTCTGACTGTTAAGTAGTAAACCTTCAAACTAATAGTATGAGTCACTCAGCAAGCCTGGAGACTTTTCCCAAATTTTTGTCATTGTCTCAGCTTGGACAAAAGAGTGGAATGCCAAGAGGAAACAGGCCTTGATTGCAGACAGACGTCTCAATAATGCAATACCCTAAATAACATCCAATAACAAGCTTTGAGAATAAAGGGGAAGTTCACCTTAAAATCTAAATGACGTAATGCTTTACTCACCATCTTATCATTTCAAACCTGTATGACTCAATTTAGCAAAGGCAGCACTAGGACACGAGACATATATGGCAGAGGGGATTTGGTTTGGGATTACCATTACCCACAAGGAGAAAAGCTGCACCAAAGGAATACTGTCACCTGGTGGTGGAGGAGTTTCGACAGCAAGAGAAAGAATGTGGGTGCGCCAAAAAGGTGTCTCAAGCCCAGCAAGGGCGTTGGATGAGGTAGGAACGCATTGAATGGCGTAAAATAGCTGAGGAGCATGGAAACAACAAGATTAAGTTTCATCATCAGAGCCAAATATGATGTGCTGCCCTGACCGACAAATCTAAAACATTCATCCCCCAAAACATCCAGACAAACCCGCAAAGGCAGGTCTTTATTCGGGAGGGGCATAAAAGTGGACCAAAGCTTTTCCCCTAGATTCTAGTCTGCCACAGAGAGCCAGGGATTGGGAAATGCGAGTTGATTTGGACCACAAACTTGGAAATCATAGAAACCAATCCATGGCCAAGATTCTAATTCCAATAAAACTGTAATCACTGTTAAACTAACTGTACCTTAGGAAGTACTATTAATGAAGCCTTTTAAAGAAAATTCTATGATATGCCGTCTTGGCAGCTGAGGCACAACTGATGATGTGTCGAATTCATCGGACTCATAAGGTTTATTCCTTGGATTACCAAGCCAGAGGAGGGGAACCCATCGAACCATTTTCTCCACCATATTCTCTACCATATTGTTGATTGCTTCACTGTCAATCTGTCAATCAGAAGTGTGGAAAGCTTCTACTAGCAAACTAAACCGTTTAGACAACAACTTTTGAGTTTTAAAAAGTTTTCAAATGCAAAAACGTGATTTTGTTTTGCTTTGTGAACCTTGCTGTGTTTTTCTTAACAGCACCTGTTGCTCCTTGTTTGGCTCTCATGTTTCTCCCCTCACTCATTTCTCCCGTGAAACCACAAGGATCTATATTCGTTACTCATCATTCGTCATTCACTTCATCTTTCTCTAAATCACTCACTCTACTGCCCACAGGTGCCAAACCATGAGGTCACATGTTGGGTGTTCCAATAAATCAGTGTCATACAGTTGTTCATTCTTCTGTATCTCTGAATATCTCCCTGATCGAGTTTGCACCGAGCACATTGATCCCATATGTAGCTGAAAATAATTTCTGACACATTACTCCTGCTTTTCAGTAACTTAGTCTCTGCTGGATATTGGAACAGCTAAGTGTCATCATAATTTATTTGTAATGTGTCTTCAAAGGAGTGGGTCTGTTTTTGAGATTTGCGTGAGTAAACAGTGCAGTGTTTCAGGAGCTCGGCATGAGATCTCTGGTGGAGGGAAGCAGTTAAAGTTAAGACACAAGATGGTTCTCTTATGTTCGCGCTTCGTAAATGTCACAGGGAGCGAGATGGGTTATAGTACGGAGACCAGCGTTGGCCATGTAGTGGGTCACTACAGACAGGAGCTTTAAGAGTTTGGTTAGGTGAAGATTTTGTTGCTCTGAAACTATGTAGTTAATGTTCCTTGAAAGACCAATTCGTATGTGTAGTTGCCAACATTCTTTAAAATATCTTATTTTGTGTTTTCTGAAGACAGGTAACATAGATGTTTGGAATAACATAATGATGAGGAAATAATGACATAATTAACACAATGATTTGTTTTTGGGTTAACTATCACTTTAAACAGCTTTTTCAATGCCAAAAACCCTTTCCTTTGACTTTCCTTTGCATAATCTGAAAGAAGATACTTTGAAAAATGTTGTTCAAAGAAAACCAGGGATCCCTGTTAATTTGTAGTGGTTTTGTGTCCATTCGAAAGGCATAAAAAAGGAACGTGTTTTATGTTGTTGCTAACATTCTTCAAAATATCTTGTTTTTGCTAGACAATTCATCAAGTCTCTCAGCAATTCACTCAACCTTTACCCCAGTAAACTTGGAGTAGGAACTAGTCGGACCAGACATGGTCTGGATGTGACTGGAAATCCTCACCTGCATTTGACAGCTTAACTCGCATTGCTGTCTAGTCTGCATTGGCTTTGCTAACACCTCAGGAAGAACTGAACTCTTTCTCCACGAGAACCACTCTGGCCCCAGGGCGGCCATTTTGTGGGTCTATCATCCCACTCTGGACGGTCTTTGGAGCATTTTCATGTCAATGACAGGCTGTAAAACAGTATGGGGGGTCTAGCAGAACTCCCGTCATCTCACAATGTGCAAATCGTGGCAGCAACCGTAATCCGCCATGGGTAGCCGTGGCAGCTGTAATGTAGATGTTTGTGATGTAAAAAATTTACATTTTTAGTTTGAGACTATATACAGATGGTACCACATTCCATCTCTTTGATGTCACCTCACTTGATTTACTTGTTATTCTTATTTTGGGATGTCATTATAGCTCTCTTACCTCAAAGTGCCCCAAAAAGACTAATTAGAGTCGGAGTGAAACAGGAAAATGAAAGACTCCGCGGTACGCTAAGGCGAGCTATATACCCTAATTATAAAACATCTGAGGAAACCAGGGTAGCAGGGTGCCTTCCAATGTTTTTGTCTGAGCTGTTATGTATTTACTTTTTTCACCATCCAGCACAAAGACGCGTCCCACACTCGCCCTGCATCCGCAGCCACAGCCTTCTTCCGCACATTTATTGTCATTATTTTTTATTTGCGCTGCGAGATGCCAGTCTTCACTGGCTGCCCTGTGTTTTCGAATTCTCACATCTTATATTTTTCACTGTTTCAGACATCCCAGAATGCTCATCAAAACAGGCCTGCTGGATGCCCACCTATACTGCCTGAAGAGGTCTGTGGTGGATTTCTTAGTAAACAACAAGTAAGTTGGATTTAACTAATTAAACAATAACTTAATTTTCTGTTTATGCCAGTTGTGTTGTGTACTAAATGTTCAAAAATTTATCAAGACTGTGATTCTATGGCCATGTAAAATGATCACTGTGGAATATATACAAAGCGACTTACAGTATTTTTTGATTGTACCTTTTATTTTTACTATAATTTCAATCTTTACTCAGTTAATATTAAATATATCAATGTAATGGACATGTAAGCAGAAGGTTGCAGGTTCGAATCCCAGGGCCAGCAGACAATGATATAAGTGTCCTTGAGTAAGACATCTTACCCTTGTTTGCTCTGCAGTGATAATTGAGTACTGCATAATACTGTAAGTCACTTTGGATAAAAGGATCTGCCAAATGAATAAATGTTCAAATGAATAAATATTATAACATAACTTTCCTTTCAATGATTTTGTGTATAATAAAGTAAAAGAAAAATATTACTTTATTTGTGTATGTATGTATGTATGTATGTATGTATGTATGTATGTATGTATGTATGTATGTATGTATGTATGTACACATGAAAAGTCAAATATGATTTTTATGTGTGTGTAGTAATACTAATGACATTTGTGTGGAGGTTTTTAAGGAGCTGTTCACACCAAAACTAGAAAATCTTATTTTTTAGACGGAGTTTCCTTTTAACTTATCTATCCTATAATAGATATTAGGGACAATGCCTGTCTGACCCTTGAACTGCTTAACAATCTCCTGATCATATAGAAAATAGGTTGGTCAAAAATAAAAATCCTAATTTATTCACTAACATTTCATTTGAAACCTGTATAACTTTTCTTCTGCACAACATAAAAGAAGATGTCTTGAAGAATGTTGGAATCAAAACAATGTTGAACCCGAGAACATGTATTATATGGACATAAAACCGCCAAGACATTTTTCAAAATATCTGACACAGAAAACCGTCATGTTTTGACTAACGAGAGCGTAAAATGACTTAAGAAATACTCTTAAAAATCACATATTCTTAAAATGCTGTGAAAACATAGAGCCAAGCCTCAATTCAAAGACAATCCTATCACTTCATTACAAACATCTTTGCAGTCCCTTTTACAAACAGTTTTCACTCCATCTGGTCGAATTGCTGGGTCTGTAATCCTGGATTGCCCGCTATCCTCTACAGCCACCCCTTCACTCCACCCTCAACCCTCCATTCTTTCTCTCCAAAAGCCCTCCGCTCCCCTGCCCCTCAAGTCCCCTTTGTGCTCCTGTAACTGACATTGTGAGGCCGGGCGGCTTGCTGTAAAGTGGTGTCGTCCATGGCCTCTCTTAGGTCCTCTCCCTCTCAGAAGCTTTAGAAAAGTGAGAGGCTTCTCTCCTAGCTTTGACATTTTAATTCGCACTCTGCCTGATATAAATATCATTTCATCTAATCTGCTCCAGAGACCCCCCTCTCCCCCCCTTTTGCTACCCACTTTCCTTCATCAAAGTAGTTTACTTTATTATGCTTTCTCTCTCTCTCTCTCTCTCTCTCTCTCTCTCTCTCTCTCTCTCTCTCTCTCTCTCTCTCTCTCTCTCTCTCTCTCTCTCTCTCTCTCTCTCTCTCTCTCTCTCTCTCTCTCTCTCTCTCTCTCTCTCTCTCTCTCTCTCTCTCTCTCTCTCTCTCTCTCTCTCTCTCTCTCTCTCTCTCTCTATCATTTTCTCTATCCTTCCATCTCTTTCTCTCTCCTTCTTTCTCTCTCGCCGTTGCCCTTGAGCCTTCGGTGTAATGGAGTACTGAAGGAGAAAATGGACATAGTAACTGTTGTTTCTCTCTCTGCATTCAGATGGAAATTCTAATCTTGTCTTAAAGGAAATAAAGAGAGGGAGAGAAAGATTTGAGGCCTTAAGAATGTGGTGTTGATCTGAATTGGTCCTCAAGCTTACATGATGCTTTCGAAGCATGATTTAACCCTTTTACTATTTCAGACACTTTAGATTTGACATTTTAATATGGAAATGTTATTTTTTTTCTTATTTTAGTCGTTATTTTTGTATTGGGTTGTTTATGTTTAATGCTTGGCTGTCTTTCAAATCGTATTTGGAGTAAATTACTAATAGGTTTTGATGGTATGACATACAGACACTAACAAGTCCACTAAAACCAGTACATAGCAGTACATTTACATTTACATTTCTTCATTGGCAGACGCTTTTATCTAAAGTGACTTACAGTATTATGCAGCTGCTAATCATCACTGCAGAGCAAACAGGGTTAAGATTTCTTGCTCAAGGACACTTCAGTCTTTGTCTGCTGGCATTGGGGTTCGAACCCACAACCTTCTGCTCACAAGTCAAACTCTTTAGAAACTCTAGAAGTATTGAAAATTCAGATTTTATTTTTCTCGATTCCATCTGTGGGTGAGACAGCTGACTTGTTATTGCTATAAGGCTCTGTCTCAAAGATAACATTAGCATATGCCGCTTTTCATTTTTTTGTCTGCTGTCTATTAAGTTATTTTTATTTAAAGTATTTGCGTGATCATTTGACCTATTTCAATAATATCTTTCCTTACTTTTATAATTATATCCTTTTTCAGGTCTGTCACTTCAATCAGGGGTGAATTGATACCTTATTTGGTGCGTAAACAATTCTCAAAGACCTTTCATTCTCAAAACACCATGGAGGATTTAGAAAAGAGTCCTAAAAAAGAGGATGTTCATGCATGCTTGGGTGAGTTTCCTCTATTAATAAATCATACAGATGGGTCACACAATTTTAAGAATTAATAACACTGATTTTAATCATTGACATGCTTTTACTCTGTCTTACAAGATATCCAGTTTATATTTTTACAGAATGTTCTTTACGGTATGTTAAATAATTTAAAGGAATGACTTGCCGGGTTATCTAGCAGAGTGGATGTGTGACTAGAGTAGTGCCCACACACTTCAGCACCGATCTGTTTTTGTCACTTTTTAAGTGAATTTTACCTGTATGCAATAAGCATAAAGCTAACATGAAGTCCTGTTTGCAGAGCTCCTCAGCACTTGTAAAGAAGACTCGCTGCTCCAGCTTGCTCGAGAGAGGTCCTGCTGGAACGATCATCACGGAGACATGAGCGATGCCTACCACGGAGGAAAGCTTCGCTGTTACGTTCACATCATGGAGGAGGGCACATGTTTCCGTGTGAACACCCTGGCAGCTTACATAGAGGCCAATCGTGTGGTGAGAGGAAACTGCACAAATTTTAAATTACTCAAATATGAGACTTTGATTTATTGCCAAGTAGTGCATTAAATTTTGAGACGGGTTTCCTTTAGGTTTCCAAACTGTTTGAGGAGCCTCCAATCCACCCGACTGCGGTGGTCTCAGAACGCTCTTTGGTGAGTCCGCTTGACTCATATAGGTCTTATTTACACATTTAAACAATATTTCTCAAAATTACAAAAAATATTCTTAATAAACATTAAGAAAATCCCTCTCAATGGTCGAAACACGTCAGCCTGTTGTTCACCACATGTTCAGGAATGTTTAAGTATAGCATAAAATGTCACTGCTGTTACCGTCCAAACCTGCTACAGTTTTGCATAGTAATCTTGTACAAATAGCATATGTATAATATATATATATATATATATATATATATATATATATATACAAATAATATGTCATAATATCCTGAGCTGGCCCATTATATTTTTCTGTTTGTTATATTATATTATATATTATACTGTATGTTTATATTCTACCGTTATAAGTTTCTACCGTGAAAGGGCCCCAAAAGTAGGAATGACCCATATACACTATACACAAGTATATTAATGGTTAAAGGTCTACAAGTCTGTGATTTAATAAACTCATTGTATCCTGGATATAATTCTAATGATCCTTGTTTTGATTAGATTTTGTCTTTTTGTTTTAAGAATACAAAGATTGTAAATTATGGATTTTTTTCTTTGTTCATTGCTATGAATTCAGTACATTCATAAATTCATCAAAAACAGCCATGTGCATTTTATTTGTACTTGTGTCTTTTATCTAGGTTGGCAGCGACAGCATTATTGGGCCAAACTGTCAGATTTCAGATAAAACATCTGTCAAGCGTTCAACCATTGGTGCTTCAACTGTTATCAAGGAGAAGGTCAAGATATCAAACTCAATCATCATGAATGGAGTGACTATTGAAGAAGGGTAAGAGATTTCACTTAAACCCGTGCTACTCATTACGGTAAGAGTACTGTGGAACTTGTCGTTTGATAAACACATTCTTAATTTATATTCTGTATTTATATTGTGTTTGTGGCCTTTTGACTTATTTATGTTATGTCCCAAATGTCATTTTGTTGGGTGATTTTAACATTCCTCTGAGGATGTCAGTAATGCATTCACAAGGGAATTTCCATCATGCTTGGATGCTTTTGTTATGCGACAATTTAACACACTACCGACTCGTTCTAAGGGGCACACTTTTGATCTTGTCAGAGCAGCACCATACAACTGTACTGTTTCTTATCTGTCTATACCAGATCATCTGTTGGTGTCTTTTCCTGTCCATGTGGCAGTTCTTATGGCAAAACCATATCATCCAATCCCATTTCGGAAAAATAAGAACATCGATACTTGCCCTTGCTTATGAACTTGCTATTTTGTTAAGTAAATCTGAATTCTTTGCTGTTGATGAACTGGTTTCGTTTTATAATGATGGACTTAATATGATTTTAGATGATCATGCACCTGTGAGAAATTAAACGGTTTCGTTTGAACATTCAGCTTCTTTGTTCACACCTGAACTGTGTGAACCTCAAAGGCCAGAGGTTAAAGCGTTTGTACATTTGGTCTGGCTTTACTGTTAAAGTGTTTGTACATTTGGTCTGGCTTAATTATTCATAAAGAGAAGTATGCTAAACACATTCTTTACCCCAAAACTGCATTGTTTGGAGCTAAATCTATTTTATTCCGACATCATTTGAGTTAGCAGTAGGAACTCTGGGTCTCCTTTTCCTATGGTAAACAATTTAACAATATACTGAAAATGATTTTTTATCTGATTTCTATTCCACCGATTTAAGTTATCGCCTTATTTCTTTTTATGAGTCTAAGGTGAATAATGTATATCAGAAATTACTAATTACTAGTAGTACTTATTACTATTTCTCATCTTGACTCTGTCAGACTTTTTCACCTTTCCACTCTGCTTTACCTACTCTTACACTGCCAAGTTGTCAGCTAGAGAATCTACCAAAAGCTTGTTTGCCAGTTCTTCAGCCATTGATTATTAAAATTCATGTTTCAGTTGTTTCTGGTTTGGTACCTGCTTTTCTTTAACCTGATATTATTTTAGCTTTTCCGTAACAAACCAGGGGCTGATCCAGTTAACTTTGATACGTTTGTCCGATTTCTAATTTAACATTTTCTCCTAGGAAGTGAAAAAAAATTGTGCAACTCAAATTCATTAACATCTCTCAAATAATTATTTGTATGAACAATTTCAATCTTGTTTTCGTCCTCACCATAGCACTTTTCAGAATAACCAACGATCTGTTGCTGGCAGAGGACTCAAGACTTTTAACTTGTCTTCTTCCCTTGAGAGCTGCCTTTGATACTATCTCACATAATATAGTTCTCGACAGATGAGCTTTAATTGGGATTACCGGCACTTCTCTATCTTGGTTTAGGTCATATCTGTTTGGACGCAGTCCGGAAAATATTTTTAAAAAAGTTTCAAATCAAGGGCATCTTGAGGTCAGTCATGGTCTGATGACAAGAGATTTGGACTCTTAAGCAGACAATGACTGAAGTGCCCTTGTGCAAGGCACCTTACCCCCATTTGCGCTGCAGTGATAATTGGCTACTGCACAATACTTGTAAATCCCTTTGGATAAAAGCATCTGGCAATTTAATACATGTAAACGTGAATCTACCATGTTCCTAAGGGTTGTCTTGGGCCTGCCCCTTTTCATTATCTATATGCTTCCTCTTGATGATATATATTAGGGAAACATGGGTATCGTCTATATAACAATGAAAATTAATACCAACTTTTCATGTCTGCAAAACCTACTTGTTGTTTTTCTCATCCATCTTTGTCATGTTCATTAGCTGAAATGAAAGATTGGCTATCAGAAAACTTTCTGATGATAAGTGGCAATAAAACGTACTCCTGACTCGTTGGCAGTAGATCTGTTCTGTCTAAATCAAACAGTTCTTCTGTTTATTGACAATGATGCTATTTGTCCCTTCCTGCGGGTCAAGAGTTTGGATGTTACCATGGATAGCACATTATCCTTTGAAACTCAAAAGAATAATATCTTGTGAGTGCATATTTCCATTTGCGTTATATTTAACGCCTTCATCTATTTCTATCTATAATATAGCAGTTCTTATGCAAATAGAAAGTATAAACTATTATATACTAAACTAAGTATAAACTCCCTCTAAATTGCTACATAAGCTTTAGTTGGTTTAGAATTCAGTAGCTCGGGTTCCCTATAGAACACCTTCCACTGAGAACATTTCTCCAGTTCTTCTGCAATCGCACTGGCTTCCAGTAAGGTATAGAGTTGAATTTAAGATTTTGCTACTTCATAAGGCATTTCATAATCTTGCACCTCAATACCTTGTTCAACTTCTTTATATGTACACATGTATATGTATATTTTATGTATTTAATTTCTCTTGTGGGACCTCGTTTTGCCAGGTTTCAAAGTGAGGTTAAGTCTGACCTGCAAATTCAATTTAATAGCAGATTTACACGCTGATAATAGTTTCCCATATATGCAGGGGGTCTACAGAATTGAATTATGCCAAAACTCTAGTGTGACACAGACCAGAGGGTCTGGTAGAACTTTCCTTATTATATTTTTTTTTGCATAATTATTATAAATAATTAAATGCTTGCTCTGCTTTTTTCTTGTTATTTTAATAACACTATTAAAATATTTGTTAAACATCTTTTTAACCTTAGACATTGCCTCTCAGGTTGTCTAAACAATCACAAGAGAGTTAAATTCTGAGGCAAACATGACCTCTGACCTCAATCACTACCATCTCTGGTTCATTATTACGAAATCATTAAGTAATTGGCAGATCAGTTTTAGGTAAGAAACTTAAAAAACACAACCAGTATGTTCCTATTACATATGCAGTCTAGTATAATAGACAGATCTCCAGGGTATTAAGTTGTCTGGATCAGACGTGTAGCATGTCCGAGACAAAAGATCAGATTTTGTCTGCTATGTTAAGGGCACTCTGAAAGGTACATGTAATTATCAGACAGTCCAATGAGCGTGACCCGCTTCTGCCTGCGGGCGGTGTCAATGGAGTGATTGCTTTTTGTTGTGTTGAAAAAAAACAGAAACATGCGTTGTAAAACCGCTAAAGGTGTTCGCTGACCCCGAACAGACCCCTGGTACAAAAATTACCAGAAAAGTGATGAATGTAGATTTTATAATTCCTTGTGAAATGTATATGAACATTGATTGTCACCTTTTGCTAAACTTATATATTTTAAAGATAAACTAATGTAAGAGTTGTACATAGATCCTGCTTTTATGAGATCACAGACATTTTTCCTTTCCTTTATTCGCAGAATTTTTTCGATTTAAGCTCATTTACGCTAATCTTGTTTGCCATTGAAAACAGAGAATAACATGAATTGTCCTAAATCAACTGTGGGCGGTCGGAGAAGTTCCCTGTTATGTGGTGATCAAACCTTTGGTTTAAACCAGTTTTTCCCCGAAGCAAACAAGCTCAGAGCCAGCATGTACAAATTAGGCCGTGTATAAAAAGCAGAGCAGGGAAAAAAAGCGGAAAGGATGGAAAGAAAGGAACAGCAACTCTTTCAAAACAGAAAAATGTAAGAAGGGATTAGGAAATCCCTGGCGTTTTGAAGCGCCACTTGCATTTTTTGTCCCTTTGTTTGCATGTAGGAGTGGTTGTTTACAAAGCTCGGATGGTCCGTGGCGGGGGGGTTATGATGGTGGCTTGTGGGGGTGGAGGGCAAAGGGGGGGTCACAGCCAGAAGGAGCACAGTGTCAGTAATTAGTGGTATTTCAGCGCTGCATCTTTGGTGGTCTCTCTGTTTAAAAGTCCAATCCTTGTAATCTCCCATATACCCCCTCTGTCTCACGCACTCTCTCTCTTTCTTCCAGTCTCACTCTCTCTCTCGCTCGCCCTTGTACACACCCGCGCACCTGAATAGAGCGCCCTGTGTTGCTGCCAATAGAAACCTGTCTCCGTCAGCTATTACACGGCCTTGCCGTCTACCGCTCCTTGATCTTCATGACAAGACTCCCTGCCTCTCTTCTGAGCTGAAAATCTTTTTGACAAGAAATTGTGGTTATAGGTTTGGGTTCACCGGATTCACGAGGAAAGTGTGAAACAGCACTTCCTGTAGGTCCTATGACATCCGGACAGTGAACCACAGAGCGCACTTTAAAAACAGCAGCCGTACGTGTTGTTTTTAATATATATGCTAATGAAAAGAAAAGAAAATCAGCAAGCTGAGATATCAGGTTTCTGATTGGTGTGGGAGGTGGGCAAGCATAGGGAAAGGGTTTGGGGGGGCGTAAGAGGGTCGGGTGAGGAAAGGACGAGACCCTCAGCTGTGCAATTAGTAATAAGACATGAAAGCCCAATGCTCGTGGCAAATATGTTACACCGCAAGAGAGTGCAGACAAAGTTAAGAGTTGGCCCAGGCAATCCGAGTAAACATAAAACTGTGCAAATAAAGTTTTATGGTGCCAAAGCGATCCCAGGAAAATATTATTCTTTGTATGGTGTAAACAGACAGCAGTACAGGGATGTGTTTGCATCTGTGTGTGTGTGTGCGTGCGTGCGTGCGTGCGTGCGTGCGTGCGTGCGTGCGTGCGTGTGTGTGTGTGTGTGTGTGCGCATGTCGGTTCAAAGCTGGGCTCCTGAGCACTCTGCTGTCTGTAGTTCACTTAGACAAATATCAAGTCTTTATTATGCTCGGAAACATAAACTGTTTTGTCTTTCGTCCAAAATGAGCCAAGTTGCATATAAGCAGTGTCAGCCGTTCATTACTTATTTATTTCCTGCGTTATTTAAATGTAGCTTTTATATCTGGTTATTATATCTAAACATACATTGTAAGAAAGACTACCCAGTTTCCTCTGTTCTTTTTATCAAAGTTGCAATCTGTTAATTTTTCAGGAATAATAAAAGCGCAAACAGTTATCAAGCATGTGTACGGGGGATAAGTAGTCTTCATATTGGTTCTAAAATTTACATATCTATTCAGATGCACAACCGCATTACTTGTTGTCCTTTAAGTTATAGTTCGCCCAAAAATGACTACTCATCCTTTATCCTCTTAAATCTTTATGACTTTCGTCGGACATTCTTCAGAACATCTTCTTTTTGGTTGTGCAGAAGTATGAAATGGCACATATGATAGAAATATAATTTTTTGTGATCTTTCAATTTAATTCAAGAATAGCTTTTAATGGTAAATTGGATTCTGTCCTTACTCCTGAGACAAGTTCAATGTGCTGACTCAAATTTGGGTATAAAGTCCTGAATAAAGACAATTTGTCGTTTTAAGTCTTATATTTGGAGATTAAATGACAATACATCTTTTTAGTTTGAATATATTTGTTATCGATTCGGAAAATGTGTGTTTTTTGTCTTTTAACAGGTGGTCCAATAAATTGAAGGACTGTATATACTGATATCAGCATGTTTCCTTCGGAAACCTTGGGTGTCCACAATTTTTCATGACTTTTATATGTACTTTTTAAGCAATTAAATACTGTGTTGTCTAAGTTGTCAAGTACTTTGAATACTTTTTGATGTATAGTTATGTACAAAACCAGCTGTTAGATATAAAGAGTGACTATCAATAATGATTTCTGAACAAAAATAAAATCACAAAATGTGGATAGACAAGGTTTCAGATGGACGAATGCGATACATAATATTGTATTATTAATCTGTGATATCTGTGATTATGAAATGTAAGTTTTTCGGGCAAGGAAACAGTACTCAACCAAGCATTTTCCTTCACCAGGTGCAACATTCAAGGTAGCGTGATCTGCAATAATGCTGTGATTGGAAGGGGAGCCGACATCAAGTACTGTCTGGTGGGAAGCGGTCAGCGAGTGGAACCGGAGGGTGAGAACACCTTGGCCCTGTGCACTGTGTATTACACTATACGAACAAAAAACTCACACACTCTAAACTTGTGTAGTTCCGCTGTATGTGTATTAAATCCGCCTTTTGTGTTCGTGTTTATGTGCGCACTCTCACGCCCATGTCTGCCTTTTCGTTTGTGTGATCTTGTGTGTGTATGTGTGATTTAATCTGTTTTAATAGCGTATTAAAACCTAAGCTTGTGTGTACAATTGAGCTTTATTTTTTAATATGCTTAATCCTCGCAGTCTCAGATCACAGCGAGGTTTGTGTGCGTCTGTTTGTGCGTGTGTGTGGCTTCAGGCTCTTGTATTCCGGGTGGTCCGCGCCTGGTCTCTAACCTCTCCATCAATGACAGTGCCTTAAGGCGGCCCTAAGATGTCCAGAGGCTGCCCAGTCTAATTGACTGAACAACAGGGTGTTGCTGCCGCGACCAATATCTCCACCCCCAACTTCTCCATCATCACTCGTGAGCTGGACTCGATTAGTTGGCCGTAACCTCTAAAAATGCTCAGGCTTATTGAAGTGCTCCCAGAAATCCCAAATTACAAGCTAGACCCCCTGTACTTCCCCAGCACACACACATATAGACACCCACCCTCAGGCTTTACTGCTTAAAGCGCAGCAAGAAACCACGATTCAAAGTTATCCCAGAAAAACCAGAACAGAGGTCCATATAACCTATCATTTAAAAATCATTTCTTATAATAACAGCAATAAATATTTCAAAGAAGCTGTTGGGATGACAAGCATGCTTTTTTCAGAACTAAGATGCTAACTTTAATGAACGAAATCTGTTGATGTGCACTGTGGGTTTGTTTTTTGATGTCTACTCTGCTAAAAGAATAAAGAGGCACAGTTAAAATTGATGGGAAAATGGAGCTGACAAATGTTCATGTTAGAGAC
This sequence comes from Triplophysa yarkandensis, assembly GCA_033220385.1. Lineage (NCBI taxonomy): Eukaryota > Metazoa > Chordata > Actinopteri > Cypriniformes > Nemacheilidae > Triplophysa > Triplophysa yarkandensis. The sequence goes on along the minus strand of CM065664.1, from coordinate 3,352,253 downwards.
TCGATTCCAGGCTGTGTCATGTTTTCTCTTGATTCACAGCTTTAAATATCTATATTTTCTTATCTCGCCCCGATTCACGATTTTTAAGGAACTGTCTTTCTGTCAGTTTGAAAGTATTAGGGCTTCACAATGTAGAAGAAAATCGAGATTTGCTAACTAATGTCATATTCAATATAATTAGGGTTAGTTATCATTTGTTCCAGTTCTTCTTATTGATTCTGAATCTTCATTAGCAGATTTATTCAAAGGTACAAATATAAACAATGCTAAGTTTGCACAATCAGTGTGAATTATTGAAAAATATCTTTACAAATTTAAAAGTATATAACCAGCGTACACATTTCACATTCATTCTGGGAAAAGAAGTATTGCTCTCGTTGTATCGCCTGTTTCTATGCTTTCTAAAAAAACTGTATATATTTATGGGGATCATTTTTCAAAATATACATAGGAACCATATTTTGTCTTATTCATTACAATTTGTATAACCATAGTTTAACTGCAGATATTGTTAAATTGTATATTTACTTAACCACAATAGTGAAACAATGCTAAATTTGTGGTAAAGAGAAATAAAAATATTAAAAATATGGAAAAAATATAAATATACTTTTGAAATATATAGTTAGTTTTCATAAATGCTTTCATTCAGATATCAGCATATTACACGTTGTTTACATGCATATATCTACAAATCCGCATGGGATTTTATAAGAGATTCCTTACCTTAAGGATCTAATTCTAGATTTGAAACTGATTTTAACTTATCAACACTGAATAAAACGCATAGGGTTTACAATTCTACAGTCTTGCCAGTCTCTTTGCTCTCTGAGCTGATTCAAAAAGTAGGGCTGCATGATTATATCAAGATCCTTATTGTCTATTCTTTACATTGATATTGGTAATGCAATTATTATTGTCGATTAATTGATTTAACATTGAAGTATGCAAATGTTTTTAGCTTACTTTGAAGCAGCTGCATTGTAAATTCTTAACCTCTAAAGTGAAATAATAAATTATAAATAACTAATAATTATGGGAGATATGTTGAGGGTAAAAAATAACACATTCATTTATAAATGTAACAATCTCTGATTCACTACTGAATAAAGTGTCCAAACAGACTGTAGAAACGCACAAAATAAAGCTTTTGGTGACTTAGTCAATGTTTCATCAGTATTTTTAATCCAGATTAGTTTTTCGACTAATTGTGCAGCGCTACAAAACAGTTATTGCAAAATGCTGTAATATGCCAATTATGACATTAATTTGTATTCATTTGATATATTTTGCAGTTTAGATATATCTTTAAATGTGCAGTTTTGTGGTTAAAACAGAGATGGCGATAGATACGAAAAGTTGCTTGCGGCTCTAAACAAAGTAATTATATTATTGATAAAAAGTGACAGGTTTATGCCCAGCGCCCAATTTTTTATTTCATCAATTTCGCTAATGGTCTATGGCATGCTAATATACACATACACTCCAGTCCGGCAAAATTCCTATATCTTTGTTCATGCCTAGATTGGATATTTGTATTTACTTTACAGTATATGTCACACACACGTTAAACAGTTTTAAACTGGTCACCATTTTAACTGGCTGTTGGGTGATTAGACAACTCAAAGTAGGTTTTATAGCTGTTCCACCATGGTGGTCTTGTAGAGTCAGATTCACACACACTCTCTTTTTCCTCCATCTCTCTTTCTCTCATTTACTCACACTCTTGTCTATTCCCGGGCTGTTTACCACTACCGGCCTCTTGCGTGCATTGGCCACAAAGGAGTGATAGACATCTCATAAACTCCAGCTGAACACTTTCTCTATAAGGTCCTGTGTTTCCAGCATCCTTGTCCTTAGGGGAACCAGTCTGTTAGGTTATGACTCCTAAAAGCATCACAAGCCCGAGAGATGGGGAAGCGCTGCCGAGACCACCCGGCCTGTCGTTGTAAGGTGTAATCGATTTGCAGGTGCTGTGGAGGATGTTGACAAGTACCTTTGCTCTGATTTTTTGAATGCCCTTGTTCCTCTCTGTCTCTGTGTCTCACTCTCTGGCTTTGCATGCCCTATTTGTCTTTTCCCAAACTCTGAACACAATAACAGGCTTTTGTGTGGATTCCTTCACTCTAAAATATGTCTTAATAGGGATTGTTAATCTTGCTCTCAAACGTTTAGTTTGGAATACTCACATTTCTGCAAAGAGGATATTATTCTTCCTAGGCAAGTGTGTATATGCCTGACACATTTGTAAACTGTTTGCTTGTCAGTATGTGATGGAATGGCCCACAAAGGTATACACTCCAGATAAACCGAAAAAGTGTGTTTGGACTTGTTTTCCTAACTTTGAATCAAACAATTGTATCTACTGAAGTTGCTTTGAATCAAAACATAGCATACGAATTATCTCTGTAGAGGCTCGAATGATACCTCACAACTTGTTCTGAGAATCTTCTCTTTTTTTCTCTTTACAGCTGAAAGGACCAATGATGTCATTGTTGGATCAGACCAGCTCATGGAGATCTAAAACCCTGGTGGAGATGAAGTGTGACCAACCAACTTCCATGAGCAGATCCATTTTTATATTTCAATAAAAGTGGATTTATTTATCAAAATAAAAATTTTTCATTTTTTTCTTTGAGTTGTGTTTAATGACATCATTTGGTACATTTTACAGGAAAACCCAGAGAATTGATCAAGACAAGCTTGATTAACATAAGATGAGCAACTTAGTGCACAAATGATCCTCTTTAACAAATGTTAAAGTAATAGACCAAGACCCAAAGAAATATTTAAGAATTTGATTTCGGTCTGATGTAAATCTGCTTGAAAATGCTAGTTTACAAAAAAAAATTATTTACCCTTCTGTCATTTTAAACCTGAATTCGGGAGAACATAAAGATTTTTGGAAGAAAGTTGGTTACCAAACACCAATTAACCCCTTTAATTTCCATTGCATGGACCCAAACCACTTTGACATGTCTCAAAACATCTTCTTTCGTTATTACCAGATGTCGTCATATACAGGTTTGAAATGACATGATAGGGAACAATTGATGAAAGAATCTGTTTACTGTGTCTACTGTGAACGAACAAGCAGTAAATGGATTGCAATGGGCTGTAAAAGACATGATAGGTTTAGGTTCAGTGGTAATTGAAATAATTTTCTAATGTTTCCGTCTGCCATTATGTAAGTTTATTTTTTATATTTTATATTAAAGTTGATAAATGAAAATGAAGTCACTTATTAGCATGACTATTGTTAGCACATGGGTTGTACTTACAAAGCACATTTTCTACATGATCTTGTTCTACATCTTTACTACAGCACCCTACTAACTATTAGTAAGCAACCAGTAAGGGTTTTGTTAAGACTCAAGTCATATTAATCAGGATTTTTAATTTGAACTCTTTAAATATTTTTTTTAAATACAGTTATGATGTCAGGATTATCTTTAATTATTAAACTATGGCTGTATGGTTGGGTTTGGGGGTATTTGAAAAAAAATCAAACAACTATGTATATGTGTGTACAGAACTGTGCAAAACAGTGAGGCACACTAAATATTTTTTTTTTAATCTTATTGCGCCAATATGTACAACTGGTCTACACTTTTTATTCATGTATTGATAACACTCCTGATGGACTTAAGCTTTGTACGCACATATATTTAAACTTCATGATGCTATCACTTAATTATGACACTGTCCTACTTACTCCTGTTTATAAACTAATGCCTCTTAATGTATAAAGGGCTGTTAGGAAGTCATGTGATCAAAGCTCTTCGGCACCGGTGGGACTTAAAATAAGAATTTTACCAATATTGTGCCACCGTGGTGTGACTGATGTTCAGCGTAGTGTAACCGAGTTGTTTGCGCGTTGTTTGGATGCGTGAGGTAAGCGTCTGTGTAGTTCACTGTGTGCTGTTTGTCCAGTGGATATCCCGTCAGCCATCTGCGTGACCACCAGCACTGGGGCTGCACGCTCTGGTGCTGAAAGGAACAGATAACCACAATAGGGATAAGTTTATTTGTACACAAAAAGCCTGAAAGAAACCCAGACCACCCAGTCTGATAGCGACTACTAACAGTCTCTCTTTCTTCCCCTCATGATCTCAGGCCTTCACCAAATGCCTAAAAGGAGAACTTCTTAAAGATTTTTCTCTGTCTCCTCTTTTTGCTGTCAACGATTTATAGCATTCCAGCACTCTCGTCTCTTAAATTACAGGCCTCGAGTTCCCCGGTGTGGATGGATTCAGAGCCTCAGGATGCTCTCTGACTCTTAGCGTGATTTACAGCTCTCCCGACTTATTGTTTTTGAGGTCAATCCGACTCATTTAGTGTCACCTATGAAATGATTGCACGTCTTCTGTCTTCCCTGGTTTTGCAGAAATAATTTACAGCACTACCTTTCTGTGCACTCTTTGAATCCAAAGTCGCCAGTCCAATTGTCCTCGCTCCGTTTACTCCTTATTCAGGACAGATTAAGCTTGTTGACTTCCAAATATATTTCCCCCCAGAGAGATGAAATCCAAAGTTCCGATGTATAACAGAACTAAAGGATAAGTAGAAATAAAATCATTGTAGTCATCGTGCCCTGGGGCCGGGTTTCTCTGAATGCCTGTCTTGGGCTAATACGAACCATGTGTGTTCCATTTTGTCAGTGTGATAACTAATCAGATGTCGTGCCCTTCGCCCCCGCTCACCGCAGTGTCCGCCTGGACCACCAGACCTGGTTCAGGAGATGTGGCGGCAGTTGTTTTTCAAAGGTTTGTATATTTAGATAAAGCCTCCCAGAGCTGGAGTCCCCATGGCTGTGTTGGTCCGGAGCTGTGTTCAGTGTCATTCGCCGCCCCTTTGGGCCAAATGTGACAGATGCTTGTGTTTTCCTGGGCTTGGGATCAGATGTCAACTGACAGATCGTATATCAGGCCCACCTTGCTGTCTCTGTGAAGCTTACAGCTTGGATTGTCTGGCTTGGAAAGGGCAAAATGAAATGTGTAATTCTTAAACATCTCCGATGGTTTCAAGGCTACTTATCTTTGTACTCTTGATATAAAGGAGCTAATGCGAACAGGCTTGTGGGTACAGTTATTACCATAAGTGCGCCCGTCCTCATAAATCACGGAGACACGGTTATAAATACACGATGCCAAACGTCTCCGCCGCCGAGGGACAAAGTAGATGGTCGGGGAGAGGCACCGACCGGGTTGACCAAATGACAGGCACGGTCGAGGAACTTCGGGCATGTGTGTGCGGGGGTGGAGTTTGGAGGTGGGAGGTGCTCGTAGTTGCCGGGGAGGGGCGGAGAGATGCCAGGCGGAAGGACTGAGCACGGTGGAGGGTGATGAGAAGCTTGTCGGCCACCCAAGTGGCAGAAAACCTGCATGTTTTCTGCTGACCCCTACACACTAACAGAACACTTCCTCAATTTGTCTTCTGTGTTCTTGAGGCACAAACGAAATTTCCTCTCTTTCTCGTCTCCTTTTAAGACGCCGCATCCCCCACAAGCCTCCTGCAAGCCCTCACGCCCACCTTCAGCGCACACACACTTAACAATTAGTACTTTCTTATTGGCAAACAAAGACAGTATGGACGCTGTGTGGCCTGGAAAGGCCAATAACCTCCATGACATATGAGGTACCGATCAGGCTTTGAAATGGACATGGGACGCCCTCCGGGACGCACCCTAATGCTTGTTTATCACACATATGCCTGGCAATGTTTCACCCCTGGGTCTTTGAGGTGAATTCAAGGTTCATCAGATTCTCAGGTTTGGGGTTCATTTGAATTGTCGGATTTGTGACTTAATTGGAAGCAGTGTTGAGAAAAAATATGGCCCATTTATGCCAAAACATCTACGAAGGAATGAAATAAGAAAGATAAGCAAACAAAGGGGTCCGATTTCATTTTACCACCTGCTAGTGCTGCCCCAACAATACCTCTGTTAAAGGGCCACAAACAAAGCCGGCTGAAAAAGTTTTTTAAGCGAGCCATTCATTACGATAACAAAGGCCAAAGAAATACATTATCATAATTAATCTTATCTGTGGCTGTGGGTGGCAGGACTTTTCCTTTTGTGACTGACGGACCCTCACAATGCTAACATGTACACATCACTGTGTCACAAAGCACTTTGGGGGCTAAGAATATTTTAAGCTTTGTAAACATTCGCCAAACAAGTCCTGAATGTTAACTGGAGGCTAGTGTCTCCCCATGCCTTTATCCACATCAAAACACTCGGCCACTGACAATCTGAATACAAATTTTGACTTCCTTTCTTAAGGACATTTCTTGGACACAATGGCACAAGTTTCCAGGGTTTGGACCTGTGTGAAACATTCAATGTTGCCGGTGGTAATGTTTGTGAGGTGACGTGTTTGTGTTGCCATGTTCTTGAACGGATGTGTCGGGAAAAGTGTCCTGTTTAAGAGGGGATTGTGTTTATTATAATGATGATATTGGTCAGAAATGTGTTTTTCGTGTCATTTAAGCGTGTGAATAAGTATTGCCAGAAAACAAGTACATGCAAAGTTTTAAGGATATGAATAAGGGATGTGTCCGTTTATTATCGTTCACAATGTATTGAATTGTCTATATTTTACTGAATCCCTTATGATTGAGTCTGATCAAAACTTCAGTCTATGTACAAATTGTCTATGTAAAATGGAAATAAACATACATTATTGATTTGACAAAAAAGGACATGGTTTTTGGAAGATGACAAACTTTGTAAGATTTTAGTGAGTACTAACCAGATAATTCCCTAACTCATGGACTAAGGGATAGCCATTTATAGAACATACAATAGTTACTAATTTTCATTTTTATATGTCTATGAAGATAATGTAGCATTATAGATTGTAGTCGTAGATTTGAAAATCCTGAAAAAAGCTCTTACTTGACCATGAAAGTTCATAGACTAAAAATAAAACTTATGCTTTAAAAACTTAAAGTGAGACCTTTATGGGTATTCTAACCACTAAATGTTGATATCTTGTTTACTTATAAAATAGAAAGAACACTTTTAAGTATACTTCCAACTACTTTAGTTGTTATTACATAGTAGTTAAGCAGACTTAACACCATACTTCATTGTTATTATTATTGCACCATATGTATACTTCAATGTTGTTTTTTAGGAATTGTATACATAAACTATTTTTTATTGATTTTAAGTGTATCCTGAAGATAATTGTACATGATAAATAGATGTTTCCATTTGTTTGAGCTTACTTAAGTATAACTAAGAAAATAAGTTCTTGAATGTCAGAGAAGTACATAAAAATAAGTATATTTGTGTTAAGTTAATACAAGTATACAAACAGCACACTCCATTAAATGAACATCGTAATAATTTTAGATTCTAAGACGGCGGTATTCAAATGTGTCAACTTTTGCTCTTAAATCA
>CM065664.1:3084845-3339845 GCA_033220385.1 Triplophysa yarkandensis | reverse complement strand
AAAGTTTCGGCCTGCGTTGTTTCCCCCAATAGCCCATTGACAAAGCTGCTCTGGGCTGAATGGGGAGTAAGTGGTATGGTAACAAGGAGAGGTTAGTTCTCACACACGGACTCACTTCTGCACACATACACACGTACAAAGTCAAAGGGCTGAACAAAAGGAGTTATGTGATTCAGAATTGCGATGGCTTCCTTGTGATTTTGGTTATTGTTAAATGGTCACATGTATCCTCAACAGTTTATTACAATAAACAAATATCCTGTTCAATGGTTTTAATCCTGTTCAATTGTTTCTGTAATTGCACTTAAATCTAAATGTGTCCCGACCGGTCGCAAATACCCAAACATGCGATGTGTGGGAGCTATAAAGGTTCGCCTGGCCCGTGGAACTCACACTTGCCCAGCTGTGCATTTCGGAGCATATGCCGCCTCATTACTTACCCCCGAGGCGGTAACTGTCCCTCCCTCACCCCTGCTCCCCCCACAATGTCACCCAGGCCACCAAGTGTCCATGTCCACAGGGACCACCCAGCCATCCATAATTGCTTCCGCCTTCCATCAAATGATGTGAGAAAAGTAGCGACTGAGTCTGAAGATGACTTACAACAACAGACCTTCAGTTTCGACACCCTGTAGAGAACACACCTTGTTTTGTTTTGTCACATAACTGCCATTTGTATGTTCTTCTGCTTGTTTAGTGACTAGGCCAACAAGTTAGGATGAAACGTGCATGGCATTTTGGTCAAAGTGTGATTTGTTATAAAACGAAATGTAGAGTGAGGAAACATCTTTCCTGTGTGTGAAAAGAATTTGTTTGGAAAATTAAGAGATGGTTAGAAAGATTAAGAAAGAGTTTAAATCGTTTCATCTGGTCTCTCACACTAAACTGAGAAGCGCTACATCTTGTTGTAATTGTGAGACGTTCGGTATTAGATTGTATGGTCTTTTTCCGCATTAAGAGTGAAGGGTGAGGAAAGCTTTGTCCATGACACGTTACCCATCAGCTTTGGGGAAAAGAGCATACTTTGATATGTGATTACATGCTTGAGTACTTCTGGACTCCCAAAAGGATTGCTGGCATTTAACAGTCATTGCAAAAATGTGTGCCGGGCCTAAACAAACGGCCAATTTTTTCAAGCAGACGGACATGTTTATGTGCTCATATACGCCCATAGCTTAATTTTTCTCGTCCGTTTTAACACGATTTCGCTGCGCCTGACAGACGCGTACACACATACAAGCTGTGCAAACATTACACAGGGATATCTGGATAGCAGGCCCGGTTAAATTTCATAAAACCACAGAGCACCCGAAGACACGTATAATGAACATATACACATCGCATGAATGACCTTGTGCGCAAGCAGGTAGGCAAGAGGCAACCTGTGTGTTTGGAGCAGTTATCTAAACAAAATATGTCCGCTAAATGCAATAATTCATTAGAAAATACACAGCCGTCCAGTTCTGGTGGCGGATCGGAGAGAAAGAAAGCTCTATGAGGCATTATTGGAGGTGAATGGCAAGCCGCAGTACCCCAGCTACATAAATAAACTGGGACTGCCGAGGCTGAGACCTCACCAGTAGAAAGTACAAACAAGGCCAGAGTCAACCTGGGTCAGTTGAAAATGTTTATTTCAACCCCCCTTCCCCCTCAACACACACAAGACGGCCCTTCCAGCCTCTATTACTCAAGAACAGCCGCGTGAACTGAATGCATCCCTTCTCCGAGAGCCTACCCGGGCCAATTTTGGCTTCGCCCGATCTGCCAGCGCCTCTATTCTCCGGACCTAATCAGTTTGTTTGGCATGTCGCGTGTTTTTTAAACATTGGATGCTGATGCTGTTTTAAAGGGTGTCAGCATGTTCAATATCTAGGGAAGATGAAATCCCATTGGCATCTGCGGTGACAGTAAATCAAGGGGCACACCTTTGTGTTTATAGTCTTAAGCTAATGTTACTAGAACAACGCCAGCGGAGGCAGGAGGAGTCCAGACCCCCGTGAAGCTGCCCGTCTCACTGCCCAATTCAGACAGTATTTCTTACATTCAGCCCGCGAGGGTCATTTCTTTGATCAGCTTGGAAAAGGAGAAAATGGTCACTTTTTTGCAAAACTTTTTGTCCCTCTCAACAGTTTGTCCTTTGGGATCGGGTATTTTTTTAATTTTCTTGGTGCTTGGTGGAAAAGAAATGTTTTCTGGGCTCAATAAATTCATTTCCAGTTTGAATGAGACCAGCAACGTGGAAAAATTTTGCCTTTCACCGTGGGATGAATGTATGTTTCAACCACACATTAAGCTGCATTAGCAGCCAGTGAAGTGCCTAATGTGGGTATTTTTCACAGCAGCCAACACTAGGACTGATTAGCATAATTAGTACAGGGTCGTCTATACATATGGAAATGGCCAAGACCTAAATGCCAGAACCGGTGGAAATTTATGTCAATGCTGACACAAGTATCAGGTCTGAATAGGTGCGGGCTCAAGCATAGTCTCAGTCATCTTGATTCGTTTTTAATATCTCTTTAAAAGACGCACGGGAATCATTCGTTCACACGTTAAGGTGCAGAGAGGTGTACAAGATGACACGTACAGATCATTTCCATCCTCATTGTTTTATTCTGTGGGAAAACTCTAGGTCCAGTTTGCTTTTGTTTTGACTTTCTCGCTTCATTTTTTCTGTTTGTCGCGAAACAACTGAGAGAGACTGAAAATGAGATCGACAAAGGCCCGCATTGAGTCTCGAGTTAACGCTTACACAGGCAGAGGTGGAGCAGTCTCCATCTGCCACTGTATTTGGGGCGAGATGGGGTGGTTCTCCGAGTCATGGTCCGGCCATTGAGACTTTCTGTGATTGAGAGTTGCAGTGAAGCTGAAATGTTTAAAAAGATTTGCGCTTGAGCCAAATCTATCCCTCTTGTCTACATAATGAGTCTGAAAAGAGGTGGAAGAAAAAAATCAAACAAAGAGCTTGGAATGGACAAGATGAGGGCGAAACAGTCGGACCCGCTTGTTTCATATACAAATGCGTGTGGGAGAAAGACGTTGAAGAGAGAGCGAGTGAATGCACGCATGGGTTAGGGTTTGTAAACTGCGTATATGTGTGCTTGGGTGGTGAAAACAGGTAAAAATGTCTCTTTCAGCCCCCGTCCATGTGGGACTTCCTCTAAAACAGTGTGAGTCCTTTCAGAAGCCTCTTAATCCCTCTAATCTGGCCCACAACACTTTGAAGGTGGCCTGTCCTAATGGAGAAAGTACTGGATTCAGAATTTGCTGCGCCATCTGAGCATGGCTAACACATTAGCTTGACTTGCTGAAGAATCCGAAATATATTTCACATGGGTTTTAGTGACTTCAAAATCTCTTATTTTCGAAATTGGTGTGCAAAAGGTCGGAAAGCCTTGGACACGAGGGTCCACATCCGAGGTGACACGCGGGGCTTCTCCTCCATGGTTAATTACATGTCACTTTCCATACTGCTCCCTGGGAGGGAACCTTCTTGCACCAGCTCTCTCTGTTGGTCTGCTCATGGGTGGGAGCTGAACACAAGTCTTTTACCCAATCCAGCAAAGGCAGAAGCATCAGTTAGTGTGGATATTAACTTCATCTCTTAGAATTTTATGTGCGAGCGAGATTTTACAGGGTCCATTGCATTGCTGTGTAACATGCGAGACATTGAGGCTGGTTTCCTGCTAAGTTGGGGAATGTTGGTCAGACCCTCCTCATGGATAATTGGCCTGTGATGGTGATGTCACCCCTTGGGCTGTGAAAAATGAAGCGCAACAAAGAAAGAAGGGTGATGGGAATCATGGTGTGTATACAAGGGCCATGACTTTCGGAGTTTTTGTGCAGCTTCTTTATTTATTTGAACCTTTCCGCGATCTCAGGCCCGTTCCCGGCAAAGAGCTTTGAAAATCCCCCAGGCTGAGTTTGACAGGCCTAGCTGTTTAAATCTCAAATTTACACCCTCTCGTGTGTCCCAGTTGCTTTTTCCTCTCGTCGTGTGTGAAAGTATTTGCGTGCCTGTCTCTTTAAGTGTACAACAGCAGCAGCAGCGAGCCGAGAGAAGAGAGCAGAGCTCCCATCTGGAGGATGGCTGAGCGGAGCGGTGACTGAGCGGCGGGGCCCACTCGGGCCTCAAGCTGGGTGGTCCAGATGGGAGGAACCAGACACAAATAGCTATAATTTACTTCAGGAGCCCCTGTAATTACAGGCCCAAGGATTGGAGCTCAATTCCTGCAGATGCCTGAATGCATTAAATATGAACACGCTGTCTGTAGGTCAACGGAAAAGCGTGTTCGCGTTTTTCAAACGGCCTTGAGATACAGCCGCAACTTTTTTAAGTAACGTGTTTGTGTAACCTAGATGTCAGATAGCTGCGTGAATGAAACCAGGAGGGCCAATGTTTATGTGCATCGGGCCGTGCGCGTCAGTGCAGTTTACAGTCGCTGTATGAGAAACTAAGCAGCGTTAATGACATTCCTGTGCATTTACAGTGCAAATCTTGCCGAGGCCATTTGCTTTCATTTACCAGAGCCTTTCATGTGTGTTAAAGTAGAATTTTAAGGAACTTTAGAGTTGTACCCCTCACTTTTACTTTCGTCTGCTTTTTTCATGTCCCAGTCCCCTACCTCTCTCAATTAACCAAGGCAAGCTGAGAGATGTGCAGCCCGGTGGGCTCATCCACCCGCTGCAGGCTTGTCCTGTATTGGGACACTGAGGGGCAGACGGGCGAGCTCTGATCCGGGCCGGTTTGTTTCATGTGCATTTGGCATGGCCACAGATACCCCTCGTCCTCTTTTCACTGCCGCCTTCGTTAATTAGGGGGCTGGACTCCGGAGTTTCCTCTGCGCTCTTTGATGCTTTTTATCCCAGCTCAGCATACCACATGAACAGCGTTTCTGCCTCTGCGCTTGTGCCTCACTCCCTACTTGCATTAACTACTCACATCTTGGATCCAGGCGTCGCGACCTGGAGATAAAGACCTAAAACGATCTCGAGTTCTTCTTATTAGTAACCACAGTTTGTGCTAAGCGGTGTAACGTGGCAGTGGTGGGATTTCGTGCAAAAGCCTGTTTGTTAACCTCGTGTGACAGCACAAGCTGTGTCGTATAGTTTAGCAGAACACTTCCACTCACTTTTGTGTGCTGGAGCACAAATCCGGCCCTCGCATCTGTTTCTGTGGTCGGAAGGGCACAGGGGAATGAGAATGGTGGTCACTCTAATTGAGGTTTAATTATGACATTAACCTTGTTGAAACAATCGTTGCAGTGTTACCATCATCACACAACTGTACTGTTCCTCTGACTGTTTTTACAAAGGGTTAAACTAATTTCACCATTAGAGCCAACTGGAAACAAAAGGAATAACAATATCATGACTGTTGAAGTGACCCTTTCCTATTTGTTTGGGAATAACCAGTTCATTCTTATTCTCAGCTGGCAGCCGAGTGAGCAAAGAGCTACGGTACACGAAGGAGAAGCAAGGAGAGGAGTCTGTGTTCACGACACAGATGCTCATACAGACACCCAAACAGGAAGGAACCAATATTCTTACCCAAGAGGCTTTGCTGCTCCACCTGGAGGCTGCTCTGTCGGCCAGCAAAGTCCAGGTGTCTCTTTATGGAAAGTGAGTACAACTCCTGAGAGGATGACAGGGAATTAAGTAATGCTTTTACATGCCGTCCTGCCCTAACATGATTTATTTTAATATGTGGCTTTGTGATTTCTGACAACAGATCTTGGGATCTTAATAAAATTTGCTTCAAGTCTGGTGTCCCGATTATAGAAAATGTCATGATTGAAAGGGTAAGCATTTTTTTATTCTTATTATATAAAATATATCTTTGTACATTTATTTTTCACTAGTGTCTGGAGTTGCTCATCACGATTAAATTTTGTATCTACAGATGATTGACAAGCTTTTCCCATGTATGATTGTGACTCCATTGGATTGCTTTTGGGAAGGTTCCAAGTTGCAGGGAGGCTCTGCCTACTTACCGTAAGTGTTCTGACAAGTGTTAAAGCATGATCATATTTCTCCAAATGATTCATTTATAACAGCTACAGTTAACCCCGGTTTAAGAGAGTGTTACTTTAACACATTTGGACCCCCCTCCGTATATAACTCACGCTCCTATAAAAACTCTATATAGTCTGTTGATAAGATGAGGGCTGGTTCCGTCGTCGCTGGGACTTGAGCTGTCATCGGTGTGGTAAGGGGGCTTTGCGGGATAATCTCTAATCCTGCACCCCTGTACCACCACCAGCTCTCCCCCTCCAAGGCTGAGGAAGCCCTTATGGAACGGGGACAGAGAGCGAGGGATGACTGCTACTGGGTGGGTGGGAGGAAAGACTGGAGGGGGAACTGGGCAGCCTTTGGGTCAGACAATGGTAAGCATTCTTTTAGTTTACGAGTGAGTGTCCATCAGTGAGGGGGCCCTGGAGGGGGCCCGGCTTTGTCAGCACTGGGTAACACTGCGCATTCTCATGGTAATCGCTCAGGCTTGGAGCTGTAAGTTGTCCAACAAATAAAATGGGCATTATTCAAGTCGTGGGCCCAGAGAGAGACAAGAGCGAGAGATAGAAAGGGGAGGGAAATTAACAGTGGACGGTTTACACTTTGGAAGTTTGCCGTAACACATTATAAAATGCCCACTAAATTTTCATCCGTGGTTATTCTTGATAAAACATTACATTTCATTCAGTTGGTGACGGTTCATTGACCCAGTTATAACACTTTTCCAATCTTTTTTCTCTTTTTGTCCTAACCTTACAATATTGTTTATTCTAAAAAATATTTTTATTTATTGTCAAATTCTGAGGCTAATGTCCTCTCAGGCTTCCGCTTCAGTTCAGCTGTATTTTTTATCCAAAGGGAAAGAGAAAGGGAGAGAGGCAGAAAGCGAAAGGGAGGGAAAGAGTGAGTGAGGGAGAAAAAACTAGGGGGAACAAAGAGCAGCAATCTATGGAAAAACAAAAGGGCCCGGGCCGGTTCACTCAAGCAAAAAATAGGAGATAAAGGAGACTCTCTTTGCAAGCAGGAGCAAAGGCGCTTGGTATGTGGGAATGGGAGAGGACCAGCTTTATTTGAAGCTGCTCTTCATGAGTTATTGGAGTGAGATTGGGCCCGGAGTAAGGACACTATTCACTTTTATTCTTCTTTGCCCACAAATACTTATCATGGTGAATGGCATTTTTTTCACACGGGGGGTATCAATGTAGGTTCTTTGGCAGGTTTAGTTGAGTTTTAGCTGCATAGGAAGCGACTGGAAATGTTGTGACAACTGAAAAAGGTAAAAATGACAGAATGCCTTTATGTTATCAGTGTTACGGTGCAACAAATAAACACTGTTACTTAAGAGAATTAGCCCATGTGACATAAATAGAAAACAATACAGTCTCTCAAGAAAGATTAAAACCAACTGGCCAAGGCGCCAAAAACACCCGACTCAAGACAGCATTCAGGAGGGTCGGTACTGCCCTTCCCAACTTTCCCAGTGCACTCCTTCATTTTTATCAAGATGTTTAGTGGCAGAGGAAATCGTTATGACTCGATGCACAAAGTTAAGAGACAGAAGCCTGTAGACCGCCGGCACATTATGCCTCTCCGTGTAACAGGATAATAAACGCTACTTTATGCAGCATCTGTAGCCGGCCACGGGCGGGGAGGAACCGGTGCCATCAAAGCAGCTGCACAAAGAATGCAATAGTAAAGGAGAAATAGAGTTTTGTGGAGAAAGACTGATATGTGATCTCTTAATTAATGTATGTTTGTGCAAGAAATATTTATTCATATTGTTTGCATTCCTAGGGGCATGCCTGATATTCAATGGATGAATTTAGACCCCATCAAGCTGATGGAGGAGTTGAGCCAATTTACGTCTTTGGAGGGCTTCAGAGAGATGCTGGATAAGGCCCAGGTGGGCCACGCCTATATGAACCGGCCTTGCCTGGACCCAAATGACACGGATTGCCCGCACAGTGCCCCCAATAAGGACCAGCGGCAGGTGTGCACACTGGGTTGATATTATGGGTTTTAGTTCTTGGATTTTATGAGTTTGCATTAAATGCACTGTCTGTGTTTTCTTTAGGTTCCTGACATTGCTGCAGAGCTTCAGGGCGGTTGCCATGGTTTCTCCAAGAAGTTCATGCACTGGCAGGAGGAGTTGATCCTGGGCGAAAGAGTAAAGGGCTCCCAGAATGCATTGCGGAGGTGAGAAAGAAGAAGAAAGGAGAGATCCGAGGAGGGGGCATGTGGGTGGGCCTCTCTTAGGAGGCCCAGATGAGAGAGAAAGTGAGAGGGAAAAGCCAAAAAAGACAGAGATAGAGAGAGGGAGGAATCTTTCTGACTCTTAATAACCTCACACATCCTAAGAATTCCTCGCATGGATCAGTTTCCACCTTTGACCCCGGTATAGGAAAGACCAATTAAACATGATGGACAGCCACGTAACCTGCAGATGGGTCTAAAATGTAGAGCTGGGTAAAAGAAAACACATTGGAATAGAAAAAGTGGCATGTGATACAAAGTAAACAAACTTTGCCTTAACCAAAAGCAAAGGCAAATTTGTTTGACCCCTGTAATTCAATCCCCTGTGTGTAATGTCAATGCAGTTTAATCTACAATTAATGAAAGTGTGGGATAAAAGCGATATGCTGGCCTTCTGCCTAGCTTTTGGGCCTTCTTGTAATCTCAGTGGACATGATAGAATGATATTGAGGTGCCCATGAGGGGCCACATGCGTATTTACAGTCTTTATTTAAACACTCACCTTCCACACAATCTGATCTTATTCAACCCTGTCCTCAACAGTGCCGAGGCCCTTCAGTCCATGTTCCTTCTCATGAGTCCCAAACAGCTCTATGAGCATTTTAAAGACGACTACGAGATCCATGACATCAACTGGAATGAAGACAAGGCCACTGCCATCCTGGAGTCCTGGCAGAGAAAGTTTGTTGAGGTAATTTCCTATTTCATAATACATATATGCCACACTGGGAGGTTTGAACGATCAAGTGATTTTAGAGGGCGGCGGCCTGGGATAAAAAGGTAAACAGAACAGAGCAATGGTCAACCCAGGAGGTCACAAGTGGTGCGGGAGGGTTGTTTTCCTTAGACTGAGGATGGCAACGTCTGGCTGAATTCCATCAATCCTCAGCTGCCTAGTAAACGGAGTCCTCCTAGGAGGCCACCGACAGACTCCCAGTTATAGGAACAAGCTGTTTTTGTGATAACTGACACCCAGCCAACTGACCGAAAGAGAGAGAGGGAGGAAAGAGCCTACAGCGAAGTCTGCTCCCTCTTAGAAAGCAAGAGAGAGAGGGAAGTGGAGTCAGGGGAGGTTGGGGGTATAGGGCACTGTAAAAACAAAGTGCAGGGGTATTTCGTTCCATTTAAGGTTGTCGACCATTCACTGCGCTGATGGAGTAGCCAGAAAGACCATGTGATCTCATCTGATCCATCTGCCCTCTGGCATCTGTGCTCATTATTTCTCGCTTGTCAAGCTTCATAGGGACTCGTGCTATCTTGTTTGTGTGTTATTAGGTGGGTGGGACTATTTCTTGTGGCTTTTCGGACAGGTTATTCAAAGTACAGGTATTAATGTAATGTTATAAATATAAAATTGTCATTTTTCTTTCTAGGTCGTCCACGGCAGCATTCCTCAGAACGCTTCATCCAACGTATACGCCTTCTCCACCACCACTCTCAATGACATCATGAAGTCCTTTTCTGATGTCAGCGTAATCCGGGTGGCAGGTGGTTATCTGCTCATGGTAAGGCATCATGTCTGTGAGAACAACAAGCTACATGAACGGCATTGAAAGTGTCATTTATATGTTTGGAGATTCCTTACCCATTCTCTGTGCACAGCTGGCATACGCATGCGTCACCATGCTACGCTGGGACTGCGCTAAGTCTCAGGGTGCTGTAGGCCTGGCAGGAGTGCTGTTGGTCGCTTTGTCAGTGGCTGCAGGACTTGGACTTTGCTCGCTGTTGGGGCTTTCCTTCAACGCTGCCACCACACAGGTACATAGAAACCTGAACAACATCTTCAGTTTACACTTCCCCTGAGGGCTGCAACTCAGTCCCGCATGTTCCTCCACAGGTGCTGCCGTTCTTAGCCTTGGGCATCGGAGTGGATGACATGTTTCTGCTGGCTCATTCTTTCACAGAGGCCAGGTCCAACATCCCGTTCAAGGCATGTAGCTTCTAAACTTTCTCTCTCAACTTCAGTGTGTTGCTTAAGACAGTCACAGCTAATGTTTTGCTGGTTCTCTGTGTTGTGTTCTGTAGGAAAGAACGGGAGACTGTCTGAGGAGAACCGGCACCAGCGTGGCTCTGACCTCCATCAATAACATGATCGCTTTCTTCATGGCAGCCCTAGTGCCTATTCCTGCTCTGCGGGCCTTCTCGCTTCAGGTATGATTTTGTGTACGTTTTGTGTATGTCGTAAAACATCGCACCATGGGATGGGCATTGAAAAAAGACTGTCAGGGGCATTGACTTTTATTAAAAGCCACTTTTACTGGACTTTTCACAAAGAGTGAAGACGGCCTTTGTTCTCATCTCTTTCTGGCATTCTCTCTCTCTTTTATGGTTGCAACCCTTAATCCACCTTAATTCACAGCCCGGCTCTCAGGTGGGAGATAATGAGATGAGTGAATATATCAGTATATCACCCAGACTGTGTTTCTCTGATCTCCCCAGGCTAGCCCTGGGTGGTCTGTGCTGTAATGATATGGAATATAATGTCTGTCTGAGGCTGGCGATGTCGGGGGTGATTGTTCTGCTCAGACTCGTTTTGACCTTGGGAGTCCCTTTCCTTGGCTTGTTGACTGTTTGGGATGTGGGGGAGGGGTTGATTTAGGGTGCATATTTTACTTTCTGGGATTCAATCCGAGGTACTAAAACAGCGAGGGATCCTGAATGCGGAGTATTTTTTCTCAAGTTCAGACAGCAGCTGCGGAGTCGGATGGCAGTGTAGAACTTGTGAAGGAAGAGCCTTTGGCCTCTGTCCTGATCTCTCTCTCGCTTTTTATTTTAGGCTGCTATTGTAGTGGTTTTCAACTTTGCCATGGTTCTTCTGATCTTCCCTGCTATTCTGAGCTTGGACCTGCACAGAAGAGAAGACAAGAGACTGGATATCCTGTGCTGTTTCTACAGGTTGCTAAAATGGACTATTCTTTAAGAATTAAGAAACAAATTGGTACATGACAAAGTTGTTTAACATGTTGCTTTTTCTATTCTTTGTAGTCCGTGTTCATCTCGAGTAATCCAGATCCAGCCTCAGGAGTTCTCAGATGCCAACGACAACCACCAGCATCCCCCTGCCACCCCCACCTACACTGGTTCCACTATTACCACCAGTACCCATATCACCACAACGGTCCAGGCCTTCACGCAGTGTGATGCAGCTGGCCAGCATATTGTGACCATATTGCCTCCCACCTCCCAGATTTCCACCAGCCCTCCCTCCCTGGTTCTTTCCACCCCAACTCCCACCGCAGATCCTTACGGCTCCCAGTTGTTCACCACCTCCAGCTCCACCCGAGACCTCCTGGCCCAGGTGGAGGAGCCCAAGGAGGGTCGCGAGTGCGTGCCACTTCCCTTCTTCCGCTGGAATCTCTCACGCTTCGCACGTGAAAAGTATGCCCCTATGTTGCTTAAACCCGAAACCAAGACTGTGGTGATTGTCGTTTTTGTCGCTCTCCTGGGCCTTAGCCTCTATGGCACAACAATGGTTCATGATGGACTCTACTTGACAGACATTGTCCCCAGAGACACTAAGGAGTATGACTTCATCTCAGCCCAGTTTAAATACTTTTCCTTCTATAACATGTACCTGGTTACCAAGGATGGCTTTGACTATGCCCATTCCCAAAGACAGCTTATACAGCTTCACAATGCCTTTAATTCCGTGAAATATGTGGTTAAGGACAGTAACCACAAACTCCCAAGAATGTGGCTCCATTACTTTCAGGATTGGCTCAGAGGTAAGACTTGGTTTCACAATGGGTTTAATATAGCCCTGCTTGTTAAAGCAGTTATTAATATAGTTTACAAAGCTGATTTAAAGGAAAATTCTAGAAAACAGAATGTTGTATAGATGTGTAGTCAAGTTTGAAAGTTACTCTATAATAATACTCTTATAGATATTAATCCTTTTGTTGGTCATAGAGTATGATACAGGTATATGTGTTGGTCTGTAAATATAGCAGCTCTGCCAAATAGTGAGGAAATGTGAAACATAGCCATGCCTAAATATGCTACATAGACTATCCTTTTCATTCTAAATGTGACATCACAGACTATGAATCTTATCTCCAACTAAAGATGAGAGATAGAGTTCAGTGAAAGTTCAGTCCCGTCAACTTCTTTTGTATGTTTTCCACCTGGCCAAAGAGAGCTCTGTGGTAGGGTCAGGGGTTATCTCATACTTTTTCGTATTCCCTTTGCTCACATTATCCCATGATAAGACCTTAACTGTGATGTCCTGCTGCAACAGTTAAAACTCAGTAAATTGAAGTGATTTTTTTCTGAATGATTGTGGAAACTGGGAGTAGTTGAAAGACTCCCCCCCATGCTATTTCCTTTTCTTGTGAGGAGATGTCTGTAATTACAGAATGGTTGTGGAAACTGTTTTTCAGCTGTTGCCAGACTTTTTCATTCGGAGAGCACGAAAGGCTTTGGTTAGTTTATTCAGCCCACACACAATTATTTAGCAGCAGGCAGAAAGATGGAGAGGACTGTTAGGGGAGGGGTGTTTGTGTGATTGGATTGGCAGTAAAGAAGTAATTTTAGCCCGTGTCATAGAATCCTTGTGAATGGGAATGTCAGAATGTGTGGGTCTAATTTACAGTTCTGTGCTCCACTAAGGTTTGCAATCCACATTTGATGCCGATTGGAAGGCAGGCCGGATCACCCGTGACAGCTATCGGAATGGCACTGAGGATGGAGCACTTGCCTACAAGCTTCTCATTCAGACTGGCTCCAAGAAAGAGCCTTTTAACTACAGCCAGGTGTGTGGTCAACCACATTGAAGTGGAATTCTAATTCAAACATTTGTTTCAATATTGTTTATATTTATTACTTTGCTTTTAGCTCACAACCCGTCGTCTGGTGGATGAGGATGGACTTATCCCCGCTGAGGTTTTCTACATCTACCTTACAGTGTGGGTCAGTAATGACCCACTAGGGTATGCTGCCTCTCAAGCCAACTTCTACCCTCACCCTCGGGAGTGGATCCATGATAAGTACGACACCACCGGGGAGAACCTTCGCAGTAAGTGAACCTCTTCTGATGCCATCATCAGACCAATTAAAGTTAATGTGTGCTTTAGACGTAACACGCTTTTTTTCTTTCTTTCAGTCCCAGCAGCTGAACCTCTGGAGTTTGCACAATTTCCTTTTTACCTGAACGGCCTAAGACAAGCTTCTGACTTCATCGAGGCCATTGAAAGCGTGCGCTCCATTTGCGAAGAGTTCATGCGTCAGGGAATTCAGAACTACCCAAACGGCTACCCTTTTCTGTTTTGGGAACAGTACATTGGTCTGCGCCACTGGTTTTTGCTCTCTATCAGCATCGTCCTTGCATGCACCTTCCTGGTGTGCGCCATCCTCCTCCTCAGCCCGTGGACCGCCGGTGTAATTGTAAGTCTGGCTCCTCCTCACCCTAATCCAACTTTCCAACATGCTCTCTGACTTGTCTTTCTCTTCTTGCTCTATTCTCTAATTTATCCCGCTCCCCTGATCCCCTCAGCACAGCTCAATAAGTTTACCACCAGGGTGGTTTTCTGGATAGGGCCTTAGCGGGTTGTCTAGAGGGTGCTGTGTGCATGCACACATATACACACAGGCACACACATACATAGTCTTGCCCTCATCTCTTTTGTCATTCAAATGTGTGCTGCAAGACTTTCTAAAGGCGAAATGCAAAGCTCTCCTGAAGGCTTTTACCTCCAACTGCCTTTGTCCAGAAATTTGGGGACAGGACAGATCTGCCCAGTTACGACCTTGGCCTGCTAAACCCATCCATCAGGGTCTGAGTGTAGAGGGGGGGGGGTTGCTTTAATGTTTTAAAAGCATTTCACAGAGGCTGCATTTAAGATGCACTATAAAGAACGGAAAAAAGTATCTAAGATGTACTTATGGTTTATCTTATTGCTATATGGTATTGTCTTATGTCTAACTTAGGTGTAAACTCCCATACAAGTTTGCATTTTATCACATTCTGCACCCACTTCATCTCCCTAAAACCAACCCTCTCCTCTTCAGTTTCATAGCCTAAATGCGTCTGCAGTAAAATGGATTTAACCATCTCCAATTTGAGCGTGACCAAATTGGGACCCCTACCAACATCAAAGGGATACAGGCCAAAGTCTAATCCAAGTGCACTCTTTATTATATCAAAAAACTATTGAGTACTAAATAGTACCAGGAAGATGATGGCTGATGGAAGGTTCTTGTGGTCTTTAACATGCAATGTCACTCACTTCTCTTGCTCTGAAACTGAGAAGACATGGGGAGGGGGTAGAACGTGATGTAATGTGATACCTAGGGCACATGACAGTGAAGAGTGAAGGATACAGGCCCAAAGAGGCCCAGTTTTGGATTGTGACATATTTATTTCAACATACACTTTCTTCTGGGGTCAATGAATGAACATGGTTGTTCCTAGGCATGGAAGATTGACTAACATGCTTGTTTAAACCTTTCAGGTTTTTATTTTGGCTATGATGACGGTGGAACTTTTCGGCATCATGGGATTGATTGGTATCAAGCTGAGCGCCATTCCTGTGGTCATCCTCATTGCCTCCGTGGGTATTGGAGTGGAGTTTACAGTGCACATTGCACTGGTAAGGCCTTTTCTCAAAACTTTCATTTCATTAATTTTTTTATTTCAAACAAGTTGATCACTCTCTAAATTGTCTTATTATGTAGGGTTTCCTGACTGCCATCGGGGACAGGAACACTCGTTCAGCTGTGGCAATGGAGCATATGTTTGCTCCTGTGATTGACGGTGCCATCTCCACTCTGCTGGGAGTGCTTATGCTTGCCGGCTCAGAATTCGACTTCATCATGAGGTGAGTAATTGACACTTCCCCATGCGGCAATCTGCAGTTGGCCGTGTGCTGCCTTAGAAAGGGATACAATTGCTCTGGGGTAAAGGTAGTAACGTTTGCCTTCCACCTCTTCCTCATCACCTGTTGTTGTCAGTCTGGATATTATCTCTCGTCAGACCACCAAGGCATTCTGACAAACATCCCCTGAGTCGCTTGAATGCGCAACAAATGGAGGGAACATCAAGGGAGTGCAGCAGCTGCTTGTAAACATGTAAATATACAACCCACAGAGCAGTGACTCATGCACGCTCAGAGCTTTACCCTTTTGATTTTTGGGAGGACGTTGACTGTCCAATAATTTGGTTTGAATGCTTTCACCTTAACTGGACAATGCACATTGAAGTGTTCCCACAAAAATGGTCAGAAGTTCAACCAGGGGTTTTCCATTTGTTGCAGCAGAGCCAAGATCTAACTTTCTGGGAAAGCAAACCACAACCTTGAGAGCCACCTCGTCCAGACCTATTACATAACAAAGCAATGTTGGACCTAAAAACGCAATGGGAGGATCAACGTTAAAAGTGTTAGAGGATCTAACCTTGCTCTATATTCAAAAATTGAAACGGGTCTTCTTTCTTCTAAAATGTTAGAAAAAGCCTCTCTATTTGCAGCAAAGATGGTAAATCCAAGGAAAAGCAAGGTTTGGGTGTCCAGGAAACTGCAGGGGGGTGTCAGACCAGATTGCTTAGTGGTAAAGCTGGGAAAAAGATTGGGGGTAGGGCATTGGAGCAAACCATTTGGTGAAAGCGGTGTGCCAGCGCTGGGGCATTCATGGTGGGAGGTCCTGTTTAGATGTAGAGAATGAGAGAGAGGCCTGGCCCTCTAGCTGGGGAGTAGCATAAATACATTGCTGTAAACATCTTCTGGCTGTGGGACACTGAATAAACAGGAGAACAAGCTCAGCGGCCCCTCTCAGAAGAACCACCCCTTCCAACCCGTGACTCGGAATGGAAAAGATTACAGTTTATATAAACAACAGAATTCCTAACACTAGGTCTACTCTGGAGGTCTAACCCAAGCGGGGCCCATGGATGGTTTAGTCTTTTTTCTTTTTTACTCCTTAAATAAATCACGCTCCACTTTCGGAATGTTAACTTAGTAAAATAAACAAGCGCCTTTTTTCCGATCTTTTCATGTATACAGGACCGTCAGACAAAATGAGTGCCTTTAACTAACAAAAGGCGGATGTAAGTGCAGCCAGAGATGGTTGGTTGCTTCCTTTTGTGTTTTTTCATTCTTAAACTGGCCTCATGTTTTCATTGAACATCGTGTTGAAAGGATGATTGCGGCTTTTTCGCTCTTGTATCAAAATGTCACTCATCTATGTGATTCTTCTAACAGTTTTTTTTGGAACCGTTTAAGAAATCGCGTAACATCTGATTTGTATGTGTAAATGAAGCAGACATGAGAGAAGAAGGGTGGAGAAAATAAAAGCGAAATTCTAGTTAAGCCTCTGGTCTGTATATAATATATATAATTCAGAGTCCGGTTGTTTTGCATTTTACACACTGACCCCAACAGGCCACCTTGGAAATTTGGGTTTTGGAGGTCTGCTTAAATATTACCTCTCCTTGACTGTGCGACACGACTGAAATAGGTAATTACGGTCTTTTAAAAACGGCGATACAGCGCAGGTCTCCTAAGGGAACCGTGATAGTGAAGCTAACCAAAATAGATCCAAAATGATGGTCCGGCGGTGCGATGAGCGTCAGACCTGTAATCTCTTTAACAGGGTTTTTTGAAACTTGCTTGACGGGTCTCAGACAGCCAACGTAAACATATAGCCTCATTGGAGGAGACAGGTCAATGGACAACAGTTTCCACAGTACGCCTGGAATGCTCAGAACAGATATGCCAAAGATGAACTTTTTCCTTCTTTTTGAAACCCAAGGTTTTCGTAGATGAGCGAAAAAGGGAGGTTAAGAGAACATACCAGGCTTTTTCCGGATTCTGTTTCTCTTTTCCTTACCTCCACAAGTCTGAACCACAGCTGAAATGTCTCTTTCGGCATTTAACCAAAGTGCTCTTTAATTTTCTAGTGGCTTGACTTTCTTGTGGTGAATCAGAGCCTTCCCATAATGTTCTGAACCCCGAACAGAGACGCAGACACCCTCGCAGCCTTGCGGCTTATTAGCTCAACATTTTCTCGACACTTGACCGAGTTATCAAGACTGCTAAACCTCATTCACCATCCTAACCCTTGGTCCCTTCATTTAAATACACTGTTACCACGTCCAGCCTTAAGCAAGTGTATCACCAGAACTGCTAGCGCCAGTGCCAACCAGACCTCCGTATTTTTGGCTTTGGAGGGTGAGGGTGGTGTTTCCTGCAACATTTAAATGCTGCCTTGAGGTTCCTCTGCTTAGAATTGGTGCGTCCAAAGAGTTTCAACAGAACAGCTAGTCTTAGTATTAGCCTAAGTCAGACTGGCTCAGCCAATGATAGAGGTTCTTGTCAGCATCCAGCTCCGTTGCTTGTCGGAAGCGTTCTTGATGAATCTGGGGTCAGTTTCACTAGCTCAGTCTGTTACACATGTGGAAGAAATGCCTTTTTACAGATCTCATTGCTAGCATTGCGTGATTAGCCAACATGGCTGTCGGAGACCAGGTGGAGGGAGGGCCGGTGGAAAAAGAAAGAGATAGAAAGCCAATGTCTGCCCAGCGTAAACATAGAAGTGTGTGCCCTGGCCAAGGAGAAATATGATCTCAATGAGAGGGGGTATTAAGTTGCCGAGGGGAAAATTACATTAACAGCAGTGACAGCTTTGGAGCCAGAGAGGGAGAGCGAAAGAGTGGAGAGAGAGCGACAGAGTGTTTCTGACGTGTAGAATCTGCTCGCTAATGTAAACACATCTTCTCAGGAAGTGGCAGAGCAGTGGTGATAGATGAGGGCTCCCAGGGGAAGTGAGCAAGCGCTCACGCCGTAGATGGAAACAAGGAATTTCCCCGTAGATATGTCAGGTGGCTAGAAGAAAGGAAGCAGGGAGAGGAAATGCAAAGAAAGGGCAAAAATGAAAGAAGGAACACTCGTACCTTGACATCTTGTGTGACACGTGATTTAATCGTTCCTTCGTTTGTGTTTTTTCTTGCAGATATTTCTTTGCTGTGCTGGCCATTCTGACATTACTGGGCATCCTGAATGGTTTGGTTCTACTTCCAGTATTGCTGTCGCTCATGGGTCCCCCTGCCGAGGTTGTACCTGCCAACAACTCCAATCAACTTCAAAGCCCCTCCCCCGAGCCCATGCCCCCACCTATGAACCACCACGGGTATTACACCGGGCACATCCCGAAGGCACCGCGTCAGGCGTTCGCCGAAACCTCAGAATCCGAGTACTATTCCGAAACCACCACCACCTCCGGTATCGGCGAGGAAGAATACAAATACAGCGACATGAGAACATACATCACACCACCCGCTCAACCTCCCGCCTCCCATATTTTACTGGAAGCCAGCAAAAACCCCAGCTTCCCTAAACTTACAGTAAGTTCATGATGTTGAGCTTTTTTTAATAAATATAAAGGGTTGAAATGTTTGTTGATGGCCACTCTCTTAATATGTTACTTACTTTTATCTCCAAGGTGGTGAAGCCTTTCCACGAAAATGGAAGTAAAGGACAGATGAGCGAGTCCGCCCAGAACGCCCTCAACTCGGTTAGTTCGCAGATCACACAATGGGATAACAAACAGGAGTTCCAAGGGCCAAAGCGACAACATTTACCGAGTGACAGGACCTATGGTCCTACGCACAGGACTACTCAGTGTGGCCCAGGGCCACAACCAGGGAGAAGGCAGCAGCAAAACAGGACTACAGCCCCAGCAATTGGCGCCGGGGCATTGCAGCGGCCTAACAATGCCATTACCATGGTTACAGCCACAGCCTCTGTGACAGTGGCAGTCCACCCCAGTTTGCCGGGGTCATATCAGGGTTACATGCACGAGGGGTTCAAGGAAACAGAGTCGGACTCTTTCGAGGACTCTAAGAGGACTTCTCAAACATTTGGAAAGACTTCACATTATAAGAGAGACTCTTTAGAACTTCAAGATGTGGAATCCACAGAGAAGGCATCAAGCTAACCAGACATTAGGTAAGAACAAACCACACGATTATATATTTTAATAGGTAGCCTGATATCGAGATCACTCATGTGTGTCGCGAAGAAACACAAGACTGGTTGTAACCATATTTTTATTTTTTTCTGTGTTACAGGTGGTTGAAGGATCCAAGCAGCCAAAGATTGCTAGACTGCTGCCAGCCCCACGGATCCCTATGTCTGGGATCTCTGGCTGTCCTGGGAAGTCCCCCAGCCTGGTGTCTCTGAACTGTACATAGACCTCACACAGACAAGAGGATTTATTTTAAAATTATTAAAAAAGGTCTGCTTAGACATTTATAAATATATATATATAAATATATATTTTAATACTAAAAAGAGGGAAACTATTTTAAATCGTGTTGTATAACTTGTGTATTCACTTGTGTATAAGAGGATTCGGAGGCCTTGTTTCCTCCACTGTATAGATTCTGAAATGTGCTATATGTAAAAAGACGTTAAATGATAATAGGTTATTGAAATGCAAGGTCAGTGTTCCTTTTTTGCTGCTACACTTCAAATTTAAGATGACATGTCTTGAACATATGCAGTACCCCTTTCCCCCACATAGGCCCAACGATATGATAACAAGTTCTTAAATCGCAGCCAATAGGAAGCTGTGTGTGTTAAAGATGTTGCACTGTACAACCCTATACCTACACAGCAGTCTTGTCAAGTTTTTCAGTGTTTTTTCCTCTATTTATTTTGCTTTTGTAATGACAGCAACCATTGTGCCTTTCAGTCATACAAAATGATTTGTCAAACACAGTATTTGGATACTATAATGTTTTTTATTTCATGGTCTTCTTGTTAGTGTGAAACGCTCTGTTTGTAGTACATGTGTGTTGCATTGTTTCGTTTTCAAGTCATTTGCAGTCTACATACTTGAAGGGTGGATAAATGACACTTGTTTTTTTCCTCTATGGTTATTTCAGCCATATGTTTGGGAGATATCAGGCAAACATGTTGTTTACCGGAATATCATTTAGAAAGGGAATTTTTGTTGTACAAAGAGATTTTCATTTCGGTCGGTTTCGTCTGCTTTGTAAATATCAACAGCCCTTTACAATTGTTTACCGGGTTGTTGCCCACTGGGCATCTCCCACAAGGCCAGTGTAGGGACAAATAACCAGCTCTGGTGCTAGTCTTCTCAGTATTTTGCCTTCGGCTCTCTTTCCTGGGCAGTATTTCAGCAAAAAAGCTTGGTTTTGGTCACATCACTGCCAGATTAAATGCAGGGAAATGTGTTAATTTAAGTGGCAGCTTCTCACACCATTTCCTTCTATCTCTATATTTAACAAAGTAGCTACTGTATATGTAAGACAACACAATAAGGCAATCTAAAGCACATGTACAGCTTGAGGACAGGAGACAAGGGGATGGGGGTCCTGCATAGGGGTTTTGTTTCAAATGTATGTCATGCCATATAAATTATTTATATCAAATTTTTATTTTTGTAGTTTGTACAGATGTTAGTCGCTAGACTGAAGTTATATTTTTAAAGAGTAAATATATTATAAATATAAATATATAATTATATCTATTTGTTTCGGGGTGGGGTGGGATGTGAGATCTTCATATTGCTGTTGGAAATTATGAAGGAATGGGGTGGCTACGGTCGTCCACCTTACGCAGGCTCTTCGCCTTTCCTTCGTCGTGTAAAGATTTGAAGCGTTTCTGTAATTGTTGTTGTCTAAAACACTGTGACTTCAGAAAACTTTGTTTGAGGAAAAAAGAAACGATGTGACCATCATTTCCTTCACCCTTTATAGGAATTCAACTAACAAAATAAATGTAAAAAAACAACTCTTGGCTCATTCGTTTGTTTGATGTTGTTTGTATACATTACACGTGTGCATTGTTGATGTAAGCCGAAAGTCACACCACATAAGGAAAACACTCTACAGATGTCGGAGTGTGAAAGGAGGGAAGGAAGTTTAGATGTATCAGCTCCACACTTCCTGTTTTATTGTTGTGACTCCCCAGGCTAGTGTCTTCACTACAATAAGGCCACCTATAGAGATGAAAGGCGTGTGCTGTAAATTCCTCTGCTTCCCACAACACGGGCTCATCTGTCAGCTACCTCGGGCCTGTCTGAATCTGATACACTTTTGCCTTTTGAAGTTAGTGTTGAGGCCCCTTTAGTATCACAGGAGACAGAGAGGATGTCAGAGGCTTCGACTCGTGCGGTCAAAGACCACGCACTTGGGCCGCGGGGCACAATCTCGTTCTATGTGTCAGGAGTTAAGGTTTCTCAAAAGCTGACATGTAAAAAGTGTTGCCTGTCAGAATGGTTCACGTTGAACTGGAAATGAATGAGTTTATGCAGAACCACATTGTTTTTTACTATGTCCAATACAAGGGAACTCGTTTAATTACACTGGCACTGTCTGCCAATATTAATAATAACCTGCAATGTTTCATTGATGACTCTCATAGCGTCTTATAAGCAGTATTAAGTAGAGGGATAGTTCACCCAAAAGATAAAGGATCACCTTCTGTCACCAACCTATATCACTGCAGAACACAAAAGAAGATATTTTGTAGAACGTTAGTAACAAAACACCACCCAGCTAACTCAATGCAAATGTAAAGCTCAAAATGAAAAAGATAAAAGTTTAACCAATATTTCACAGTTTAAATCTCTCCAAATTATAATTTTCCATTGTCAGATGAGTGAATTGTCACATCCCTTATGAGATACACATAGTATAAAAACATAGAGCTGTCATTTTTGGTTTGAACGTTTTCATTTATAGAAGTCCTACAAAATTGGTTTTGTCTCGAAAACATGCAATCTTCTTTATCACACCTTTAAGTGATGCTCATCTGAAAATCAATCACCTTAATTTCATTTTAAACCCAACCCTAAAGAAGATATTTTGAAGAATGTTGGTAACCGCACCCGTTCTCTTTTATCGTAGGGACACAAAAGTGAATGCGTGCCTCGACATTCTTTAAGTATTTTCTACATTGTTATGTGGAAGAAAGGATGTCATATAGGTTTGAAATGACAATTTGGGGTGAACTATCCCTTTAAAAAAGAAAGCAACTGATATTTTACTAATGTATTTAAACGAATGATTCAATAAATTATTTGAGCCCTTTCATAACTCTTGAATTAAAACACTAAAACTCTGAGACATGGCTCAAAATATCTTCTTTTGGAATGACAATATTTTTTTTTAACTCTAATTAAATAGTTAATAATACAATTTGTTACCAAATCTGATTAAAACTGATATGTGTTGCAAATGAGCTTGAAACAAATTTGAAAAGAATAAGATGTCGGTGTCTGTGGTGCTGGTGTGTTGAATGAATTTTTCTGTTTAAATATAATAAATAAACATAAAATAAACAAACTAAAACAACAACAAAAAACCCAAGATTTAAAGTTACAAACTCCTTCAAACAAGTGCTTTAATATGCATCTAACATGTTCATCTTGAATGGAGGTCCAACAGATTCTGCTGGGAAGCAATGAGATTAGAACAGCTGACGTAGTTTAGCTCCATCTTCTTCAGAAGCTATGTGACGTCCTCAATATTTTCAGGAGGAGAGAGAGAGAGAGAGAGAGAGAGAGAGAGAGAGAGAGAGAGAGAGAGAGAGAGAGAGAGAGAGGAAGATGATTGCAGGAGTGATAAGGCTGTCTCTCATTCGTGTCTGGCTTTGGCTGTGTTTCATGAGTCGCAGAAGCCAAACACCACTGGCCTTGTGCAATACACGATGGGGGGTCTCACTTTTCCTCCCCACCCACTTTTATAAACTTTATCAGAGCAGATTGAGACTGAGATTTAAAGGGACTGAGTGTGTGTGCACGTGTGTTTAGAGAGAGAGAAAGAGAGAGAGCAACGGAGGGCGGCAGCTGGCACAAACCAAAAGATCCTTCACCCTTAAATAGTTTGTAATATACGGGCGAGATAACAGCTGACACGTTCAACAACAGATAGCTGCGTTTGGACAACAGCAATTGGAGCAAAGCAGTGTCTATATGGGACGGGCGAAGCGGGGAGGGGAAAATTTGGGTGAGAACAAAAGAAGGAACACATGATCTGCTGTGCAGCTTGGGTGGTCGGAGGATGAGCGCTCATTGTTGCTTGGTTTCAATAGGGCTGATTAATTAGAAGTGTGTGTGTGCTTTATGTTTATGGTGACTGGCACGGGTCATTCCTTACCAGCATGACTGAAAATGGTTTAAAAGATTACACTTCTATTCAATTTGTTTATTTCTATAAGCCACTGTTATGAATTTTTAGAAGCATTGAAAAAGGTGGGGTGATGAAGACTTTAAATAAAGACTGGGCCGCACTATCATTTCTAAGTGTGTCTATTATTAAACCCATTGCAAAACCTAAAGACCCATATATAGCGAGTTAGACCAATGCTTCTTTCTCTTTAAAGTGATGGTTCATTCAAAAATGCAATGAATGCTCAATATTGAACCATTTTGAAACAATCAAACTTTCAATCTTCTGTAGAACACAAAAGAAGATATTTTAAAAGAAATTTGGTAACCGAACAACAGCAACAACCACTCACTTTTACAGCATGGACACAAAACCAATGCAAGTCAATGGCTTCCAGTGCTGTTTTGAACTTTCTTCAAAATATCTTTTTGGTGTCCTGTAGAAGAAACACAGCCATACAGGACTGAAATGACAAGAAGGTGATATAAATAATGACACTTTTCATTTTGAGGTGAACTATTACTTAAATTGGTGGAAATGTTTCATTTAATTTTTATTAAAGATATTTGGAATCACAACAGTCAACATTAACATCTAATGTATGGACACAAAATCAATGGTACCTACTTTCTTCAAAATATCTCTGTTATAAATACAGATTTGAAATGTTGAAATGATGACACAATTTTCGTTTTAGGGTAAACTGTCTCTTTAATATTGGCTGAGGAAAGCAGAAAGTAATGATCATTATGAAAATGAAGTTTGTTGAAATGTATACTTATTTTGCCCCTAAACATCAAAGAAGACTTTTACAAACTACAACGTGGGCCTATTTAGTCCAAAGCGCTTTTAGCACACTAACAAGTACACTTCTTCAACATTGATATTAAAACATACAAAGTAAAGTATACTTTCACATGTACTTGACCTTTACTTAAGTATACTTCTAAAAATGAACTTTTCCTTAAGGGGAGTTCAAGCTGATCTGAAGTCTCTCTAAACACCTATGCCTCATTATACAGAACACAGCTCAATATTTACACAAACGGCTCAAAACTAACCAATGTGTTTGCAATTTCTCTGTCCTGATCCGGCGCAGGAACAATATGAATTTTCAGGCAGGCCTCTGCGGTGTAAACATGTTTTAAATAAACAGGAACTAACGTAATGCGCTTTTAATTGATTCATTCTGCCCAACGATGTTTACAGAAGGGCCTAAATTTGAACTTGTAATGCAAACCCAGTGTTTAGATGTGGTTTGTTTGGTTAAAACAATAACAGCTTGAATGCCAGCCGTGTCAGAGTCGCATTGTGTGCGTCAAGGGGCTCTGTTTGGGGATGTAAATCTCTGCATGTTGCTCTGTAGGTCCCTCTCAAGCGCTGTGCATGGGCTGTCGAGGTTCGAATAGTGGAGGGCAATGTTGGTGAATTTGTTGCGTTCTGGTTAAAAGGCTGTCAGAAAATAATGAAGCACATGTGAGAGGTAGTAAAGCGTAATCAACGTAGTGAGGCAGAGCCATTTTATGTGGCCAGCACAACATGTGTAGAGCTAAAAACGGCGCCATATGTGTCCTTGGGTGCTCTGGGTTTGAATGTTTGTCCATATATGGCATCTGTAGAAGCTTGTTGAATTACATTTACATTCTGCATTCACATATTGATGGCTTTGTGGGGAAATCGTGGTCTGGTGGTCAGAGAGTTGAACTAAGTATGAGGTTGTGTGTTCGACACCCAATGCCAGCAGACAATGATTGAAGTGTCCTTGAGCAAGACTCCTCACCCCTGTTTGCTCTGCAGTGATGATTGACAACTGCATGATAAATCGCTTTGGATAAAAGTGTCTGCTAAAAGAATGAATGTAAATGTAATGTATATGTAAATGTAAGATGATCCGAAGAAACGTGACGAGACCATTTTTGCAATGCATGTTAGAACTGTTTCAGTCATTTGTTGTTTATTTGTGATGTTGATCATTTGTAATGTTGGAAAAAAAACAGGATAAAACATGTAAACTACAGATGCGGAAAGGTCTGGAGCTCTTGCTTACAAACTGAATGAAAGCCAGGCAGTTTTGATAAAACACTTGTACCCTGACACAGCTGCTCTTTGTAGCTGCTTAAAGCCAGACTTAAGGCCGAGCAATTTTCAAAGATCAGAAAATAAACATCTTGATTTAAAAACAGATTTTTTCCTGAAGCATTAAACAGAATAAACAGACTCACTGGTAGTATCGAAGCACTTTTAGTCATTGTAGTGTAGTATTGAAATGTTGTTTTTTAGCATTACACTTCCATGGTAGGATGTGTTGTTGTTTATGAGTTTATAGCTGATGATTGTGTGCTGTATCTCTTGTGTTTTCTATTGAACAGTTTCTAAGAGTGACAATCTTTAGAAACACATGCATTAACTACAGATGGAGAGCTCCAGCCATTAAAGCTTAAACCACAAGATGGTACTGTGACCACCACCGCAATCTTTAAGTCACTTTTAAACAGTTTTGTGTACTTAACTTTTTTGATATTGTACAGATATATTGTACAAACACACAAACCGTATATAGACACTGAACAAATCTGGGTGCTTAAATATGTTCCACTGATTTTAATGTTCAAAATGGTTGATGTTTGAAAAAATTAGTGTTAAAGATACTAATAAAGGTGTGTGGAACCAATGTGTATGATTAAATTATATAATTTCAAAGGAACCGTTTTCAAGTGTATACACTTCAATATTTTTATTCATATCATTTAATCATATTTATTGCATAATATTTTTTTATATTGCATTTCATTTTAAATCTTAATTTCAATTTAAAAATACATGATAAAACATGATCCAAACACATGATAAATAAAGGAATATTTCCTTTGATACGCTTTAAAAAGCTTGACCTGTTATTTATAATCTGCCTGAGTTGTGTATATGATCAAATACACGTTATAATAGGAATAACATGAACTATACATGTATTTTTCCTTCTGACTCCTACTGTTTTTTGCCAGGTTAAATTAATTGATTCTGCCAATTTCACATAATTTGCATATTGTGATGTCATATAATAGTGTAAATCAAAAACACTTTGTGAAAGTGTGTGAAGGAGGTATGGCCTCTTTTTTCCCAAATTCTTGATAAAATAGCAAACATGTGTCAAGTGTGGATTACCAATCCGTCAACACTGTTACTCGGATATTATTCTTGAAAAATACATTCTTAACAGTTTTTGACTTGTGTGTCTAGTATAGGTTTAAACTGTTTTATAAAAGTCACTGTCACTGTGCTGCTCAGTAAATTAAGTATATAAATGTTAACCATCCAAAATCAGTTGACCCTAAGATTGTTGAACACTTTCATATTTTTGATGAATTTTCACAATGATCCGTACAGCACAAAACCCGCTGTCTGTCATTGACTGTGGTTGGCACACCTGTGTTGACGGGCACTCTGTCCTCCAGCAACATTGAAATGGAAGCACAAACAGGCAAACCCAGCTGGGAAAACCCAGTCTCACCGCAGCCCTGCAGACAGTGCCTGCCGCCACACACAAACACAGTTCATCGTTCCACCTTTGGAAAGAAAAAGAACAATGATCTCAAATTATGTTGAGAATATTTTAATGGAGAACATAACCAGGACCAAAAATATTCAACAATTCCTTCAAAGACAACAACAACAACAACACAACAGAGAAGCATTCATGTTCAACATCCAATACTGGAACACCTCAGTGAATACATTAATATCAGGTGCCCAGTGTTGATGCCAATGATCATGCCAGGTAATGCCAAGCTGCATAAAATAAGCACCAATGTGCCTAAATCTGAAAGCAACCCAAATATTATGGTATGTTGGGACGTTCCTTAAGTTTAACATATTGTTTTGTAGACTCACTAAGCCAATCAAACTCATGTTCAGATGAATATCCAAATGCAATTTTTTCTCCAGAACAAAGTGAATCAAACATGTCACATTTCTATTAGATTTGTTCTTTCTGCACAGTTGGACTGCCCTCTGTTGGTAGCAACATCCCAGACACTTACAGTACATTCTATCAACAGCATCATATCACTGACAGACAGTCCTACAATTACCCACTTTGTATCAGTGTCAGTGGCTTCTTTCTTAGGATGTGTATGTAAATAAGTTGTTTCATTTGATGTGTATGTTTTGTAAAATAGGCAAAATTTTGAGGAATATAGTAGCATTTTTATTACTTTCTAAAGTAAGCTAATAAACAAATGAAAAAACAGACAAATCCAACCTGTGTGCATTTATCAGCTCTCACTTCTATTCTCAGAGTTTCATCTATATTGACAGTTCGTATCTGGAGTTTAGAAACTACTGGTTGCCCTGGTAACCACAACCTGTAGGCCTTTTTTAAAGGACTGCCATGTATGAAAACTATAGTTCAATTAAAAATGTTTTTGAAAATAGATCTGACAGTAATATTCCTGAATTTTTACTATCTACACCAACATTTTGCTGATAATAAAAGTCCCATTAGATCAAAACTGATTTTGCATAGGTGAACTACATTTAATACACTCCAAAAATATGATCGTGATTTTTCTCCAAGCCAACTACACTTAAATAAAATAAGTAATTTTTAAAGCTTTGAAATTAATAATCATATAATATGATATAATATATTGTTTAAAGTTGAGTACATGTAAGTGAAAACATTTAATCTAATTTAAAAAAAAAAATATTGAAAATGAGAATCAAAAACATTATGTGTATATTAATAAATTTATAATTGGTAAATAAGATATTTTTACTACACAAACTTAAATAAAATTTTAGAGAAATTAACTGCTGGATCAATCCTTTGAATGTGTTCCACTGAAAAAAAATCAATTAAATGTTTTTGAAAAGTTAATAAAACCTCATAATTTTGTGTGAAGCCACTTGAATTATTATTACAAGTTATACGTTAAATTAAAGG
The DNA here is from genome assembly GCA_033220385.1 of Triplophysa yarkandensis. Taxonomy (NCBI): domain Eukaryota; kingdom Metazoa; phylum Chordata; class Actinopteri; order Cypriniformes; family Nemacheilidae; genus Triplophysa; species Triplophysa yarkandensis. The sequence goes on along the minus strand of CM065664.1, from coordinate 3,311,508 downwards.
TTACTTGTAAGCAAATATGCATCTGAAAGTTCTAAATAGGAAGACTAACAATCAATTACGTCCTCCAATAAAATTGTAGAATTTTGGTTACATCATTATATACTTAATCTTCTCAACTCTGTTAGTGAGATTAAAAAGGTGATCCTGTGGCATATTACAAAGTTGTTTGAAAATACAGATTCATACAAACGTAATGTAGATTTGTGACATTGCTGCAATTTTTTTGAACATATATACCATTTTCAACAAATGTTTTCATTTTATTCTGGCAGCATTCACACTCTGATCATGTAACACTTTGGCATGAAGAAAACCCTGCACAAGAGACATGAACGCATCATCAGCATGTTCCAGAAATGATACAGCTGTGAAATAAAGTGTGACATGCATTTTAACAAAACATTTCTCCAAGAATCAAAACAAATTTAGACTACATCAACACTGGCCTTGGTGAGTACTATCCAACCCAAATGGAACAATGGAAGTCCAGGGAATGATAAAGTGAGACCACAGGAGAAAGACAGAGAAGCTGTTCTGCATGCTCCTCCGATGGACTTACTGGGTGGTTTGTGTGTTTATTTAGTCTGTGGAGGTGATGGGAACTGAGCAACGGCCACTGCCAATTTTCTCCACGCTGAGAAAATATTCATGTGGACAGCTGGAACACCGAGAGGAGAATCAAACAGACTCAGAGCCAACAGATACAAGATTCTGCTCACATGAAACACATTTTCTAATCAAAAATTCACTTCAGAAGTTCATGTAGGTTTTGGGTCTTTCTTGAAATGTAAATCTATCAATTAAAATGGCAGCCCTGCAGAAAATCCATTGCTAATGTTGGTAATGCATACATTAATATTAATGCTGCAATAACATTACATCTGGCATTAAAACATGCATATTTCAACTGTCTTTCTATAGGCAAACTATTTACAACAGAATTTGCTCAAGAATTTTAAGTGTCTTGAATGGATAGTTCACCCAAAAATGAAATTATTCACACTTCGGTGTTTAAACAAAGAAGATATTTGCAAGAATGCTTGTAACCAAACAGTTCCTGTACACCATTGAAACAAAGGGACAATAGTGGTCAGAACTTTTTTTATTGTCCAACATTCTACAAAATATCATATTTTGTGTTAAAAAAAAACATAAATATAAGGTTAATATTGTTACTATGGTAGTCAGTGGGATCTGTGAACTGTAACTAACATTCTTTCAAATATCTTTCTTTGTGTTAATCAGGAAAAAATAAATGTTAAACTCAAAAGTGAGTAAAGATTGACAGGCTTTTCAAATACTATTTCCAGTGTTACTTAATACCGGCTATGTGGGTTTTCAAATTGTAAGGGTGTGAGGGGGGGGGGTTGGGAAATGCCACCCATGGAGCTTGGAGGAAGCAGTTGAGCTTAGGCCTCACATGGAGATGCAGGGCCACCCACCCGCAGACCGATTTTGTTTATTTTCATTCACTGTTCAGTGTGAGCTGTTTATTAGACCTTTGATTTGTCATGTGTCAGCTTGTGCTTGCTGGGCAAATGCATACAGTGTTTGTGGCTTGTATATAGTGAAGGTTTGGAGGCAGTTGGGGATGATGGGAAGGATGATTGGTGTGTGGCGGAGCTCCATACCAACTTCTCTCGATGTGTGGCATGAAAAGAGTTAAAATGTGAAGTTGTAATATGTGTGTGTTGTGTATAAAATCTTAATGAGAATCAATAAATTAGATGAAAATCAGATTTAATATTCAACTTATAAGATCTGCTTTAAATAAGTGGTGGAAAATATTACAGTAAATAACACATTTTTAACATACTGTACAATGATCAGGAGTCGCGCAAGATCAAACTTTACTTAAACAACGCTAAATCAGAAGTGGACTGTCAACCCAAATGTTCAAAGTAAATACATAGATAAAGTTACGCAAACTTAATTTTATATACAAATTTGTATTAACGTAAACACTTTGTGTTTCTTACTTATTCTTACTTTTGAGTTAAATTAACTTAAATTAAGCAAGTTAATCTACAAATCTAAGAATGATTTTCAGTTCCAGCTTTTTATGAGACTATATAGCAGAGTCAGTAATGAAATTAAGTTTTATTTCATGTATTTTTAGAAAAGACAAACTTTCTTAATGATTTAACTTTATTGAACTTGGTAATTTGCAAGACTTTGTTGTAAGTTCAAAAGGTTACAACGCTCATCTCTCTGTGAGCTGTCATGGGCTGTTGAATGAAGATGACCAAACCAAACCTTGGCCAGAACAAACAGAGCAGGATGTAGAAAGCATAATGAGTGTGTAATTACCTTTATTGTTATTTTTTTGCTTAAGTAAACAAATTGTACATCTTTTGACTAGATATTTTTGCCATGAAACAAAAACTCGCAATAAATGATCCCTTTAGAAATGCATGGATCTATTCCAATGTGGCCATGGGTTCAAATACATTCTGGAATGAAGCCTTTTGTGTTTGTTTGGTCTGTCCACCCATCACAACACCTCATTGCCCTAATGCTCACAATCTATAACTAACAAGCCTATACATCATTAGTCAAGTGTTCTGAAGTCACAACAGCAACCTCTGCTGGGAAATGTGTCAACCTTGATCAAAAACCTTGTTATCTAGAAGTTTTTCAGCAATATAAAGCATAGAACATAGCTTATTTCTACACGATAAATACAGTTTGTGTGAAGTTAGAAAAATGTATACTATTTGAAAATATGTGAACTAAGTATCGACCAAATAAGAAAATATTTGTGGACTATACAGAAAGGGGAATAAAACTCAAGCCAACAGATTCATGATTCTGCCTATAATCAAATTAATACAACAATTGTGGCAAGTGCTGCCTGAGTTCATTTAAAAAATGAATGAATAACTATTACCTTAATGTTTAATTAAAATTACGTATCTAATTAATGTTGGCTAAATCCATGTATACCTTTAGTGGACAGAAACTAGAAATTACTCTTTAAATCATAAATAATTAATTAAAACATGAGTCAAACTTGAATAGTTTAACCGTATATCTTTTTGAATCATCTTGATTACATTCATCTTATGGTAGTGAATGTAACCTTTGAATAAGCAACACTATTCCTGAATAACAAAAAAATACATAATTATTCTGCAATATCTCCAAGTAATAAAAATGCTTAATTTCAGAAAACCCATGCCATGTATCAAGCTGTAAGCACAAGACTAACTTTCAAAGCAGTACATATTTATTGAAATTCCCATTATGTAAAACAGTCAATAGCTTCATCCTAGTCCGACATATTTTGCTTGAAAGTACAATGCAGCAAACCGTCTACAAATCCCATTTACCTGCACTTCAACAATTTTAAAAAATCTAAAAAATGAAAAGTAATCAGTTACTTTACTTTTTCCGGTGGAAAAGTAATTTCATTTTAGAAAAGTATTTCTTATTAACTCATGAACACTGATTTTTTTATGTATACAGTGAAGGCTTGGATGTCAATGCTGTTGGAATAATGGGAAGGGTGAGGTGAAGCTGCTAGTCCCATCCCAATTGATTTTACTGTTTGACATAAGAAACATAAAAACACAAGTGTATATCAAACGTGAGAGACAAAAATGAAGAACGAGAATGTGCAGTGAGGTCCATGACAACTTGTAATTTACAAGATCCAATAGAAGAGAACCTTTATTTAGCATACAAAGAAACACAACTGCAAAACTTAAGACAAACATACATACACAAACACACACATACATAGACACGACTATACGTAGACAGCAGATAAGATTTTTTAAAATTACATGTTGAAATGACATTGTCGTTTTCAGATCTAATTTTTTTTAGGCTGAATATCAGAGTCTGGGTGAAATCCTGACCATCTGCTCAGCTTCAATGGATGCTCTCAAAGCCTGGTATGACTCTGCAACAGAGAGAGAAGAAAAATAATTTCAATGCCCAGTAGAAAATGAACCCTCTCAACTCACACGGTTTTTAACACTTACACGAGGAAAAACTCGAGCCAAATCTCTGAATAAACACAGGCACAGTGATGGTTTGATGTAACACTATAGCTTTATCTCATGTAAGAGGCTGTTTACTCTCAAGACCATACATTTGTTTTGCGTAAATACATCACAGAGGCACAATAGAACCAAAGCATCAATACATCACTACAAAAACTCCCTGAGACTGCAACCTTTGACATGTGTAATGAAGATAATGCAAACCTTTCACATATTTCTTTGCATAGCACAAATCGATTGTCTTTTAAAAAAAAAAAAAACCATTTACTTCATTATTTAGAAATGATTTTTACATTGAACAGCAGATGTTGGTTTCAAACATGAGATCATTTTATTGACATCTAAGAAGTGGAACAAGAATGCTGCAAAAAAAGTGAAAGGTTCTGTATGCTCAGAACTTTATGGAACTCAGTAAATTGTGCCGTTTGAAATGAGCTCCAACTAATGTTGCCTGAAAATATAAAACTATAATTTTGTTTTGTTCTTGGCGATCGCATCTTTTACCTCTCCCTCCCTACAGTTTGCCTTGTCCTGTACTTATCCCATGCCTTTGCATGCTTTTTACCGCTGGCGTTGGCAGGCAGGTCTGGGACCAGCGCTTTTAAGCTGCAGGACCGGACGGCTGTTGCCTACATTTGACCAACTCAATCCCTATCCCCTTTGCAATGTTATGTCTAGCTTATGTGTTTAATGCCCAGACTTAAGAGCCTATTTATCCTTTCATATAACGTTTCAAATTGTTTGTTTTCTTTACAACATCTCAGACCTGTCTTCGCTCGAATGTATGTGTTCCTATTTTGTGGTCCTATTTTGGGGCAACAACAGTGTTGTGAATAAATCAAAATCAAAAGATTTCTTGCAGAATTTAAAACGGTGCATTATATTCAAAATAAATACCTTGCATTTTTCTCATGAAGAAATCAACTTCTGGTAGACTTGCCACAATATCAAATGAAGGGTCTTGCATAGACTGGACAATTTCGGTGCATCCCTGAAAAACAAACAAAGTTGAAATCCCCTCAAACTATACAATATTTGATGGAAAATCAACAGATATATTATAATATTTAAAGAAAAATTTTTTTAAAATGGCAAGTTCTGTAATTCTTCTGGTTTACACAATAGATCTAAAATATGTCTTTAAAGCTACTGACCTTGAAATCCTCATAAAATCTAATCTCCATCTCAGACACTTGAGATAATGCTTCGAATGCTGGAACAGACTCCTGACACATAGGTACATTTAAAGCACACAGTTACAAAGATAATTTCATCAATACAATATTTTCTACATCATAGGAGTTTAAATGATGTTTGTCACAGGATCATGCATATAAAATGAAAGACGGTTGTTTTCCCTTTAGAAAAAATGAATTGAACACCTTATGTAACTTTCCATTTATTTAACTGTAAAATTTATGTTATGCATGTTTCCTCACCTCCTCTGAATAGTTTGCCTCCTCTTCTGAAAGTTCAAGGTGTGTGCCATTCTCCACTGAAGCTGCTTTAGACACTCCATTCAATTCTTTTACCCTGTCAACAACAAACAAATCTGACTGTAACACCAAATCAAACCACCAGGTGGACTCCTCAGCCAACCAAAATAAAATACTGATCTACACAAATACTGATAACTAATCTTCTTAAAGATCTTGGTTAACATGAGAAAGAAAAAATGAAATAAGCTGCACCTATTGGCATAACGTAGTGTGTTCAGAGTGTATTCACAGGAGTTCATGCCAGGAGAGATCATTGCAATCTAAAACAAGAAAAATTCAACAAGAAACTAAATGTCATAATGCAAGATGTTTTTGAGTGAAAAGTAAACAAACAAATAAATATCAGCATTCTTACCATACAGGTCCTGGAGTTTTCCCCGATAAATGAATCCCTTAGCACCTGGGTGAGTTTACTCATCCTGAATGGGATATGATCACTGTTCTGACCCAGAGACCGGATGCATTCCTGGGGAGAAGAGACATAAAAGATCGTAACTAAATAATGTTGCCAGTGGTGTCTTAGGAAAAATGAACAAATTGGGTAAAAAATTATTCCAAATCTATTGTGCCGTAAACATCAAATCAAATGCAAACTGTACAATAAACCTATAATGTTTTGAAGTGAAAATATATACTTAGTAACAGAAACCACACCACCTTCAAAGCCAGCAGACTGCGGTTGATCTCTGCCGTCTCCGCTATAGTATGCCGATCATTACTGCTGACATCAGTGCCACGTTCATTCCCGGCAAGATCCACCAGAGAAAACTTCCCGTGAACAAAATTCCTCCTCCTTAGGATTACTTGCAACACCGCATGTGACCGTGAAGAGCTAGCATTGGCAAACGTCTGGCCAGACGTTCTGGAAAAGTGTCACAAAAAGAGGTTTGAGTCAATTTTGCACATTATGTGACAACATTTCCCTAAAAGTAGGACTACAGTTCTTTGCATACCTGCATGCACTCCCCCGCTCGATCATCTTGATGACATCGTCAACAGATAACACCGGCACTTCTAGCAGGCCGACGATATTGACCTGCTGTTTGTCATCCTCTAAAACGCGTAGCATTGCTTTCTTATTCAACAAATCGAACACCTGCACAGTAGGCACAAACAGTTCACATCATGCCCAAGCAAGTACCCAATAATCACAACCACATCTAAAAACAAAACAGCATGAAATCAAAGAACATTACATTAGTTCAATTGAGCATAGAGTTCATTAACCGCTTCATTTGCTTACAGACAGCTGTTTTCGACAAAACATCATGATGCATTTTGGTAACACAATATGTACAAACCTTGCCATTGTAGATCTCAAAAAATGTCACGTATGGGCAAAGGTCCATATCGGCATATCTCTTTTGCCCCAGGAGGGTAAAAACATCCTGTGCTGTGAGTTAGACAGATTTTTAAACGAACAAAGAAGAATACAAAACACACCACTTTATAAAAGTAAAATTTGATATTCAAAATTACCTGCCAGGGCGTAGATTCCTTTAGAGCTGTTTTGAGTTTTGCCAGAAAAGTCTCCACCCATTGTCTGCAAACAGTCACTTGTATGAAAAATTCTGAATTTCTTAGAATAAGTCCAAGTATCAGTAAGGGGCGTGCAAGATACTTTGTGTGCGGCGATATCGTAACTGTTGTTTGAATCACGTGCAAAATCACATTATCGAGTATGGCACAGACTTCAGTTACATATGTTGTTTCCTTTTAACTATATACGTACTATATAAACTTTTTGTAAAAGCTAGTTTGTAACATGCCTACCGCTATGCAAAGAATAATAATAAAATAATTATACAATTTTGTTTTATCTGAGTATTATAAAATATTTTAATATTTTATAACGGCGTAATTATTTATATGGCGTAGGTTTGATGCACAAGTAAAAATCAGCCTTAAGAGGAAACTAGTAGTTCAATAAGACCCACACATTTAAGACCGCAAATATCTTGATTTTATTGCTATCGAGAAAATCAAATTTTACCCATATCGCACACCACTAGTATGAGTAAATTACTTACATGGGTCTTTCCGCTCCCTGTCTGGCCATATGCGAAGCACGTCGCCATCCCACCTTCAAAAATACTCTTAACCAGAGGTTTAGCAGTGAACCTAAAGGTCCAATTCATAAAATCCATTTAAATTAAGATTGGATTGGGCAGCCAATATGCTTTCATCTTTCAGAGAAGTTTTATTTTAAAAGTGTTCTCTTGAATGAAGCTACCTGTAAACCATGTCGTTGGAGGCATCATCATCGAATGAATAATCAAAATGAAACATCTGGTTCTCCAGATATCTGGTCAGGTCCACTTTCTGCTTGGGTTCATGTAACAGCAGAACTCCTTTCCCAGGAATGGTCACCACATCAATCTCTTTTTTGACCAGCTCTGAACACAAGCACTCAGTGAAATAAGCTGCGAAAAAAACAATTCAATTCAATCAAGAAACAACTGAGTGCCTACCTTTTTTATTCAGAGGCCGTTTGCGAACGCAGACACATATTCTTTGAGGTTTGACCTAACAGATAAATGACTGATTAGAATATATCCTTTTTAAAAGTGTTTCAGAAATAAATATCAATAAACTTACAGGATCAGACAAGGACATGGGCACTTTCTCCAGGGTCTCTCTGTATTCTTCAATCATCTGGTGAAACTGTTTGTTTGGGCGACATGCATCTCCAAACTAACAATAGATTTAGAAAGCAGTTTAGAATTGAACATCTTTTCAAGGAGAAGACTCTTGAGTTTGATGCCTGGATGCATCTGTACCTTTCCTCTCTTCTGTGTTTCAGGGATTTTTGCGAGCGACAACCGTTTGTTTGCCACTTTGCCAGTGTTCATCTCAGAGACTTGAGACACACGATGGCCTAAAAGATAACGTAGGAATTGTGGTATTCATAATCTGATCGAGATCACAGATTACATGTTTAAATTACATAGTTATGAACGGCAGGAAATTACAATGGATGCACCAGTTTTTCCTGATAACTTTATAAAATGGAATAAAAAGAAAATTTGAATTCACAAGCTAAACTGAGATTGTTGGATTACTTGATTCTTAATAAAATCTTTGTTTCCAAGACATTAGCACGGAAAAGTATTTTTCATTTTTGTGAAATTGTCGAAACTACAGCTTGTTTAAAAGCAGAAAGGAAGCGCAAGCAAGGTCTTATTCATTAAACACTTATTTAGACATTAATGAAGTGCATTTTAAAGAAAATTGTCACTATGACAATCAATATTTATATAATACAAAAATGATATCTGGCCAGGCCAAGTTGCTTGGTCGCTTAGAAAAGCATAATTATGTTAGCAACAGTTACCGGTTACATGTTCAATAATATGAAATTGAACATTCATGTCTGCCAAACCCAAATAGTACATACTTGGTGGACCCATGGGAGCACATTTGGAAGCCTCACTCTCATATATAGCCTCAGCGGCTTGTAATGCTGGAGATGGTGGCTTTGAAACAAGTCGCCTCTGGTAGCCTGCCAATCGATCATAATCAGTTTAATAAAAATGCAAGAACACAATCTGATTACATCTCTGAATATCATGCTGATGTAAAGATAGACCTGAAGGTTTAGGGATGATAGATGAGGGAAGATCTTGAGACAAGCTGTCCTCAACAGTTGTGGCTAAGACCGCAGGGGGAGGGGCGGGCTGACGGAACAGGCACGTCTGACGTGTGGTCATCCGTCTGGAGGCTGAAAAGGGAAAATTATGATTCTGCATAAATTATGCCATGATGTCATATAGATCAGGTACAAGCCATTGATTGATATTTTTTCAAATCTGCAGTTTTATTCACAACTAACATTGACAGCGCTGTGCAAAATGTAGAGAGTGTATAAAGAAACAGGACACGTGTTGCTTTAGTATAACCTTAAGTGAGAAGTCATCATTAACAGTGCAAAAGACACCTCTGGAATGATTGCTGAAAGAGAATGATTTTCATAACAGGGAAACATGTGGAAGAGAAAAAAGATACCCAGATTAACCCCATTTATTCCCGTCTTTACTGTGCATTACTGATTGGTTCACAACATGAAGAAAACATGAACTTCATGCAAACCTGGCTGTTCAGATGGACAGTCCTGAGAAGCAGCTTTAAATGGAAACACATACGATTACTGTATGATGTCAGCTATGAGTTTGGGAGGTTCTTACTGGGAATTTCTTTGTATTTGGAAACAATGTAGTACGTAACTTACGTTCTGGTGGTGCAGGTATTCTCGATGACCTCAAAGGAAGTTCTGATGCTCTCGTACTCTAAAACAAATATCTGGTTAGATGGCATATTTGATTCCTGTAGATCAGTTACATTTTGTATGGATATAGACTAACAAGTGTGATGGTTTCCCCGATTTTACAAAGCAAGGCGTGTTCTTAGGTCAACATCATTGTTTACGCTGGGTGAACATTTTAATTAACCACCAGACTTGAGGAGTTAGTTGAGGTAAAGGCTGCTGCGTTCACACTAAACGCAAACAATCAATTTTGACTTTATAAAAACCTGCACGTACAGCACAGCTGGAAAATAGTACTAAACATTTGCGAATAAAGCTGCATTTCTATCCAATGAGCTGATGGTATCACTTTCTGATAAACACTTCCTAATAATTAATTTTATTGGCATTTCCAGCCAGCATCTTATAGTCTGTACCCATATGCACATAATAATCGGTGGATGGAAACATAGCTGATATTCTTTTGCTGCATTGATCAATACTAATTTGAACCAGGCCTAGTGGTTAGAGAGTTCGACTCATAGGGCTGTGGGTTAAAGTAGCAGGCCAGCAATATCACGACTTGGTTGACCTTGAGCAAGGTACCGAACCCTTAACTGCTCCCCAGGTGCTGCAGCATAAATGGCTGCCCACTGCTCTGGTTGTGTGTTCGCTGTTGGTGTGTGTGTGTGTGTGTGCGCACTCTGGATGGGTTAAACACAGAGCACGAATTCTGAGTATGGGTCCCTTGCCATGTGTCACTTCTACTGTGTGTGCTTAACATCCTACATCATCACATGTGATTTCCAGATTTTCCTTTTTAGATTCTGTTTCTCACAGTGGAAATACACCTATGCAGAAAATCCCCTACATGGTTACCAAGTAGGAGAACTAACAAAATCAAAGAGTGATAAACTTCTTAACCTCACTGTATATTGTGTAAACACAAACCAATAAGGGAAGTCAGGGCCTAGTGGTTACAGAGTTCGACTCCTAGGGCTGTGAGTTCAAGTACCGGGCCGACAATATCACGACTTTGTTGACCTTGAGCAAGGTACCGAACCCGTAATTGCTCCCCAGGTGCTGCAGCATAAATGGCTGCCCACTGCTCTGGTTGTCTGTTCGCTGTTGGTGTGTGTGTGTGTGTGCACTCTGGATGGGTTAAACACAGAGCACGAATTCTGAGTATGGGTCCCCTGCCATGTGTCACTTCTACTGTATGTGCTTAACATCCTACATCACATCTGCAATCGCCCCAGATCACATCTTCTCACTTGTACACTGACACAGACAGTCCATTCTAGAAATTCTATTTAATTACGCCAACTACTGACTTTGGTCACTTTTGTCACAGGTTTAGGGGCGGGCTTAGGCTCTTCTTGTTGGCCCGGTTGAAGATATTGCATAAGGTCCGAATTGAGTTGCCTAAGTTCATCCAGGTCAACCTAGGGGACATAAGACATGACCTTGATAATGAATCACTCTGGGAATACAGAATCAAAAGCATAATATCACTCTGTAAAAGTAGATCAATTACAAACCTCTTTTCCTTTGGTCATTCCATTCTCAGCCCATTCCACACTGACTGAGGCTTTTGTGATGTTGGCAGTTTTTACAGTGGCACTGTGTATTCTCCCTGTATTGATGGAAAGACAGAAATATTACAATATTAACTCTTTTGTCAATCTGGTATTAAAAGGTTCTGATAACCTTAAAAATGACAAAAACTGTATTGAGTTTATAAACAATGCAAAGATGTTACAGTTGTTCACACATACATGCCATACTCTTTATGTATCTTTTTGTATAACATTACATTATCAGTTTGTGTATTTTAGCAAATAGCAGACTTATATTAACTTTCTTCTGATATAGATTGATGCTTAATGTCACAGCCTGCACTTTATTAGCAAAGCAAAAGATTAGCTTAGCATCTTACCATCACTGCGAATTATATTGACAGCAAAACCCACAAGAAGTTTCGACAATACAGGATCCATTTCAAGCTGTAGTTCAGGGATAATCACTTTTTTATCAACTTTTAGTAATCTGTGAACTTAACAGTCGTGTTATCCCCGTCAAACGTCGTGTCTGTGAGCAGTAAATCCCAATCAAATCAACCGCCCCACATTCAAAAATCGTCAGCGGAAGTTATTGGATTATTTAAGGAGGAGGAGCTTCGCGCTGTCCAATCAGAACACCGTGTCCTGCGGAAGTGACTGACATTTCTAATCACCAATCAGAATCGAGGGTCGTCACACGTGCTGGAGACAACCTGACGTGCTGGTAAACTCGACATAAATAATTAATCATAAAATAAAGTTTATGAGTTTTATGTGCGTCAAATTAGGTTTTTTATTTAAAACCCTAATGTTTATTTAAAATAAAAAAAAAATAATAACTGCTGTGTTTCAACTTTTGCAACAGCTTAAAAATGCTATAAAACAATATAACGTTACAGACATTTCTTGGAAATATTAGTAGTGGCAGAAGAAATTAAGATAAAACAGTTTTTGCACACATAATATTGTTATATATCCTTACTATTTTCCTCAGAGGCAATTCAAAGTTTAGTTGCCATGCAACAGTGGACCTGACAGCAATTATAATTGAGATTTATCTCAGTTTGCTCAAAAGAAAGGAACCACTTTGTTTAACTAAGATAAAAATGAACCTTTGTCTTATAAAATAATTGGGACTGACTCAATCAAATGTTAAAACACAATGTTTAACTGTGTTCTTGTTTCCAGGTGTGACTGAATGGAGATGTGTCCTGTCAGAGTCACAGTGAGTCTCTACTATTTCCTTACATTGAAGATTAACTGATCAAATTATATTTTTACATTATCTATATATTCCTTTAAAAAAAAAAAATATATATATATATATATATATATATATAAATATATATTTAAATATATAATATATTCCTTTATTTCATATGTAGTAGTGCTGTTTGATTGATTGCTTAGACCTGCTTTGACTTAAACCCGCTTTAAAGTATGGTTTGTGTTTTTGAGGCTTTCCGACTCATAAGTTAAAATCTGCAAACAAAGACTGTGCCGGAAGAGTTTCATTACATAAATGAAAAGATCTCACAAATGATTTAACACTTTTATGCCATTTCACATTTCATCTTTTCGTAACCTGACTATTCATTTTAAGCTTCCGTGGCTGAACTAAAGATATTGTAGATTACATGGCTTATTGTGGGCAGTTGTGGCCTGGTGGTTCGAGTCTTTGACTCGTGATCCGAAGGTTGCTGGTTCGAGACTCGGAAGGTGAGTTCCTTGAGCAAGGCACCGTCCCCCTCACTGCTCCCCGGGTTCTGCAGCATGGCTGCCCACTGCTATGGGTGTGCGTTCACAGTGTGTGCGTTCACAGTGTGTGTTGTGCGTGTGTGCGTGTGTGCGTGTGTGTTGTGTGTGCGTGTGTGTTGTGTGTGCGTGCGTGTGCGTGCGTGTGTGTGCGTGTGTGTGCGTGTGTGTGCGTGTGTGTGCGTGTGTGTGCGTGTGTGTGTGCGTGTGTGTTCACTTTCTGGATGGGTTAAATGCAGAACAAAAATTCCAAGTATGGAACACCATACTTGGCAATACTTCACTTCACTACAGTGTGTGCCATGACCTTCACTTTTTTCATTTCTCAAAAGATGGACTTAATCATTTCCCAATGTATTTTACTCACCTGCAATTGCTTGCCAGAGATTGACCAATACATTTATTAAATATTTATTTGATTAAAAAAAAGTAATTTCAGGCTTATCAATGGATCAGCATGTCCTTGGATGTTTTACGTATTTAATGTGTTAATTAATATTACAATATGGTTCAGATTTATTAGTACACTATCTTTATTAATCTATATCCTCTCTGGGATTAAAAATGTATCATGTAAAATGTAATTATATATTAAGTCAATCCCACCCAACTTCTATCAACTGCAATTGAATGATCACATTTTCATTGAAATTTTACTTTATGGTTAAACAAGGTCTGAAGATAGATTTTACATAATATATTCTTCATTTATCAATTGTTTTAATATTTTATAAAAGTACAAATATATAATGTTAAAAATGTTTATTTATCTTTTTTATCAACGAGAGAAGGAACGTAATTTACCTGCATGTATTTATATGCAGGCATTTATATGCAGATATATTTTGGGTCAACAAAAATAAAGGAAAAAGATATTTGACTTTAAATTTAAGGCAGATGATGGAACTTTCCTGGTGTGCTAAATACTGTAGTGCTATATCATTCAGGTTAAAAGTATTATAATATATTTAATTATTTTTTACTCTTTATATCTTAAACCAAACATGCACTTTATGAAAGTGTGAAAAATTGCATGAGCAATTGTTAAACTATAATAAACATACTCTTGCTAGCATTTCATTATAGAGTATCAAACCTTCTTCTAATGGTTTGACTTTAAAAATCAAAATAAATTTTATTCAGAGTTTTCAAAACATTTTTAGCATGAAGATGAATTATTATTACAATGTTTTAGTTCAGGTATAGGTAATTGTACGTATACCAGTAATTTCCACCAGAGGGAGTGATGAGCCATACAGAAGCCAAATTTATCAAGTTAACATAAGCAGTTTCACGTCTCCCAAATGTATGTATATCTATGTATATCTATATAGAGAGTAAATAGTGTTGGAAAGCTTTCCTGTAGCTCAGTGGTGAGTGCATGAACCTAGCAAAAGATATACAAATGTGTACTGTAGTGAAGTGTAAGTAGCTTTAGATAAAACAACTAACAATAAATCTACTATACAAGCATTCATAGCCCATCCCTGATGAGATCATGACAAAGTGATTAAAAATGGCCATCTTCCTGTCATCGCTGTATCAAGCATGTCTGCATTTAATGCCAAATGTTACAGGAATAAACGTTTGAACCCCACCCTTGCACATGATCCCATACCCCATTAGGTTTCATACATAATGAAACTCATCATCAAATCCTGAAACAAATGTTTCAATAGCTTTTCACATTTTGTAGTCATGTTCATTACTTTTGGCTGATGGTAATCTCTGTTTTTGTTTTTGTACTATAAAATTGTTGTCTCTTGAATTTATCATGTACATTGCCTTGCACATCCCACTGGCAATGAGTAGAAACACAGAAGAGAGCATTTAGCTAAGAGAAAAGTTGTGTTTTTCTGCTGACAGCCCTTCAATTTAAAATGTACATTTACATTTGACTTTAATTAATTTAATCCAAAGTGACTTACAAGTATTGTGGTGTCGCAAATTATCACTGCAGAGCAAACAGGGGTAAGGTGTCTTGCTCAATGACACTTCAGTCATTGTCTGCTAGTACTGGGATCCAAACCTGCAATCTTCTGCTTACAAGTCCAACTCTCTAACCCAAAAAAACCCTCTCTGAAAAGACAATTACCATTATGTACTATGAATAATTGAAAACTGTAAAGATTGTTCAAATTGTGGTAGATAAACCTGGAAAATTAAATTGCATAACAAACTGTTTTTTTTATTCAACAGATGTAAAGTCAGTGTTGTTCATGTTGTACATTTCAAATGTAGAACAACACGCATACACGCACGCATACATGCACGCGCACACACACACGCACACACACACACACACACACACACACACACACACACACACACACACACACACACACACACACACACACACACACACACACACACACACACACACACACACACACACACACACACACAATAAATTCAGCATTTTCAGTGTAGTACAAAGTGTAGAGTCAGCAATAATGTACTTTATTTCATAATATATGACCATAAAGAATAAAATAATAAAAGACATAAGCATTTTAGGTGACTCTACCTTTGCATGAAATTGTTAAATGCAATAAAATGCACAAACTACAATAAACATTTATATGATATAATAGGGTACTGAAATAAACAGGTATGGTTTAAAAGTTTTTTTCACTAAAGTAGTATTTTTATTAACCTTAAAAGTGGGGTTCTTACATTACATCAACTGTTTTTGGCGGCTGGCTTCTGTATTATTGTAGACGTTTGGTTGCTTCCCAGTCACTTGCTCCAAGGCCCATTTTGGGACATGTGCTTGAGACTTTATTTATTTATATTGAAGGAACTTCCAGTTCCAAAGCACTGTCTGACTGATACTTGTCCAAGAACACTTCACAGCAGGTCAACAAGTAATACTTAAATGTTCCACCCACTTCATTAAGCTTTTTATGAGAAATTACATTTAAACTCATTAAATCTCATTAAAACTTCTTCATGTGATTTTACTTTTTTACAACTTTAAAGAAATTGGCAGCAGTTTCATATTTACATGATAAAACGAAGTGCAGGAAATTATGGAAAGCACTGAGTGTTTTTCAGATGTTAACAAAAGCATCCTCAGGAAAGACATTTGTTCTCTCATATGAGAAACAGATGAAAAGTTTTTGTCATCTGCAAGTAGAGACAGTGTCTGTGGTAAAGATAGCAAAGATTAAAAATATGTTTGTAGTCATAGAATGAGGGTCTTTATCTTATAACACCAATGTAGCGTAACTATCTTGGAATCGGTGAATGAGTCAGAGATGAAACTGTTTATGGTGGTTACCAACATGATTCTTGCTTAGAGTTTGCATTTATAGGAAGGGGAAGTTAAAGGACCATATGCTGTTTATTAGATGAGGATGGTGGCATGGGATAAGGAGCGATGGGCCTCTGTGGGGATTGCATGGAAACATTGATGAAAAGAGAACAGACGCTCATGAAAAACTAAAGTGAATGCATAAATTACCAGCGCAGACTGATGCATCTCAATATCGTCAGAAGCCTTTGAAGTCGTGCTTAATAGCTGGTAGAGCTTGAATTTCTATCATTCATAAAACCAAAAATGGATTCATGACTCACTTTGTCTTTAAGAGATGTTTGGATTATGACTGCATATATCTTAAGGTTTATATTATTCCTCCAGCTCAGCTGGAGGAATCATGGATTCGAACCCAGGAGGGACAAAAGGTCACAAATAGATACTTTAAATACAATTGCAGAAACATAAAGCTCGCAAAAATCTTCAGGTTTGAAAGAACCTCAGGTTTGCTTTCACGTCCACATATGCCCATCTGCTGTGCTGGTCTATTTTCAGAGGAAGTCATTTAAAATATAGAAATACCTCTTGATTACAAGACAACATCTGAACTGTCCCACCCTCCTTAACCACAGTATGTGTTCATACAGTGTAATTATCCTTTACTTACACACACACACACACACACACACACACACACACACACACACACACACACACACACACACACACTTGCTGCGTGTTGATAGAAATACACACAACGCGGGATGAGCTGCTTTTCATTATAGTGGCTATGACTTTGCTTATTCAAGAGTGTAAATTGAATAGTAATGTAAAGCTGTTCTCATGGAAACGGCTTAGGCTTTTTATATTTGATTAAGATGTTTAGCACGTAGCTGATAATGAAGCTTTAATGAAGATGGACATTATAGTTGATTTGTTAAGAAAAGATTGCAGGTAAAGATGCATCTGTTAATTAGCTTAAATTAATGTAAAATGTATTTGCGTATTGAAGTTGATGCTTGTCAGAGTTTTCATGTTTATTTTGAGTAAAAATTAAGATACCAAATGCATTTGAAAACATTTATTATGTATTATTTTTTTTATACATTTATAAAGCTAAATATTCATCATTTACATATAAACTTACTAAAAACCCAAAGGTAAACTAAATTGGTATACTTAATGTCGCTAAATGGAAACTAATTTTGAACTTAATGCACTTTAAAGTGGGACTTTGAGTATACTTTAAAATACACTTTGAATGTCTTGTATTAAGTACTTTTCAACAATCAAACAATTCTTATTAAAAGTGACATCCAAACACACTTTGGGTTTAATTTAAAGAAATGTGCAGTACAAGTGCAGTAAGTTAAACTCCCAATAAAATGTGAATGTTATGTAAAAGTCTTAAAGTGATAGTTAACCTAAAATTAAAATCTGTTGTCATTTTTCATTCATCGCTCTGAATAGCTTTTTCTTTAGCAGAACACAATGGAAGTTATTCTTAAGAATATTTGTAGCTGGCACCTATTCACGGCATTTGATTTTGTCTATACAGTAGAAGTGGATGGGTGCCACCGATGTTTGGTTTTCAACCATTTTCAAAATATCTTATTTTGTGTTTTGTAGAAGAAAAAAAGTCACAAAGCATGCATGGAGAGTATTTATTTCATTTTCACTATTAATGTGTATAAATCCTTGCATTGGATACTAAAGATGAAGAGTTCACCCAAAAAGGACAATTCTTGCATCATTTTCTCTATTCCAAACATAAAATGTTTTGTTTCTGTTGAACTGAAATGATCGATTTTGAAGAAGGATGGATATATGGTCAATATTATATTGGTCATTAAATGGTGACCAGATTTTTATCTTTGGCTGAACTGTCGCTGTAACATCTCAATGTAATCTGATGTCATTATCATACTATAATGGATCATTGGTGGTTTACTAGTGGTCAAGGTAATTTGTTGTATGTATAATTGCCATTAATTTGTCCTAATCAAACGTTTTCAGAAGATGATATTGCCATCTCCTCCACCCTCTCATCAGTCTGAGTTCAGTGAAAATCACTGAGGCTTGATGTGGAGCTGCTCATGAACACAGAAAATAACTTTTCTCAACTACTGGAGTGAATCCAGTGATGTAATGCATCTTAATCTCATTTTAGTCCCTTTCTATAATCAAGAAAGACCACATTTGTTCTTCTGTTGTTGGAAAAATGGGAATCACACTAACAGTTGAAATAGAGGTTTTTATGGCAGTTGGCCCACACAGCATCTAGGTGGAGAACAACTGAAAATGATGTTTAAAGTGGTGGGGTCTGAACTAGAAAAAGAGTGTTTGGGTGAAAAGCAGTATTTGTTTGCTGTCATGAAAACGTCCCGGACTCACAATCTCGTCTGAAACATTCAAAAGAAACATTCTATGAAGTATGCTAGTGGGTGGCAGAGAAGAAAGTTGGCAAACAATTAAATATCTGGCGATTTAAAGCATTTTAAAGGCAATTAAAATTTGAAACTGTTTAGTTATGTCTTTGGTTAGTTTGTAGCATTGGTGGGTATGGTTTTTAAGCTAACAAGCCTTTTGTGGTTCAGTTAAAGGCATAAGTCACCCCAAAAAAAAATCATCTATTTACCTGCATGGTAATTTAAGACATGCAAGCTTCTCTTTTTTCTGCATAATATAAATATATATTGTTAAGAACCTTGATAACCAAAAGTCATTGTCCATATTATGGATTTTGTGTTCCATATAAGAGTTATATACAGGCTTTAAATGACAGGATGGTGAATACAAGCTTAGTGTGTGGTATAGTCTAGAAATGGGACAAAGTGAATTGAATTATTATTTTTACCAATACTGGTATTTTGTATGACCCTACTTCTAATAATACAAAGTTGGTTATCTAAGGTCTGCATTCATTGAATTTCTGCTATGACCTGCACTATTGCTTGTTCTGTTTTCCACCTACTCTCAATGTTTCAGGGCAGGAAGAGTTGGATGGCTAGCTTTGGGCAAGGTTAAAAAGGCTGAAGGATTCCAAGCAAAAAACATATGCCTCCCACCACCAAAACCACCTGCGGAAACCCAGCATGAAAATGTAATTTAATGGATTCTGCATAATGACTTACAAAAGATCACAAAATCCCAGACTCCATAAGTATGTGTGCCAAAGAGTCGGCCGCAACGTAATTATTTAGGAACTTTTTTGACACAATACTATCTTTGTTCATAAAGTTTCCCCTCTTAAATATTGGTAGATACTAGTACACTGCAGTTCCCAGTGATTATTAAAGATTTTGGTATAGAACTCAAAAATGGCTAATTATTTGAAAGGTTGATTTGTCATGCTGACATCAAATTATCTTCTTTAATCTTGCTATTATGTTTGGTCCTGTTTGAACAATTGAACAAAATTAAATGCTTTCTTCATTTTTGGAATTTATTATGTTCAGTTATTTTTTTAAACACCTACAACACTTAGAACTCTTATGCAATTTCAAAAGGCACAGATTCTGTAACTGTCTGTCAGAACTGACAAAAATGGCATGTGCTTCAACAAGCTTTACATTTTTTGGTGATACTGTACCCGAAAATTATAGGTACTGCTTAATATTCCTGACTTGATATGCTTGACATATTTTTTTACAGTAAGTCACACACAGATAGTTTACTTTAATGTAATGTTTAAAAAAATGTCAGGGCTATGACTGCATTCGACTTTATTCCTTTTTTTCGATACTGTTTTACATTGCTTTTGCTTTAAATAAACCCTCTGTTTTGTTGTTTTCCACAGTATTGGACTGTATTTGCCAGATTGTCCCATGGCTTTATGTTTGACCAGTACCACTTCCCTTAGTATTGCCCTATTTTTTTGTTCTGTTAAACAAAAAGATAATATTTCGAAGAATTTAGGAAACAAACAGTTCTGGACACCTTTGACTACCATTTAGTAACTTCCAGTTTTAAATGCAAAGGATCTATCCCTCGTGCATTAATTGGCAATTCTTTTCTGGTTTGTGCATTTTATTCATAGATTTCTTCAAAGAAATTCTACAAAGTGTTCTCATGAAAACCGTGCATTTTTTGTGAGTCAACAACACATATTTATTTGCCTTAATCTTTTAATAGAAAACTAATACGTAGACTGATATTTTAGAATGTATAGATTCAATTATCAGGGATTTAGTAAAATATGAACAGATAGTTCAGTATAGTGTGAACAAATACATATTTTGAGATGTTTTTACTGCTGGAATTGCTCTCCCTAAGTATATGAATAAACACAGCCGGTAAGAGTTCCAGGCTTAATGCACTGGTGTTTAAAATAAGGAAGAAAAATCATAAACTCTTTGTAATTTTCATTTTAGTTGTTTTATTGCATTTTGTTTATCATTCAAATTTAAACAAAACAAACTTTTTACTGTAACAAAATAACATCAAATTAAAACACATGCCACATCTTTAATAGATTATAACATGTACTGTGGAAAATAACACATTAGCACTTTGTCTGCATTAAAACCAACTGCACAAAAACTATTCTAATTAAAAACAGTCACAAAATACTAAAAGCACTTTTAGTACTCAGTCTCTTTGAAAGCAGTTTAAGCAACCCTGGTTACAAAATTCGATGTAATTAAATTATCACTCATTACACCCATAACAATGTTAAAAATAACATTTGTGCAATAAGTCAGTTTGAACAAATAAAAGTACATAATGAAATTGTGTAAATTAAGCAGTTTTGCCTTCTTTACTGTCCTTCCCAAATGCGTTGCTACAAAAAAATCCAAAAATATAACAAGTTTCAAACCACAATAGCTGATAAACTGGAGTAATTGTGGTAAATATATATCAAACTCATATCTTAAAACTAGATTTGAGTGTAGATATAGTTCCTATTTAAATTTTTATTGAGTTCAGACTTTTTTTCAGTTTTCTTATTTATTCTATTCAAAACTTTCTTAGTGTATTTATTTGTTTAACCTTTTTTTCAGTCTGGGTGTCTCAATCCATCTTCATCCAACAGCACACATTCTACTACAACCCACACCCCTCGACAGCCAGCTAATTGACATCAGGCCGGTGAGACGCTTAGAGCAGGGAAAAACAACCAAATAGATTTACATTTGAGGGTTCAGCTACGGATAGTTGTGACAGTCTTCAACCTTTTTTTGACGGAAAGTTTGGCTTAAGCTCACAAACCATATATCTCTAACAAAGAGCCATCTGTGGCTGCTCTGTGAGCGTGTGAGGATAGAGACGAGATGATCTCGTCACACGCGAACTGCCTAAACCCTTGTTACAGGACTGCGCAGGGCCACAGCTGCAGTGAATCTGTGTGGAAACCTGAGGGTCTCACATGATGTTTATCAAGTTTGTTTCTTACTTTTTCCATTCATTCAGAAAAATCATTATTTTATTAGGAGAAGGTGAAGGTCATGGCACATATTATTTTTGCAATTACATTGTTTTTATTATTGCAGTCTTCATTTCGAATTGAAGTGAAATGTAATAGGTCGCTAGAGAAGGAAGAATGACAAATCAGTAAGTTATTAGTTGAATTAAGTCTGGCATCAACGATCCAGTTGGAATGGTATCTGGAAAAACTCTGCTCCTATTATTTGTTTAAGCCTCAAATTACAGGAGCAGCCTTCCTCCATGGTCTTTAGAACTTGTCAGATAACATCAAAATTGATTCATTGGAGTATGATCCATAGTGATGACTTCTCTTTTAGAAAGACGCAGAGTCTTGCAAAGCTTTCTTGGTCTGTAAGGGGCTTAACTCCGGTTCCTGCTGAACTGAGCCAGTGCTAAATACATCAACTGTTATCAGCTCAGTAGGCACAGGAGGTTGAACCCAGGGCGGTGCCAAGCAGTTACATGACTCTTTTGGAGTATTGCAACATCCATGTTCGCTGTTTGGTTAAACATAAGTCATAAAATAACATTAAATATTACATGCTTGTATTTTTTTAGGAGGAAAAGAGAAGTGCATCAGAGTCAAGGCTGAATAAACAAACATGAATGCAAATTTTTTAAGGAGGGTGGAGAATTATCAACATTTGCAGGTATGTTGTTTTTTCTGAAATTCCCGGGAAAAGTGGGACACAATAATTTTAATTACAGGTTATATAAAACTGAACATACATTTGAGGTTTCTTAATAGTTTCTGCCTTTAAGCCTATTACATGTGTTCTAAAGATCCGTGTTTTCCATCATGATCTGGGAACGTTTTACAATCAAGCATTTAATGATTTCCAAAATGACCTGACTATGCCCTGTAAAAAATTATTAATGTGGCTTACTAAGTATCAGAAAAATAAACCGTTAAATTAAGTTAACTAATTTAATTTAACAAAGTCTTTTCAAAATGTTAAACATAATTTTAAACAACTTTTCAACATTAATTATATTTAACAGTGGAAAATATTAAAACAATTAATGGGAAATGTAACAGTTAATTTCTCAAAATTTTAAAATTCATGTAATATAAAATTAGTAAATATTTGTAATACACACCTTATATTTTGGTGATTCTAATATTTAAGGTAATCAGACTTATTTTTTATTTACATTCACACAGATTTTAAACCGTTTATTATAATCAATTCTTTAAATCTTTAAAATATACTCATTGTTTGTGTAAATTGTTTCACAAAAAAATCACCGTACATTTTTATAATTGTGGTTTATTAGCTGTCTGTCTATATATATATATATATATATATATATATATATATATATATATATATATAAGTAATTCTTTAAACTATGTATAGATTAAAAAAGCATTAAAGTTGTGTACTGGCTCTGCTACGTGTACTGGCTCTGGCGTGATGCCAGCTTGACCAGACCACCCTGTCTGACAGAGCGGACGGGATCCAAGATTACACTGTTACTTCTTCCCTAGCGGGTCATTTCCCATAGTTCCTCTGAATCAGGCTTGTGTCCTTTTTCCGGTTTGTTTGTGTTCTCACCTCTTGAAGGATTTTGAGTGTAGGCCTCAGAGAAGCGGAACTTAGCCACTGTGAACATAGGATATATGAGATCTGTTCACAGAGTGAGCTAAGTCCTGCCCCTCACGAAACTTCATCAAACGCCATCACATGTTCGCAATAGGATACTAAATCCAGATGCTCTCCTTGGCATCAGCCAGAAAAAATATAATTGAATCACTGAGCAACTTAATGAGATATTTCACACAAACATTTTTTTAAAGACATTTTTATTTGTTTTAAACTTGTGTATGACTCCTTTTATTCTTTATTCCTTTATTTTGAGAAATAGAGTTTGTATTCCCACAGTGGAAGTTAGTTGGGTCTAAACTTTATTTTATTGAGAATGACTAAATTGAAGAGAGAATATTTGTTTATTTTAATATTATTTTTGAACAATTCATTATTATTTTCAATATAATAAAACTAGTATTCAGAAATAAAATGTATATATGGAAACATGTAATACAGTACATATAGATGTATTATGAATATTAATTTTGAATATATTTAATATAATCTTGAATATGTTTATACATTTTATGTTATTTATAAATATGCAGTGTATAATATTATTATAATTCATGTTTATAAAGAATCAGAAGTGTATGATACAAAAATGAAATTGTACAATTGTAAAAATATTTTTTTGTTGTTTTAATTTTAATATAGAGTTAATATTTATTGATGAAATTTACAGAAGGCTTAAGAATGTCTTAAAGTTGTTTTTTAATTGTTTTTAATAAATAGATAAAAAATAATACGCGAAACACCACATTGTTATGCTTAATGAATGCATTATGACTTTTTCCTCACACATCCAATTATTGAACAAAGTGGTATGGTGCTAATTCCACAATCCACCACATGAACAGTCTGAAAGACTGCTGCAGCTGCCGAAGCCACAGCTTTTTACATGGGCTGTACGTCTGCACCATGGCCCAGTATCACATATCCAGTTTCCAAAACCACAGTCATAAGACGCCGAGCCAGTGTTTATCCAGCGAACAAAAAGAGGCAAAACAAAACATATGTGAGACCTACAGATATCGGCGTTCTATGTATAACACCAGTATTATTTCAACCCCGAGTTACAGGTCATTTTGAGGTCAGCTTATTCGGTCCCCTGTGCTCTATTGCGTTTTTTTTCATTTGACTACGGGACAGGTTTGACGGCTTCATCCATCAGGGTCAGCTGATGGAGACTTTCCCGAAGTAAACAGTTCACAGCTGGTTGGAAATCCCTGGCAATGTGATTTTATGATATAATTCCAAATCACTCTGCCAGGAATCCCTCCAGCTGGCCCATTGATGAGATGACCACGAGGAAGAAAAAGTCATATCAGTCAATCGCTTCGCCGAGGCGACACACTCCGTTCCTCTCAGCTTGGGTGTCACACGTCTCCGGTTTCACAGTTCGCTCAAGGGGACGATTTCCCCCAACTGGCTTGTGCTTCTGAGAAGACAGACTTTCAAAAGCGCTATAGTGCCCTTTGTTTACATGACCCTGGGTTCGATGTGTGCTCACTTCACCATTAGATTTTGTCATTACGGGTGTTGACAACATTTGTCCTCGTGCCAGCAAATTGTTACCATTGGGCAAGTGAGACCCTTGCATCAAAGAGTTTTCCTGGTTAAATGGTGCTCATTATTTGGAATGATTGTATCATATCAAGTGACTCACATAATGAAAAACACACAATTGTCAGGGACACTGCAACGGCTGGATAATAGAGGTCATTTTCTGCATGAATCATCTTGGCTCTGGTTGTGTGTGGTGGATCATGACCCCGCTTCTCGTCGCATCTCTTCGGAGATGTTTAGATGTGGCCGTTTCTCATCTGTGCGATTGTAGCCAGAAACTAATTGCGTTGAGGCCACATTAAAAGCCAAGAGGGCAGTCTGTCTGAAGGAAATGCAAATGGATGTTTTTAGAAAGATTTGGAACCTTTCATACAATTTTATGGGTTCCTGTTTTGAAGGGTCCAGTCTTACTGGACTTATAGTTGAACTGAAACAAAATATTTAATTTTGCTCTGTACAAACTGAATATATATATAAATATCTGTTGCAGACAATGTGTGTTAACATGGCTCGTTCACATGACCGAACTCACCAAAGGCTGTCTGTTTTGAGATTGTCTCCATACGGACGTCACGGAAATAATCTAAAAAAAGAAAGGGAGAGAAAGTTTTTATTCTTTGTGAAAGTGATTCAAGAAAATAGTTTGTTTAAACAGTGTCTACCTTTGTGTTACATGTTCAGAACTCAGTTTGTTATTACGGAGCTGTAGTGCCATTAATCAGAGGATTGGACTCATTCAAACATTTACAATGTTTTTTTTTTGTTGAATAACGCAAAAGAATATGAACTTTCTGTTTGATCTATTATAGCACACAGGGGTGAAAGCAGTCAAAGCTGTGACCTAGCAGATAAAACACATGCTCCGACATGTTCAAATCGGACATGCATCTCTTTGTCAATCTTCTCAGTGCCATTTTTTATCTGTACACTCACTTCTTAGATGAAGGGATACTACACCCCAAAAGAAAATGATGTCTTAAATCACTCACCCTTAAGTTGCAAAAAATATATTTGGAAGAATTCTAGCAACTGAGATATCTGGGGCATCATTAACTATCGTAAAGTAAAAATTTAAAAGGTTAGTCAAAGAGTTTACTTACATTTTTTCAAGTTTCAAAATGACTGAAGAGCCCTTGAGCAAGATGCCCTTACCAAAATTTGCTATGCAGTGATAATTGGCCACTGCATAATAATTGTTAGTTTCTTTGGATAAAAGCATCTGCGGAATGAATAATAAAAAATAATACAAAAATATATTTTTACTTAATGAAACAAAGAAAGGTTTGGGGTAATTTGAGATTGATTCCTTTTCAATTTTGTGGTGAACTACCCCAAGCATGACAGGAAGGCAAAAACGGAGAGTAAACAATAAACCCAGCACACCAACTTTACTCCAGCCTTGGATGCCATTAATATTTAAGCATTCATGGTACTCTTAATAGAGAGGGCTGAAATGCATTCCCAAGTTCTCAAACTCTCTTATGGCCAAATAAAATCCTCTAATCCCTGGCCAAGAGAAGCAAACATGATCTTTCAAATTGTTTGAGAACTTTTGACATGAGAACTTTTTAAAGCTCGATGAAAATCAAATGCATAATTGCCATTAATAAGTAAAAAAGTGAAATTAGATTATAAATAACTTGCATAATACAAAATAATAGAAAGTTTTAAGTTGGTAAAAATGTATTATGACCAATATAAAAATTTGAACTTGGCTGCCCTTTGACGAACAAATATGAACAAATCTAAACATGTTAAATGTGATTTAAAGTGTTTCAATCAACCAATGTATTTAGTTGTATAACTCTTGATGACATCTGCAGATGTTCTAATTGGCTCATTTGTCCATCAAGCTCGAGCCATTAGCCGGCCAGAGTTGAGTTAGTGAGCTCTTTTTCTCTGCAGTCATTCAGAAAGCTTCATGGCTGTGTGTGGGAAACTGTGTTTCAGTTTTCAATTTGACAGCTTGAAATGTGTTACATAGTTCAGTTCAAGAGAAAGCAGTAAAACCAAATACTTGTCACATCGCTTTTAAATAACTGAAGCACCATTTAGGCGCAGGACTTGAAATGATAAAAGACTGTTTAATTTGTTCTGTCAGGAATAAGTATAACTTAATAAAATGATGAAAGTGAAGAATGTATGAATACACTGGAAACCATCAAGATTTTAATATTGCAGTAATATTTTAAAGATGCAAAAGATTGCAAAAGACTATTTAAGTTTACAGTAAATGAGGAACGTTTTTACATGATGAGTCATAGCTCTAATTTGCGTGCTCGGGTTTCCTAACGCGGTTTCCTCAATAGCCATGTGAACCCGAATCACATTGCAGAGCGTTTGGAAAAATCCCAGAGCAGTTGGCTTGTTTTCTCAAATCCTTTCTCTGTTTCGTGAACTTACAACTCACAAGGTTTATTAATATAAGTGCCCGTATAATTCCTGCTTCTTTCACCGTGCCATCAAACTACATCAGCAAAATTCTCTTTTGTATCTGTTTCCCATTACCCCTCTAGAGTGTAAGTGAATATATCAATTTTCAAATTGTTTCTAAAGGAACATGGCTTTAGGTTTTAGTGATAGGTTCTCTTGCTCTCATAATGTCTATCATCTTCTCGCCTTGAGCTGGCGCAACATGCCTCCGAAATTACAAGCAATTGAATCGGCACCTTGTAGTTTCTGCCTGCGTCTTGTATCTGACACTCCGTCCTGCCGCTGGCACACAATCACAGGACTTGTGCGGGATGTCTGAAATAATGCCAGGGCCTCTCTCCCCATGATTACACATGATTTCACAGTCTCACAGCTGTTATGGCTAGACGGCCTCAGGGGTAGCCCTGGACACATGTGATTGGTCCGGCTGCTCTGACGCCATCCCCATGTCCTGCCCGGGAGGAAACACTTATGCGGACAAAGGGAGGCATTGCATGCTGGGAAGTGGGCGGGCGGGCTTCCCAGGCCGATGCCGCAGATAAAGTTGACTGTGTGCCCGGTGCGTATGGAAAAGGCCCTTTGGCGGGGGCCTGAAGTTTGGACAGGGATGGTGATGCATGCGAGCCAACTGTGGTGTTGTACTGAGAAACGGAATGCGGAGTTGATGACAACGTAAATACTGGAATGGTTAACCTGTGGACTCATAATAGCAACCTACAGCATGACAACTGTTGTCCATAGCACACATGCAGACATACACACGAAGAGTTGTTATACTATATTAATCTGATTGATGTCCATTGTTTAATAAAGGCTTATTAAATTTTATCATTGAGGGGGTTTTTGGTTCTCAGCAGTATAACTAAACCTGCCTACACACACGCACGCACGCACGCACGCACGCACACACACACACACACACACACACACACACACAAACACACACACATGCAGCTTTTGATGTCAAACTTATGGACTGTTTTTCTAAAAAAAAGTTAATTTAAAACGTACTGGTAAAGGTTGTCACGATATTGCACACTTTGTTCATTTATACGGTCACCTCCTTTCCAGTATTCTGTATTCAGAAAGATTTGTTGTATAATGCAATCACTTCAAGTGTATTTGAAGTAGTTGTTTTTTTAACCACTCAAGCAGACAATTTTAATAGTAACTGGTCTGTGGTGTTATTAACCATCATTATAATATGAAACAGAAAAGGACACTGTTTTAATAAACAGTGTATAGAAACCACATGTTGTTATTGTTTTTGTTGCAGTATTTGAAGGGAAAAAGCATTTGTGCAATAAATTGTTGTCACAATTTTTAATAAACACAATATTGTTCTAGCCAGCTTATATTAAATATGGCTAGAACAAAATTGTGTGACAAAATGACGAAAATGATGACAACACACACATTTATATTTATATATTTTTATATATAGCCCTGATAAAAGTACCATTGCAAAGACAATTTTATTTCAATAAATTCAATAAATAAATTTGTTTATAGATATGTGTTTTATTCTTTTAACTAAAATATTTCTCTCCAATTTCAACAAAAATATTGTTTTTATATGCATTAATTTAAAAAACATAAAAAAAACATCAAAGATGCTTATTTTTTTAGTTCTCATATGCTGCAAAATGTTTAATTCACATTAAAGCAAAATAACAGTGTATTTAAGAAAATAAATATAATTTATAGTTATGTTAAATTGTCAATTTTCTCAACTGTCTTATCATGCGCTTGTTACATTGCTGATGAATGTCTTTGCACTCCCGAGGATTGTTTTTCTGCCATACCTATATATGTATTAATCACAGTTTCTGACTCATGGTTCACATTTTCCTTTTGAGAGACCATACCAAAAAAATAATCACCAGACGGCACCACCGCATTAGCAAGACACTCTTCATTAGCTCAATATCTAACAGGTTTTTAGCTGAATGAACTAACAAGGCCACAATATAATAACTTTATAAATTATGCAATACACATCCGAGTGGAGAATCCTCCATAATGTTCACAAACCGCTTTCTGTGGACACGAGATGGTAAGCATTATGAGACTCAGGCTAAACTAAAGCTGGCTTGTATAATCCAGCTCTTTGAAACTGTACTTGATCTAAAAAGACAACCAAAGTGCTTCTAAAGTTTGCAACACATGTACTGTGCTGTTGGCTATGAGAGGCTGATATTGGGTCAGTGTAGTGTGTTTCAGGAAGGGTAAAGTGTGGAATATTCTAGAATACACTTTGCTATTAAATCCGTAACCTGAAAAGAACACTAGGACAGCAATTATTAAAATGATAGCAATTTTGTCTAATTAACCTGGCGTACTCTTGCTGACCGCTTGCCGATTAGCAGACAAGCAGCTTCAGCCTTGCTTTCCCACGCATAAATGGAGGTAGGGAAAATTTGGGGACTTTATAGGACTTGGAAAAATGCAATAAAATCTCTCTCGCTGAATGCACCCATCTGTTGGACCTTAGAAGACTTCCTGTAAACAAGTCGTAGAGAACAAAACCTCTCACACCAGGTCTTCGACCGTAATTGCTCTTTCATCTTTATTTTCCTGGTTTCTTTTCACCCCGCTGTCTGCCTGCTTTCTTCTGCGCTCGTTCACATTATCACTCTGACACTTAGCAGGGTCCTTGACATTCTGAAGATGTATTTTGTTAGTTTATGTTTATATTGAGCACAGTTATTTTACTGGTCAGATCGGAAAATGTAAGAGATCAGCACAAAAGATGAAGTATGCATGTAAAATATGATCAAATGGGGAGATTTTAAATCGCCCTTATGTGATGTGAATTACGCTTTGTCCCGCTGGAGTTCATGTAATGTGAGATATTTTTATTAAAGTTCAACCCCAGCAATGTGCACATTTCGAATTTTGTAAGGAAATTATGTTATTACCTTCCCAGGCATTGTTGAGGAAATTCGTAATGAATCCTAACCCGATTTGTTCAGATATGAGCTGTCATGATGTCATTTCCCTTCCCCCTCCTCATAATTTGTTTGCGTACATCATGCAGCCATTTCCTTTCCCCAGCTCGGCTCTCGTGGCCTATAAGCTGCCAGGAAGGGGCATTTTCATACAGATGCTCATTTACTGGTAGCAACGCAACACAGGAGGTTTTGTTTAACTCAAATTCTATCAGATTAGACCCGTTGCTCGCAATTTATCCCCGTAAACTGAAGGATAACAGGCTACGTCACAATTATATTTGACTTTCTGTAAGGTTTAATTATTGTGAAAATGTAGAAAATGACACAGGCATCAAAGTCAGCGTCTGGAGTTTCCAGGCATGCTCAGGTTAGTCTGAAATAGATTAAGGGCACGGAAGCCAAAAATAAAGAGCACCCTAATAAAAAGAACTTGAATGGACCTAGCGTGCAGAACTCCGGGGGTGTTAATTGTTGGTTTGTAAAATCTGAAAATGCTGCACTTTTGTTTTTGAGAATTTAAGAAAATGTACAGAAACTTCATAAACAGTCTGTTGTCACTAATACACGTATTGGGCAAAACCACGTGTAATATATTTTTTCTATTTGACTCGCCTTCTGAAAACCCAGTTTTTGAAAGTGATATTGTTATTGTTTTTCAGCTTAATTGATTTGACAGCGTGGATTTAGCACACTCTGTACATTGACGTGGTTAGAGGCTGAGTGCAGCTTTAGGCCCAGGACACTGAATCTCATCCACAGTGTTGTTCTAATTACATTAGTGATGTCAGGTGGAAAAGATGGCTTGCTTCCTCTTTCTCTGCCAGCACCCAATTTAGACAAAGCACTCTGGGTCATTTTATCATGACTTTAAGGGGATACAGAATAAAATAACCTGTTTATATTTTCTAGATAAGCATTTTTGAAAATTATATAACCACTACAAATAAACTTATAGTTCTCTTTTTTTTTAGAACTAAAAAAGGATAGCTGCTTTGTTGTAAAAAAACAATGACGCCCCAACAAATTGTAGAGAGTATCAAGAGAATCTGGCTGCTAATAAATGCAATATAAATGCAGTTTCGATGCAATGGGAGTCTAAATGAGGGCGTACACATGTTTGTTTTCTATGAAGTTTTACTGCGTGTTAAATTTGATTTGTATTTTCTCTTTAAAGCTTGTTTGATGTCTGTTTATTGTGAAACTTTATGTAAGAACGGCTGGTTTTCACAATATGTGTGGTTGAATGCAAGTTCCAACATTAAAATCTCAGTCCAAGCACGATAAACACAGGCCCTATAAATGTCTCCCGCCACATTATAATGAGCGCCAGATTCTTATATTTCAGCAGTAATTTGTGACTTATGGCTTGTAAATTAAAATTCTAATGTTCTGTAAAAATTCTGTATTCTGCTCACACATTGTGTTACATTAAAATAAAACTGTGTGTATTAAAAGTTCCAATTTAATGTATCTTCTTTGTTTTGCTTTTTTGCACATGAAGGGAATTGCAAACTTTTTACACTTTTTTAACTTAATCGGCACACATGCCGATACTTTTATTAGATTGTATGGTCTGAAAGCCTAGATTTGCTGTTCTTATTTTTGTAGATCTCTGCTTTTGCATCCCGAGTTTTCCCGCACATTCTAACAGGTGAACACTTGCAGGCACAACCAAACGTGCCAAGAAAAGAAACAAATATGCCTCAGAGTTCAAGCTCTATTATATATTCTAGAAATTCGAGTTAAGCAAACCTAGCGTCAAAAGCAAATTTATAAACCTAAATAACAGTTTATACCTTCTGAACCCTTCAGACCAAGCTCCTTAAATGAACATTAAAAACATTTAAATGTACTCACAATAAAGTCCTTTATGACGATGCTGTAAAAAACAAGATTTGACTTTAGTGGCCTATATGATGATCCATTCAACCACACTAGCGTGTCCATACACCGGAGCCTGATCCCCACCGTAAGTGTCCTGAGCAAAGCTCGGCTCCACGCTCCTCCTCTAGTCAGACTCAGGAACTAAAAGTGAAGCATACACATCATTCAGAAGTTTGTGTTTGAAAACCACACCCATCCCAGAGAGCGGAGAGGAGGGAGAGGCTGCCTTTTCCTTAAATAACACGAGCGAGGGGAGGAAACTTGTGTTTTCTGCCTCAAAATGAGCCTCAAAGGATCAGGCAGGAGGCTGCATTTGGAAAATAAAACGGAAACAGAAAGTTAGTGATATCTGAGGTCGGGCAGGAAGTTTAGTTTAATGAGAGGAAGAGCCATAAAATTGGAGCGTTTAGATAAACTCTGGTCTTGTGATGACGTCTGCATGTTGTGTGGCATGCCGTCGTTCTCAATACATCCATCTCAGAAGTTTGACAGTGAATTACGATAATCTGTAATTGTAATGTCTTAAATCATGTCCTGTTATCAACCAACATGAGAACGCACATTTTCGACTTGTACAAGCGACGTGCTTTATGTTTAATGGCTGGCTGCTGTTTACAGCAAAACCGTTTTTGTTGCTAGGGAACAGACGTCTACGTTATCATCTTAATCCAATCAGTCTCAATCACAACCCACTTGCACTGAAACTAGATACCGCCAATCCACATCCATCGATACTTGTTTTTCAGACCCGTAACTGATGGCTCAAGTCATCTAATGTATGTATTAAAATAACCTTCGCTGGATATCTACCATCAGCAGCGCAGGCCGACTACTGGATGGACTCTAGAGGACATTGAGTTAAAAAGTCACATTATCTGATTCTCCAAAGAGTAGACATCCCTGCCGCTTTCAGTAAGCCGTGAAAGAGGAAATGGCACAATTAACAGCCCTGTAAGGACCTGCTCACAAAAGAGAGGCCTAGAAACAAAGTATAAAAGTCCTATTTGGTCTGGCGGCTTGCCCGGACAGCAAGTGAAAACAAAGTTTGCTCACACTCCCTATCGTGGACTTCAGACTGCCAGACAGGCAGACCTTCGTGAAGCACTTTCACCTGTAACTCCCTGAGTAGGAAATCTACTGGCGGGAAATGTGTGTGCGCGTGCATGTGTTGAGTTTGTGTATGTATGAGTCATACTGTATGGGAGACTCCACCCTGCGTGGGAGGGCAATTCAGCATGTCACTTACTCTGTCCTGGGAAGAACTGCCCAGACAACAGCTCTCTTTGTTCAAATGTCAGTTTTACTCCGCTAATGATGAGATCTTTCCAGCTGTCCAATCCCAAAGCTATTCACTTCCATTATTGAAAATGACCAATGGCGTAATAATAAAGCACACTTAGAGGATTATGTTTTATATGCGTTTGAATTTCTTGTTGTTTGCACTGAAATATATTTTTTCGTTGTCGTAAATTACCACATTTTGAGGATATTTAAAATGTATTTTAATGTGTATTGCAGTCACGCAACTGTATGTTGCGCTTGTAAAAAATGAAAGCATGCCAATTTGCGACGGTGTATATTCGTTGCCTAATCGATAAGAATCTGGGCTGCAGGCTCAGACTAAACGTAGCGAATCCAAAACATTGAATATTTCTAGGATCACGATCTTGATGGTGTCTTTTAACAATGGGCATGTTAGCATGGCCCTTCAGAGGGGCTGGACTGCTTTCCGCAGTAGTTTGTGATCATTGTTGACCTGTTTAGAAATGCTTAAATATAAAAGTATTTGTGTGGGTGTGTGTATCTGTGAGTGTTTTAAAGCTGTTAATCTTACAAGAGCAACAAATGCAAGGGAACTTGACATCTAGTTATTGTGAGGCAGTTTCATTGGATGTAGAACCAACTTTGACATTTTTTAGAACGCCTTTTGTGTTTTACAGAGAACTGTTTAGAGGGACATGAAAGTGAGTAGATGACGACAGATCTTTCGGTTTAAAGCAACTGGTATGCAGATGAGGAGTGTATTCATGATGTGTATTGGTGGTTTCACAAAAATCTAATTATTAAAGATAAATTAAAGTTTTGGTCTGGACGTTTTTATAAAAAAATTGAAAGAAGTTTTACATTTGTTAAACACTGTGTTTGTGGCTACTACTATTAAGACTTAAATATAAGGTCTTTAAAACAGCCAACAAAAAATGAAGAGACTTTTTACTTTATTAAACAATTTTATATCTCTCGTGGACTTTTCTGCCAATTCCACTCCAGTGTCTGATGACTTTTTTTACAGAATAAGACTTAGAGAATGCAATGACTAAAACTTTTTCTACCATTTGTTCAGTTTTAAATTGATCCTAAAACATGTAGTCATTTAGGTGACGCTTTATCCAAAACAACTTACAAATGAGGAAATCAGTAGAAGAGTTAACAATGCATACATAAGTGAGATATTACTAGTCCTAGTTACATAAATCACAACATAAAGTGTCGTCAAGAAATGTTCCTTTTTTTTATAGAAAAAGTAAGGATGTGAGGAAGGAGGTCTTTAGTTAACACATGTTAACATTATAACAGTATTGTGTTGTTTAAGCATGAAACAAATTTTTTTTTCTTACAGCATTACAGCAGCAATTAAAAAAATGCATCATACATTCATTTTGAAAGAATTATGTTGTTTAGAAATTCATATGTTTTTGATTTTTGTAGTATTAACAATCTGCGATCATTGCGTCTTTTATTATTTTTGCATAAATGTGCAAATTAAGAATGAAACATTGTTTTAGAATTTGGGATAAATGTTTTCAATTTTTGACTGAAATACAGTTAAAATGACCATTTTACAATGGTGGCCTCATATTTTCCACTGAAACTAATAGTCTGTCTAACCCCAGACTGAATTTTTATGCATATTTTACTCCTGCTGCTTAAAAAATTAGCCATTGGTCACTAAATTACCCTCATTCCTCTTAAGTCTCTGGTGGATGTGTGGATCAAAACGTGCCCTTTTCCAAATAGAAAAAGAATATTTAGTCATTAACTTTAGGCCAGGGAAGAAAATTGAAGCCCACATAATGTAGTCACGTGTGCCACATAATATGGGACATTGGGTTTTCTCTGAAGTAATATGCCAGCTGGCCGAAGAGGATCAAATATTTAGTTTCCTCACTGCTCAGTCCAAATAAAGCATCCACGTCTCTTTCTTGCCGCCTTCCACGGCATCCCACTGTCGCCGGTTTTTTTTTTGTTAATTAAATATCATTCATGATAAATCCACGCTGTGCTTACCGGCTGTAGCCTACGTGGCATGTTGTTATGGCTTCTTATTATTTTGAAACATTATGCATGCTTTTTGAATGTCACAAACACATATGTTTTGTACAGATTGTAATATATGTTGTATTTCTTTCATTTACTGACGGTATATTGCGTTAATGACCGGGGGACCTTTCACCTCGCTGATGTATTACAGTGGTCCGCGGGAACAAGGTAGAATTGTTTTCAAGAAAACAGTAAAGCGGGATTGGTGTCTGGAAGCACTTATCCAGGGGCCTGACTGATTATGGTGGGTAGAAAGTGCTTGTGCTCTATAGTTTTATTTAGCAGACTGCATGGCAATTTACTAATCACTCTGGCTTGGAAACAGGTGATTACGCCACATATCATTCAAACATGGAACCAGTGCTTTTTTCCATCCATGTGCTGTTTACACACATTATGAATGTTGTCTTTTAACCTTTGTCTTGTATAACTGTGTTCAGTAATAAATACGGGCTTTAGAGTTCAGAGAAGATAATTTTTAGCATTATTCTTTCTTCTGGAGTGGCTATACAGTATTGTTTCACGAATTCTAAAGCCCAGTCCTTATCGTGCATGGGATTTCTTTAGTTGAAGAGTGATTCATTCTGTGCATTGCCGGGTTAGTATAAGTGTGTGAATACCTTCAAGTTTCACTTAACTCGTACCTATCACCACACCTGTATTACTAAGGTAATTGATTCACTTTATGGAGTCCTCAAGTCCTCATACATAAAAAAACTAGGGCCTTAAGGCATCCATTAAAAGATTTTATTCATTCATTTCACCGGGTCTGACTGTACTACTTGAAATAATGGGCACGTACCGTGCTATTACTGGCAAGTTCTGACAACCTAACAATGCAGAGATGGATTTTGGCCACACCCTCTTAATGCACTTGGTGACCGGTGTCTTTTATACTCAAAGGTGTAAATATTATGTCAAGCTTTACTCCACCAAAGGACAGCGGCAGTCTAGGGGCCTCTATTATTATCTAATATGTGTGGTACAGCATTCAACTTTCAGCTGAAGCTTTTGAGAAAACAACCAAAATGTTTGCGTGCTCATCGAATGTTGGCACTAACTTTTAGTTGTATTAGGGGCTGATCATACCAAACGCGATTTCTATGTTGACTGTTTGGAAAGAGCAGCACACTGCCTTTTTTAATGTCACTAGGCAATAACTGAATACATTAACCTGTCAGTCAAGAGATATAGCTCGAGTGCATTAGCTGCTGTAAACTGTCATATTTGCAGAAACATAAAAAAAGTTCAAGCAGAGGTTACTTCTTCTGAACTTTCTCCATAAACCCTCGAGAACCAAAACAAGTTTCCCCTCAAATACTGCAGTCTCCTGACACTTCGCATCATCAGCTGCACTTCCCGTGGATCAAAATAAATAATTATTTTGACAAATCATTAAGTTCAGAAAATCCCTGTACCACAATGATGAGCTGTTTCTCTGGGAAAAATGTGATCGTGTCCTTTCCATTATGAGCTCATCACGCATCTGCATTCGAATTTAACGAACTCGAGCACGCAAAAGACACTACATGTGAATGGTTCTTAAGAGTTAAACGCTCTCTTCCATTTCTATACAATTGGGCGCATCTAACTGCAGACTGTTTCAGTTCTACAGTTATTTCTAATGTATTGATTTTGTTTATTTAGGATGGGGAACAGGTAACACAGTTTTGCCATTTTGGCCTGTGGGGTATGAAAGCACCATGAACATAAGCATGTGCAGGGGTATTAACCCAGAACTCTAGGCATGCTAAATGAGACTATAAATCAAGCAGTAATGACAGACCCGGACTTTTGGTCCTCTGTGCATGATTGAGAAAGACAGAATTTGCTCAAATTTGCTTACCAGTGATCTGGGACCTGTGTATTAAAGCACGCTTTTTACAACAAAGCATAAGACATTTTGGAGCTAGTAATGAAATTTGTTCATTGTTGAGACTATAATTATTAAAGTCATAGTTCATCCAAAAATAAAGATGCTGTCATCATTCACACATTTCAGCCCAGTTCTTGGACCCAATTCAATGCCATAGTAGGACAAAGGATTATATATTTTTGTTCTGTTGAACACATAATTAAATATTTTGAAAAATGTGGAACAACGAAAGGCTCTCAGGTAATTA
Source organism: Triplophysa yarkandensis (assembly GCA_033220385.1). Lineage (NCBI taxonomy): Eukaryota > Metazoa > Chordata > Actinopteri > Cypriniformes > Nemacheilidae > Triplophysa > Triplophysa yarkandensis. The sequence continues at coordinate 3,273,880 of CM065664.1, read as the reverse complement.
TGACCGCCCCTTGTCATTTTTCCAACAATGATAGTAAATGGGTTGTAAAAACTGTTTGTTAACATGCATTATTCCAAATATCCTTCCATGTGTTCAACCAAAAAAGCAATATATAGATTTGCATCATATAATGAGTAAAGAATTATGATAGCATTTTAATTTTTGGGGGAGAAAAATTATTTTATCAATCTCGATTGAGTGTTCTATTAGCACTGCTGTATTATAAATGTATTAAAATATCTTATTTAAAAAATCTGTTTGACAGTTGGATGTATCGATTATAGAGAATAAGCAAATAGAAAGCAAGCATACTACAGTTTGGGACTGATAATCCACCAAGCGTTGTGGCCAGACCTGTTCATTTTGATTTAGCTAAAATCATATTTCAGTGTTGCTTAATCGGTTTAGAACTGATCCCCAGATATATTTAAACAGACAGTCTGACAAGATTGCCTGGTTCTTATTTCAGAGCGTAAGACAGAGGAAGTCAGACTACGCTTTATATATTATGATCTTCTGATGCACTCAATGTCCTTAAAACAAATCCACATGTGCAACTGATAATGTCAACATCTGGCATGAACATACATGAAGAACATTAGATAGCCAACAAGCAAATCAAAGCAAAGAAAGAAAAAAATGTTCATGCATGTTTGCTTATGCATTCTGTATATGTATTTTATCAAATAAAGTTATCAATATAGTAGTCGTTATTGATCATCTATTTTTCAAATTATTCATAAAGTAGTATCAAGTGCTCTGTTTCATTATGAAAATCACATTAAATAACAATCGAAAAAATAAGGTTTTGTTTTAGCCTATTATATACTTTAGAAAGAGACCAAAATTAACAAGCACAAAGCATATTACAATAAAAATCTAAAAAAGAAATGAACATAAACAATAATATTTTTATCTATAAATAATAAGATTGAATTATTTTTTTATCAATACTATTGATATAATTGTATATTGTTATGTAGTGTAACCAATAAGAATAATTTATTTTCACTTTATGTATTAATTTCCTTTCTTCAGGAAATTTTTGGACATCCTAAAAATCACTTTAAATAAAAAAATGCTAACACTAAGAGTATTACAATAGAAATAGAATAAGAAAACAACATATATCAGAATATATAATATAAAAATATTAACTTAATCGTATATGGTGTAATCTAATTTAATAAAAATAATGCTTTTCTATGTATTTGAGTTTATGTATTCTTTTGGCTTTCTTCAGAAATTCTTTGGACAAAATTAAATTGAGATTTTTCTTGCTGGCAACATTATCACAGTGATTTTATTCTGAACAGTGGAGGTCATGCTGAAATGCAATAACAGAAAACAATCTTTGTCTTGATTCACTGCAGATGTTCATACACTGAGAAGAATATTTTATTTTGCCTTTTCACATTTGAAAATCATTTACCTGCTGTAGAACTAGAAAAAGTAGTTACGGTGTCCCGTTTAACATGCATTCACAAGATTTATATTACTGTACACTATATGCTTTACTGTATTTACTGAGTATATACCAGCGGGGACATGTTGCATAGCTGTAATATAAGAAATCTCTTGATGAAACATGCCTTTAATCTTAGTACAAGAACACCTTGTGTTCTCAATGCAATACTTTTCATTCAACACGATGATACGACAAGATGATGGGTTTCATTTTCACATGTTTTCATGATTCATATGCTTTCATGTTCACCTATCTGTAAGACATGTCGGTATTAAAAATAAAAAAGACATTCTAGTTGAGTTTAAATGGCTGTTTTATTGAGTAGTTACTGTACATATGCCGGCTTTTGATGTGAAACGCAGAACTGCTGTTCTTGCTCTTATCATTTTTAGCTTTTATAAAAAGAGATAGTAAGTAATTTTTCATGTACTTATGTTCACACCTCATGATTCACAACAAATGGATTTGTCTGGGTCTGTCTGTGATTGGAGAACGGTTTACGTTGAGTGCTATCGGAGCATGTTGTTCTGGCTATCTCTCTGCATCTGGATCCAATTTCCGCCTTTCAATCTGTCACAGAGAGCAACAGAAGACTATGCCATGAGTCACTGCCCTCAGGCACCCTGTTCGGTGGCTAGCCGTGTGCACGGGAACAGTTGTAAAGCCAGCCATTGTAATCTCCTCTCTTCTAAACTCCAAACCAAGAGTTGGCCTGAGGTTCGGGCCATGTCTTATTCCCACACTTGTAGTATTATTAGACTCCTCCGTCTGAGACAGACAGCTGGAGCTTACTGTCAGCGCGTCTCTGATATTCACCAGATGCTGGATAGTGTAGCATCTACTCTTGGTCTTTACCTCATTTGACCTCTAAAGAGGTGCTGAGCTTTTTGCAACTGGCACAGAGACTGATTTTCTTATGCCAGTTAAGAAAACAGTAGAAAGCATTTATTGAGCAGCCTGTTTTCCGTTAGTCTAAAGGCGTTACTGTTGTTATGTTAAAAAGAAAACACTTGAATCCGGATGTAACCTACATTTACATACAGCTTAATAACGCGTTAAAGGTTTGATTGATGGCTCAATAGGAATTAAAAGCCCAGATGTTCATCCCCATCAGTAATGACATGGCATAAGTGTAAAATAAAAGAAATGTTACTGTTGCCTGTTTGAAGAATTCATTTGCAATGAAAGATCAATTTTGTTCATAAAAATGAAGAGAATACTATTTTTATTGCGCATTACAATCAAAATGACAATTTTCATGAATATTTTTATGGAATCCCACATATTCCAAACTGCATTTTTTTTAAGAATTGATCACTTGAAAAATACAGACAACTATCACATAAAACTGGATAAATACAATCAAATTAAATAAAACGGTTTGAGCAAGTCAGGATTTGTAAATAAAAACAAACACATAAATAGAGAAAAAAGTTAAAAGAAATTAGCATATATTCCAAGGTGTTCAAGTCTAGAAACAAAAAATATTTGTTTATTGGCTTGTTTATTAAAGTAAAAACTAACATAATTTAACTAAAATAATAGTTCTATATTATTTTAAAATTTTGAATGTATTACATCGTCTTACAATTTATTGAATATTACTGTTAAATAATACCTACTACAACTAAATTGCAAGAAAAACAAATAATTAATGTATGGGTCAGCTCAGGTCAAAGTCTTTGTTTAGTGAAAATAATTAAAATAATGTAATCATTACCTTACATTCATATCCAGGGGTGGACATTACCTTTTAGCATTACCTTACCCTCATGTGTACAGCGACTTTTTCCAGTGGGCCCGCAGCAAACTTTGGAACCTAAAAACTCAAACAACAAGGGACCACAAAATGCATTTGATCAATTGCAACCAGACTTAGAACCACTCTTGTCCAGGAAGACGCGGTCAAGCCTTGCTTGTGTCACTCCAAACTCATATGACTTTTTTTTCTCCACTGCTGACAAAAGAGATTCCAAGAATGTTACAATGATCATACAATAACAACAGTATACTTTGTCTTGATAAGACTTCAAAAAGGTCATATGTGATGAAATGTTGTCAGGGTGCAGTGTCTGTTCCCTCTGTTTTGCATAACACCTTCATCTTTTAAAGCATACGTTATAACAAAAAAAAGCTTCTAAGAAGACTTGTTTAGGATCAACTGAAAATTTTTTGTTGAATCAGGATTTTTTTTAAGGTTTGATCCCAGAGATTGAACATACACAGAATCAAATGAAAAATTGCATAAAAGTATATGTAAACATATTTAAAAAAATATATAAAATCTAATAAAAAATTTACATTTAAAATGTAAACACAACCTTATATTCTTGATGTGATTAATTGCATTTAATCTCTTTGACAGCCTTAGTTTTCATGTTGTATTTGATGTTGTAATAATTCTTTAAGTTTGAAATGTAATGTTTAAGTATTCTTATACATGAAGATAAATAACATACTTGGTCCTTTAGACAATTGACTGTGTTAAAAAAATCTAAAGATTCCAAAGATATTGTTTCCTTTACATTACTAAATTATTAAACTATAAAAGTGTAAAATAATACATAATAAGCTGTTTACCATCCTTTCAAAATAAAGTCATAAAAAGCCTGTAAAATATAAAAAAGCTACGTAGCCTCAGCAATTCGATTCTTTGCATTTACATTTATTTATTTAGATTGATTTAAAATAAACCATTTACAGTAAATATAGACTGAACCAAACCTAAAAATGGATATTCAACTCATTTATCGAAATTAATGAAATAATAAAACGGCAACAAAATTAATTTAAATTCAATATAAAAACTAATAAGAAAAACTAATGCTAGTATAAAATAAAATAAAAAATTCTGTGCCTGGAGCTATGAATATATGAATGAACACTTTGAACTTTTAAAAGTTTTTCTTTAATGTTTTATATTAATAATGCGTTCTCATAAAAGTCTGTTTAAGAAAAGGCTCACTTCAAACGAATGGAGGCTTGCAATGGTTTTATATAACATGTTTGCAGCGTGCTGAGCGACTATAGATAGCTGTAAGACCTAAGTGTGAAAACAGCTCCATTTCCATTGCCTGTGTGCTTTCCTCTCTTTCTTTTGTCATAATGGCTGTCTGCTTGGTTTGAAGCCAAGTGTTGAAATCTTACGGTGTGTTTTGAGCAGCAGTGTTTTCGGGCTTTTACACGGCTCTCCACACCTCAGTCCAGAGCTCTGGAAATGACCTCATCAGTTTTACATCCTATGTATTGCGAATGATGGAGAGACTAGTGATTGAGACTATGCTTTAAGTACACTTAAGCTGGATGATGTGCTTCCTTCATTTCCTGTTTGGTGTTCTGCGATTTGATTTTTTGATAGTAGCTGGAGCTACAATGAGTCATTCCAAAACAAGCTTCATGACGGAAAAGTAAAATAATTCGGCCCGCAGACGGAAATGTAAGACTGCAAGATATTCACCAAGTAAAATTTTGTGTATTATGTTTACAGTTAAAGTGTTGTGAAAATGTTGATATGCAAATGGTTTAGTAATTTGAGAAAGTTTTTGATAAATGTTTTGTAGTAATTTGTTACGTTCTCACTCACTTTTCATCTTAGGCTTTTTGTTACATGGCATGCGGTGACTAACTTTCATAACAATGGTACGCATGAACAGTGCTTTTGAAATAACACAGTCATCAATCTTGTTGACGAACAGAAAAAAAAACCATCGAGCTTAATGTCTTGTCTTTCACTGTTTCCTCTCTGTTTTATCAGTCTTGTTGTTATACATAAGAACACAAAATGACAACTACAAAAAATAACATCATTCATTTTTTTATGTTTAGCAGGACCACCGTGTGGAATTGACGGCGGCCTATGGTTTATTTTTTCATGCATGCAGCAGTTCAAACCTTTTAAATTCCCTCCTTCCCTCACTTCATTTGGGTTAATATCCTTCTCTCATTTCCATATGAGTCATTGTGTGGTTTGGAAGAGCATCAGGATCTAGAGCTCTGGAAAGAAAGTTTTGGGGTAAAGACTGGAGGTCTATGAGTAAAGAGTACACAGTAGTCTTGATGTGATTCTCTTGAACTCACGGGTGGTTTTCTGTATGCTTCTGGTAGGGGTTGGGGGAGCTGTTCACGATGATAGATTCCAAAAACAAGTAGACAAATGTAAAGTCTGTTTCAGGTGAATGGCCTTGTTTGCCCTTTCTAGCTCCGAGCTGGATTTATCGTGCCCGGGTTTTCAACCACTGCTCTCCTATGAGAAGCTTTTGCTGTTACAGCACGATCATTAATCTTCCATCATCTAAAACAACAATTCAAAGAAGAAAAGATTAACTACACATGGCCATCAGCCATTCATTTTCTGTTTTTACAAAGCAATAAAACCTTTCAGTAGTTTTGATTGCGTTTACATTTACATTTACATTTATTCATTTAGTACGCAGAGCCTTTCTTTGAAAGAAGGACCTCAACATTTTTACAAGGTAGGATACAGGATGGAAGTTGACGTAAGGGAAAAATTACCAACATTGAAAAAATAGACAGATTTTGAAATATATAAACAGAGATTGAAAGTAGGGAGTTAGGGGTAAGTCAACTAAATGCAGAACAGGTTTGTTTTAGTTGTTTTAGTTGTTTTGATGGATTCTGCCACTTGGGTGGAGGCTGGCTGATTTTTACAGCATCGGGGAACAAAATGGGAAAAGTTTACAACCATATATGCTGGCATGTAAACATTAAATAAAACAAATTTGTGCACATTTATTATTATTACACAAACAAATGAATTACTGAATTAAATGTTGGAATTACTAAATGTTAGATTAAGTGATTTTTTTATTGGTTCCATATGATAAAAAAAAAATTTATAACATAATTTCTCTTGAAACTGCAAAAATTGCACACACACACAGAAATTTTTTATTTTACTATATGGGCCAATGTACATGATTAAATTAATAACAATAATATTAATGTTCCAATAACCCATTTTTTTCATTGCAGTAATTAAACAAATGTACACATATATAAACCACTTCAGAAGATGCATGTGCAGATTTTTAGCAAACTTTTGAACAAAATATAGACAAAATATTTACATTATTTATAAATTACCATGTATTCTTAATATTTCTAGGATTTAATAATATACGAAATGTATAAAATATTTAATAAAACCAGAGGGGCTTTCTGTGCCTATTTTTACATTTATGCTGAAGCACAAAAAAGCACAGTAATTAATTTATATTTAATTACGAAAGAATGATAATAAAATGAATGTGTTTTTCATTTAAATAATATTTTAATGTGTATGCAAATTTAGACATTTTTGTAACAAACCAAATAGTTGAATTATATATATGAAATGATATATGAATAATTGAATTTAAACAAAATATAAAAAGTAAAACAATAAAATAACATTCCTGTGAAAAAAATTGTAAAGTAAAATTAAATGCTGTCCTGTTGTTGCACACATACATTTTAAAATATGTGAAAACTTTGGAATTACAAAGATGTATTTTTTTAAATGTACGTTTAAGCTTGCTGAATCTAATTACTGGATAAAGAAAAGAATAAAAACATATTTAAATATCACTCTAAAGCTAAGTACTGGAATATATGTTGGTTTTAAGCTGTTTATCTGGGTAGGATCAGTGTAGTCATTATCGTGCAGTCCTGGCAGCCGCCACACTCAGACTGCTCATTCATTTACTTGTAATTGGGGATCTAAGGTGGGTGCCAGCCATGGAGATGCAGAGCAGTGTTTTATCCTAGGGATCAACAAACACTCACACAATCTTTTTGCAAGCTAACAAAAAACAGATAGCGATGATGCTTTCTATGTCAGTGATCATTACAGCCGAGTTCACAAGAGACTCTCCAGACTTGCTTTTAAATTGTATGCTTGTGCTGCACTTAACCACACACCATGAAGTGTTTTTCTGACCATGGCATCACACTGAATCACAGCTTTACAGCAGAGACTTCTTAGGTTTTCAATTTTCACTCGAGTCCTTGGAAAGTCCTCAGCTCTGACACTCTCAAAGCTCCATGAAAATTTTACATTGGGTTTGATCTCACCAATGAAAAAGCCAATGCAGAATTTTATCTTTTTATATTTGTTGTATACTACTTAATGTTTGTGGTAGCCACTTCAAACAGGTGTCACTGACGCATACGGGGACATTTTGTCCCCATTTAAACCTCGGAAACTGTAATTGTTTCCAGAACATCAGGGAATATCTGTATCAGTGCGTGGCCGAAGGAAGAGGGGAAAGTTTGAGACAGCCTTCAATATTAGGATTTGGCAACATCAATGTCTCTCGCTCCCTCTCTCTCTGTCATATATACTCTTGCTCTCTCTCTCAAATACATCTCTTCCTGTACTTCTCTTTGGCCTGTGTGGAATAAATTATGTTCAGCATTGGTATGGGTATGATTCTGATGAATCATCAACTTGTTATTTAAAAATCTAAAAATAACACAAAAAGCTACATTGTTTAAACAAGCAACTTCTCGGACAGTGAGTGTTTCTTCTCTCTCAAGACAGTACATGCTGTGAATGTACATCAATAAAATTCTAATCACACGGTATAGCCAATTAAATGTCTGATTTCAATTTGTTTGCAACAGATGTAAAGATTTCAGATTTTAAAAATTAACTTTCCAGTGGACACCTTTCTGAATTATTGATACAATAGACAATCCGCATAGTCCTTCCTCAGCCAAAGATAATGGATATAATGTTGAATCAACGTTAAAAGCAACATTGATTCAATGTTAACTCAAGAAATCTTGTTCTGTTATCGGTTATACATGATTAAATTAAGTTTTTAACATGATTTCTGTTTTAAGTTATGTTAAAACACCTTAATATAATCATGTGGAACCAAATTAGTTGTAAAGTAGAAAAATCATTCCAACAATCCATTTTTTAGTGCACGTTGTGTTGTCCCTTTTATTTGTTTAACACAACATCGCAACAATAAATCGCTGTTAAATGTGTTTAATTTCTATTAATACATATTGTGTTATTATCAACACATCTTTATTTTTTAACTACTTTTTAACTATTTTTGACTATGTAGCTTTATATGGCAATCTAGCCATCAAATAATTATTAAACCTAATTGGCATAGCTGTAGTTTTTTTAATGCAGTGAATGCCTTGTTAATTCTCAGTTGAATAGGAAATAATGTAAGCTTACACAACTCAACCTATTATTAAATTTTCCAGCCCTTTTTGGTCATTATGGGATATTTGAGGGAATAGTAAAGGCGTTCCTGAATCATAGTGCATGCCTGGCTCTATTCTCTGAGAACCTTTGATATTAGTCATTGACCGGATAGGTGTGTCTTTGAAAGGAAACGGTTTTCCCAGATTTTTAAATTGTTTATTTACCAAAGTTCCTATTTCTTTAAAACTGCATTGTTTTGAAATGCTTTTGGGAATAATTTTATTGGTCAACATGCACCTCAACATCATTACAAATTATCACTGCTAGAAAAGGATCCTAAACTTTATTATGACGCTGTTTTACAACAAACATATATAAGCTACAGTTGTGGCCAAAAGTTATGTCCAGCTTTGGAAAAATATGTTTTATTGTTTAATGTTATCATTAAGGATGGAGTTTTGAATGATTGGCCACAAAAAGCATGCATAAAGCTTTTTGAGACTGGGCTGTCATGGATTCAGATTTTATTTTGTGTTTTTCCTTCATTGATGGAAGAATTATTAATAATATTCCCATATGTACAGAATAAAAACAACATCCCTAGATAACAAAATATTAAAAAAAAAAACTTTATTCTTTAAATTATTATTGGCTGTTTGCCAAATATTTTTTCCAATATTTCCTGAAGGGAAGTGAATCTTGCATTAGATCCACTTAAAATGTACTTGCAAAAACTGCATTTTATCATGGTCTTGGACTTCAAACAACTACTTAAAAAAATGGTGTGCATTTATACAGGTAACTCGGTCGATTTAAATATGAATTAGTTCACAAAACATTTCACATAGTGTACCCACACGAGGTCTGAATATGCATGTAATTCTATTTTTCTTAATAAATTCTTTACTGCAGAGGAAAACATCAATTGTTTGACATTAAATGCATAATGCATGCCTGGACAAATGCATACACTTCACCATAGGCTAAAAGCATTGTCAACAAGGGATTGGCGCCCTACCTAAGAATAAAAGAGAGAGTATACTTTCATATGAAAATATACTTCTCGTTATTCATACAACTGCATCTCCACTGTTGATGTTTTTCTACAGACTAACCCTCAGATTCAGTGACAGGATCCAGAATGGAGAGATTGCATCCATTCCTGAGGTGTGAAGCCATCTCACTATGCCTGTGCTTGTGTCAGCTAAAGGTGCAAACCACATCGTTAACAGAACTAACTAAATTTGACATGCCATTTTCTGAAAAGTTTTAGAAAATCGATTCGGGGGAAGATAGTTTGGGTGTGGAGAAATAGCAGCCTCATCAAACTGCTGCAGAAACTGGTTGAGTTACAGTTGCCGAGGGTGAAATCTTGATGACTTGTCAAGGGGTGTAACCTTAATGACTCAGAAGAGAAGTATGTTCCCATTCAAGGTGAATGAGTCACCGGGTAACCAGAATACTCCTTCTTAAGTGAACACTGCTCCTATTCTCCCATGGTTTTAAGTTGAAGCGCTCAAAGGAAAACCAATTGGGAAGTTTCAATTTTCTACTACACCTGACCCATTAAAACATCTTTTTTACTTCTTCAAAAACAGGTTTTGTTTTCCCTTATGTAACTTGGTAACTTGTTATAGCCCTTATTACCTATTGTTATCTTTGCTATTTACCGTTTCTTTTTTAATCGATTCTTTGTAAGTGGCTTTGGATAAAAGCCTCTACTCAATGCTTAAATGTAAATGTCAACAGAATTTAAACAAAATAAATTCATATGGAGGCACGTTCTGCATAAATTAAAAAAGTGGGCAGCTGTGATTGAGTTGAATGCAAATATATTGAACTATACTGTGCCCGCAATTGTACACAGTTGAGTCCATTACACCCAAAAAGAGGGGCCAAATGGAATCCACGCCCGCAGAAATGCGGATTTTAGCTCTGATAGTTTTATTTCACTTTATGTAGCTTGACTCTTCTTGGGACTGAAGGTTTTGATTGGTTCTGCGTTTGTTTTTAGAATAGGTATGCAAATAAGATTTAAAATCAATTCCGCAGATTTTCCCAAAAATTCTGCACAGACTTAACAAATAAAATGCGCAGATTTGGTCTGGCCCTGGCCATAACGATGATATTGTACCCTGCAGATGGCCCATAGCTCCTAACTAAATCCCAGCTGATTTAAAATACAGGACAACCGGGGGGAAATGATAACAACTGGGCAGTATTGCCATGAGTCACTTAATCCAGAGGGCACAAGTCATGGAGACCATAATGAGACTCCAGAGGGATGTAGAATAATGCCGCACAGTGACTCACAAAGAGGAACGAACAATAATCAGTGAAGTGTGATTCCCCTCCATTCCACAGCATGAATTTGTACAGAAAATATACCAAAAAAACTGCGCTTTGGTTTAACGTGGAAAACATCCAAGAAGTAGCCACAATTTCTCGGGAGGGTGCCGAGGAAAATCCGAACCTCATGCAAAGTTTTATACGATGCTGATCTCCAACCCCCCCCAGAATACCGGTTGCTTAGAAAATGTGTCTGTGCGTGTGTAAGATGTGGGCCAGGCGGCGTTATTGATGTGCAGAGGAGTGTCGTTTACAGCGATATGAGACGTGCCTTTCTAAAATCTGTCTGCCAAACGTTATTAATCGCTCCCTGCATTTAAGCCCTATTGTCCATAGCATGTGAAAAAGTCGAATGCTGTTATATGTCAGCATCCGTGGCACCTTTAAACAGTGTGCTTGAGATTTTCTAGAATAATTAGGAGGATGTGCATTGGCTGAATAAATAGGTTTCATGTGCAGCTGTTTCTGTTCTGCAGACTGTATTCCTCCCCCTCATGAATGGCTACCGGGTGCTCAACATGCTATTTGCAAAAACGTGAACGTGCTTGAGACGAAGACTGCACAAAGCACTAAGCTTATTTGATTTTCAAAGACATACTAAAGAAGGTAGGAGAATGCTTTAAACCAAATAGTTCTTGGACCCCTTGACTACCAAAGTATGAAAAATTACAATGGTAGTCCTACATTCTTTAAAATATCTTATTATGTGTTCATCAGAACAAAAATAATATGACGTATTTTTTCCTACTGTGGTAGTCAGTGGGTTCCATGAACTGTTTGGTTTTAAACATTTTTTCAAATATCATTCCCCATCAGAACATATAAATTTATACAGATTGAAACAACACAAGAGTGAATACATTTGTTTGTGGACTATCCCTTTACCGTTTCGTTTCTGTATTGTTAAAGTTGTTAGATGCAAACAGTGTAACTCAAAGCCTTTTATTTTTTTACTCTTTGTTTTTCTCCCTTTATTTATTTTGTCAGTGCTTTGCAATTGTTCATGCATGTGTTAAATGTGGATCTTGTGCATATTAAAGTATTTGATTTAAATGAGCCGTGAAATGTCAAGAGCTTATACTAAAGAGTACTTTAATTTAAAAAATAACAAGTTAAATCTTGTCGGATTTATTTTTGATGTAATACAATTCTTAGAATAGCTTTCTCTTAAGGCTGAAATAGACTCTTAATGCATTTGTTTATTGAAAGTGTATAGATGGCCATTGTGAAGAGCTTTTGCCTTCTCTGTTTTCAAGACATAAATAATACCTAATAAAGGATAGTTGATGGATATTTTTTCTGTAATGATGATAGTGTAAACACAAACACAGCTGAAATATGAAAAGCAGAAAAGAAGCAGACATCATTTCTGTATACCAAATATTTACGTTTTCTTATCATTTAGGTTGCAGAATATTTACAATAATCATATTTTTAAATTAAGAAATTATTTATAAATTTGTCTTTGATAACATAATTTCATTAACACATTACTTCATTTAAAGTAAACTAAAACATGCAATGTATTAGAATATAGAGCGGAATTAAAGTGATCAAAACTGTAAATTCTGTCATCAATTACTCATCCTCTCGTCATTTCAAACATAAATTTTTTTTCCCGAAGAACAAAAAAAAACATTTTTGAAGGAAGCTGGTAACCAAAGAGAAGTGCCACCAATTCACTTATATTGAATGAACATAAATCCAATGCAAGTCAATCGGTGCAACTGCTCCTGCAGAAAAAAAGTCATTGAGTAATTTATGAAAGAATTTTCCTTTTTGGTTGAACTATCCTTAAAGATGTGTATGCAAATAAAAGGTCATTCTTTGCTTTCGAAACTCTATGTGTACACTTCTCCTTTTTATGAAAAATCTATTGATATATTATACAATTTTTACTAACAAGTATTAAAACAAAATGTTATTGTAATTACATTTTCCATCCACATAAACAGTTGCACTAGATGGATTTTTATCATATTATCAGAGGTAATGGAATAAAGTATGTCGCCTCAGCCAGCATAAAAACAACATTTGCTTTTATTATAAATTCTTCGACCTCCTGTTGTGATGGTGTATTTGTTCATAAATTATCCTCCACGTGTTCTCTTAGCGACTGCAAGTAAAGCTCAGTCTCGCCGACTGAGCCTTACCCATAGCCGAGGATTTATTTGAGTGCCATACCCTTATTCCAAACCCATGTTTGTTTTTACTGGAGATGGTGATGTTGATCTGAAAAGGCAGTCAGGCACTGTTAAAGATGAATGGAGAGGGTCACTGGAGAACACCTCTTTAGCTTTGAGAGAAAAGCCACAGTAAATCAGTTGACTGTTCATTGTTGAATCTGGCCTAAGCATGAGTCCAGCTGCTTGGTCGTGTCTTTTAAAATGCCGTTTTGTTTCACAACCCTTCTGTAGAGAAAAATGAGTTGGAACGAAGCTGTGCAGCTGACTACTATAATTACTTAGTTCCTGCAGATGCTTGGCAATGCAAGGGAGATTTACTTTGTGAATTAGCACGAGGTTAACTCCTGACAATAGCGATAAAGCTAAGGTTGAAAGACAACATCTATCTTTTAGAAGGGAGTGTCACCACGGAGCACACCAAAAATCCAACGCCCACTCAGAAACGATGTCACATGTGCATCCTCATCCATTTCCCCCATTCTTTCGTGTGTCAGGCAGTAGTCAATGTCTGACTTGGACCCAGACAGGCGTGTTTGTGCTAGACTGAATGGCTGCACTTTAAGTGTCTCTTGGCAAACACACACCAAAATGGCCTACCTGATTCAGGTGGATTTGGACACCCATTACACACAAAAACCATAATATATTTACGGATTTTTTTTAAATACATGATAATTACACAAAATATTGACGTTCGTGTCAATTTCCATCTTAAAGTGATAGCTCATCCCCAAATAAAAAAATTCTGTCATAATTTTCTCCTCTTGTCTATTCAAATATGTATGAGTTTTATGTATGAGTTTTTTATTCTGCAGAAAACAAAAGAAAAAGAAGATATTTTGGAAAATGTAAAATAAATTCTTGGTCCCCATTGACGGGGGTTTTGTGTCCATACAATGGAGACCAATGGTTTTTGTTGCATTTATTAAACATTAGAAAACATTAAGTAAACATTTTTCAAAATGTCTTCTTTTATCTTTTGCAGTAGAAATAAATTAATGAAAAATGACAAGAATAAATATGAATCTGCCTGTGAAAACTAGGCTTAAATCAGACAATCAAATTTTTAGAAAATGAGCTTCTAAGTTTAATTTCAGTCATTAATTTCATTATAGTCTTATCACATGGGCATACTCTGTCAATATTAAATTTATTCAGATAATTATTTCACAGAATGTTCTTTACACCATGAACATGAAGTAGGGTATTATGTAGAACACAGCAAATCCCCAAAAAAGACTTAAGCTGGGTTTCCATAGGCAGGGAAATGATGACACAATTTTTACTTTACCAAACTATTACATTAACTTATTTATAGAGCTCTAGTCTCTCATCTAAATTGTTTAGTAAATGTATTTTTATTTATGACTCAATGTTTTTGAGAATTTATTTACCTTCCAACTTCATAAAGAATAATCTTTTTTTTTTTTTTAAGAAAGATCTCCCAAATACAATATTTTTTCAGTATTCTGACTTTTGGCAGTTGTTGACAAATTTGTAAAAGATACCACTTGATTTCTTTTCTTTTTGAGTTTTTCCATACCCACACACCGCTTACACAAGCCTTACCAAAATCACACCTCCCCCCGCCTTTCCAAACGACTGCTACACCCTAACAGAGTTACAACAGAGGGTAGAGATCAACACAACTCCCCCCAGATCGCAGTTCTCCGTCAGGCCGATGTGCCTTCAAGGGGCGCAATATTAATTTTACCTCAAACAAACCTGCCAAAGAAAAACAAATCTCATGCTCCCCGTATGCACATATTGTTGTGCTTGAGACCATATGGGCCGGTTTATTTTTAGTTTGGTGCACTATTGGGTTTCATTAAGGGTCCCAGACGGCCCGCCTCAGTACAGGCCACGCGGTGCCAGAGGCCGAGAGTGGTTTCCTGCCCATGTTATGACGCAGAGCGGTGGAGCACACATGGTTACATACACAAAATCTCTCGCTCGCATTAAGAGCATGTAGAATGGGCTCTTTGTGTTCGGGCTGTTGTGGCGCTGTACTGCCGCGTCTCCGCGCTGACAACATTTTTCCTCTTCAAAGACCAAATCCAACATTCAAATCCAGCTGCCCGTCTCCCTTCGGCAGGAATAAGGGTTGTGAATGAGGGAGAACTGTGTCACTTGCCTAAATGACGTTCTGAAATGGCCGATGGATAGCGGTGTTGACTCTCTGTAGACACCTCAGGGTGTACACCCGTGTCAGATACAGGTTAGAACAGATTGAAGGATAGACATCTTAAACAGCCTTGCTTTCTACCACCATTCAAAATAGATTTTCCGGGTTAAAGCCTTTATGCGCACCATAAATCATTGTAAATAAGAAAGTAATGGTCCTCTGCGGAAAGCTTTGTCTTCATTTATCTCATCCAGAATGGCTGGTTTGGGAGTTGGGGTGTGTTGCCGGATGACTCCGACTCTCTGGCTCCCTCTTAGGGCACATGCGGGAAATATAAGTGGTATTCTTCCAATCTTCCAATCTCCAAAGCTGCTCATGCGTGTCTGTCAGTGAACAGCGGGGTTAATATTTCTGTTCTGTTGTGTAGTCAAACAGATTGAATTGGAAGGAAGTAAATTGCTCTGTAAATACTGTTGAAATTTGGTGTACAGAACTTGAGAAAAACCAATTGCAAAGCACTCCTTGTTATGAGAGTGTACGAGTGTTTTCTCAGCAGATAGGACTAGACAATATTTGCCGTTCTACTGCATGCAAATGAATCAATATCGAATTCGACACTACAGTGTGCTCGGAGAGTGATTAAAAGAACACTTCTCCCAGTGTCTTGAAATGCTGGTCCGGAAAAGTGTATGCATTGAAATGAAGATTGTGTCATTTCTGAAAAAACTATTTACCTTGTTTAAACGTTACGTCATGTTTAAAACAGGCATAACATAGCATGAGTGCTGGAATCACTATTTCATTTTAAATAGCAATGTATTTGATGACCAACACAACAGAACAACAAAATTCAATCATTCACTTTATCCCAAACCAATCGACAGTTTCAGTAGTAACTGATTAAAGGGAAAGTTTATCCAAAAGTATCTCTCATGTTGTTCAAACCACAGGTGGCTTCACTGAAACCCAAAAAATTATATTTAGATTTTTTAGACATTTTTAAGATTCAACAGGAAAAGATTCAAAAGCTATATAAATGATCTCCATGTGACCCGTTCAGTGTATTTTAACTTTCCTAAGGGCATAAAGACAGTAAGGTAGAAAATAAAGTATTTTATAAAGTCTAAATCATCATTCCTTGAAATTATGCAAAGTTTTTTTGCTTTTGAACCTGGTGACAATAATAATAATGATAATAATAATAATTATTATTATTAATATAATATAATTTAATATAATATAATATAATATAATATAATTTTATTTATTAAGTATATATTTAATTCATTGTAGTTTTATTGGTCTAAATTAACAATACATTTATTTTGTTTAAAATTCCAATATAAAATACATTAGTTTTGGGTTGTGTTATGGCTGTGTATCATAATCAATTTTCAATATTAAGGCTTCTGACAAATATGAAAGAATTATCAAGGTAAATAATCATTGTGTGGTATTCCGTTTTTCAAGTATTGTCTCATTTCCTTATATTATTTTTTTATTATTTATCTGAATGAATTAATTCATACTTGTAATGTTAATAATGTTATCATTTGTTTACAAATAATTTATCTATTTCCACAGTCAGTTGGTATTCCATAATACTGTCCATAATACTAATATGTCCATAATACTCATGATTATATGATTATAACTTTTGTCAAAAGGGAGCAGCCCTAGGTTTGTTTTACCATGTTGCATTTAAGTAACAGTTCTTTTACCGCTAACCCAAAATAATGCTGACTAAACTTACTTTTAACTTTTCATATACATGCTATTTATGTAGTTCTTGGCAGCAAATAATATACAGTGGACTTTATTCTTCCTGGATGTGTCGTTGAAGTTAAGTGTGGGCCACAAAAGCCAGCATGGAAGTAATGTTTATGTTTGAATGTATTTTGTATACGAATGTCAATAACTACATGAATCCTCTGTCCATAATATTTAGAGCTTCTATCTGTCCATGTGTTCTATTTGTAGTTTATTTGACCTAACATTTACAGGCATATAAGATACATTTAATTAAAATTATTAATGATCCATGAAGGAAAATGTAAGAGGGTTAGGTCAAAGTTTTCTGAATTAATGAGCGGAACCCAAAGAGTGTTACAATTAGTAGTATAATGAATTGACTTATGGAATGAACTCATCACATTTTGCAGTTTTTAAAAGGACAGAAACACTTCTTCGATGCTCCTGTTCCATTTCTTGACCTAAGGCTAACTTGAAGATATATGTTTGTTAAATGCTTTGAATTGAGCGAGACTGATTACGCAGTTCCGATTGCCCCCTTTCCGAGAGCTCATGATAATTGTGTGCCTGTGTAGGCAGCATCGTGGGGTTATTTCCATGCTATTAGTCCATCAGTCCAACTGCTTGATTTGTCTTGCTGTTTTGCCGAGCGCAACAGTGGGCATGATAATTAAAGATGCATTATGCAGTGAATATTAAATATCAGTTTGATGTCATTGGAGCAAGTTGAAGGATTGTTATTCGGTTTAGCGAATTTATTTCTCATTCACTTGGTTAGAAGCATATCTCATCATGATCCATTGGAAAACCCATTCGTTGTCAAAGGCATCGCTAAATACAATATAATTAAGGAGTCTTCAGAAAACCGGAAATTGTACAGATAGCACTAATGAAATTCTTGTTGTCTCAGAAATATTATAATGAAACCATGAATAAGGAAACAAACAAAGCGACAGACAAAAAGATTCTTGATAGTAGAAAATAAAGGTAAGAAAAGCTGTTAAAGCCCAGTCATATTCACATTTTCAAATCAATTCATTAAGGCAATTATAAAACATGCTTCAATAATGCTGAATAATTTATTAATGCCAAGGGTAAACTGGCAGCACTTCAAGAAAAGCTTTTAGCTACTTGTCAAAATATTTCACAAATGCTTAGAATCTGATATCCATTTCTTCTTAAGATGAAAGGATTTAAGCAAGCTTCATGAGTGATTCCCCCGATCTTCACATAGTAAATAAATTGGTTCTTAAATATGTTGTATTGCCAGTTTGTGCATAAAAGAATCAACAATAATTATTACATCAAAATGATGGACATGTTTAGAAATCCTAGGAGGATGTGATTCATTTACAATTCAGCGCACTGAATGTGTTACAATGGATAGACACCACCCTGTAAATCTGACAATTATAACAATATTCAGTTTAATAACGTTTAAACATGTCTAATCCCCATCCTATGGGAATCAAATGAGCCTTCTGGCTTAGAGTAGTGTATTCATCTGCCCTTTAAAGGGCATACCTTCTTAGTGTTTTGTGAGAGTCTATACTTTTTAATACAACTTTAGGTTCACATGTTATGTTCAAATAATGTAAATATTGGTGAGAGTCGGAGTAGTCAGTTCGCAAAGTATGCACAAGGAGGTGTCTCGTATACGGCAAGCACAATGGATGAGTCAACAGCAGCTATGACTTATTTAGTCAACATCCTCTCAGGCAAGCACCTACACATCGACACTGGCACCACATCCCTATGAATTCCTGGGCACGAAAGTTCCAAACGCTCTTGTAGTAGACCACAGACCACCAATGAAAGTGAACCTTAGAAGTGTTATTACATATAGAAAAATAGCTATCTTGTTGTAAATTATTTTAATTTATGTGAGCAGTTGTGCTTCACAGTCGAGAGAAACCTCTAAAAGCTCTTTCACACCACATTATTCACAACTCATGGAACAGTGAATATTACTCCTCTAATCTCGTCAGCGCAGGGAAGCCTGTGCCGCACGATGTGACAGTTCACGGTGTATGCAAAACGTTCTGAATTCATTTTCTTTCACTGTTGCTCTCTTCGGTTGCTACAAACTTAATTTCGGCATTGGCCGTGCGAGATGCCACGCTGCTGTCCCTCACTTTGTGTCTGAAGAGGAACGGGAAGGTCTTCCTGAAAGACTTGCGGAAGCTGGCACCCATGAAACCATAGACGATGGGGTTGATGGAAGAGTTGGCATAGGACATGCAGTTGGCCCACGTCTTGATCTTATATGTAGCGTAGTTCGCCTTGAAGTTTGGATAAAACGACTGGAAGAGGACAAAGATCTGAATGGGTCCCCAGCAGATGGTGAAGAGGACAACAATGACCACTACCATTTTGGAAATTTTACTCCTTATGGAGATGGTTCTCTCTGAAAGCAAGTGGACCTGAAATGAGACAAGATTAAGATTTTGACAAATTGATCTTATATATATTGACTTGTTTTTAGTTATATTTTAATTATATTTTTTATTATTTTCTACATTGTTTAATTATATTTATATTTACTATACTCATTTAACCTGTAAAATAACTGTGAAATTTGCCCATTATATGTTGTGCAATTTTTTTCATCCCTGTGTTGCATTTTTTATTTGACTTAGAAAAGAAAGATTTTTATTTATTAAATAATATAAATAATTTGATCTATTCTTATGTATGAAATTGAGAACACTTTTCTAATCTTCATTTATGTGAGTTGATCTTTTATAATAAATTTAGGATTAAAAGGAAGACTCAATATCTTGTAGCATATGTTTCGAGCAAAAACCAGTGACTCAGCCGTAATACTGGGGAAAGATTGCCAGGTGATATCAAGATTGAGCTTTTAAGAGCTCTCAGAATTCAAAGTGAAGGTCTGGGGTAAACTCATCACTGCCTATGCTTCACAAACTTCCTATACCTGCAGTGAAGTGATGTGCCGGTCACGTTATGCTGTGGGGCGGCTTTTCATCTTCAAGAATTTTTGAACAGAAGGATGATTTGACGATGCAAAATACACACAAATATACTGCACCTCGAAATCTAGAACTTTTTAGAATGGTGATGCCCGAGTTGTCATCTCACTATCTAATAGCAAAACTGCCTAGAGGTACTTTCCACAAAATAAGAGCTTAACCTTACATATTTTCATTCTATTGTTACAACAACTTACACTGTTGTGAAGAGAAGTAAGTGCTTAACCTTTAGGAAATGTTAATCATCAGATCAGCCTCGGGAGATCAAACAAAATGTCGTATAAGCCATTTCTTAATTTTTTATATTAGGTTTGCCGTTTTTCAATCCCCTTTCAAAATGTGCATAAAAATTTACATTATATTGATGCATTTTATAATGGAGAAAACTGCAGGGGTGAATGGCGTTAAGATGTCCGCATCAATAATAATGTTCTCTTTTAGTGTACAACATTCATGTAAAAATGATTGTATAAAAATCTATAAAAGAATATTACATTGAACTTTGCTTTAAATAACAAAAAATATTTTTATGGGCAAATGGATATAGAAAAAACACTAAATTAAAAAATGTCAAATTTCAAGTGCGTCATGCATCTATTTTAACATTTGGTCACGTACTGATTTTGTTTTAAATATGCATGACAATATTATTTCTGTTTTCTGTAAATCAGAGAAACTGTGACATACATTTTTTTACTCAAAGCAAAAAAAGACATTCAAAGAAATGAAACAGAAAACCCTTCCCTTTCTATGGAACAACAACAATCAAAGCAGTATTGCATTTATTGTTTTTATGCTTGAACCCGTTTGCATCTTTGATCCTCATATAAGCTGCTTTTTACAGAAAGTTGTAATAAAATAAAAGATAATGGTTTATCTAATGTACAGGGCTGGAAAGTCACTTAAAAAGATTATTCCTATTTTTGACTAGTCTGTCCAGTTTTTGCGAAAACAGTAATTTATAGAGGTGAATTATTATAATACCCAATCATATTCCTTTTAAATTCAGACCAATAATTTTGAGTTCAGCAAATTTTACAGAGCTGCATATAAATATAGCTTTAATAATTCAAAAAAATGTATTTGTTTTTCACCAGTATTTTTTGCAAGTCACTTTTGCAAAAGAGTCAGTGATTGATGTTGTACTTGTTACATCATGCTATCTTCCATCATATTTCTGTACTGTTTGAAGGAGAAAAACTTCTGAAGAGGAAAAATACCTAAATAATAGATCAAAGCACATCCTTTATACCCCAGGAGGGTATCATTATTGATCATCCTTCTCACCAAAAATGACAATATATGTTAAAACAGGTATAAATAATTGTTATTTAGCGTAAACATACTACCTGAGCATCATACCTGATGGTTATTGTCCACAGGTTCAACAGAGGCCTGTCCTACTCTCTTCAACATGAAGGAGTAACAGAAAGAGATGGTAAGGACTGGGAGTAGATACACTGCTATGAACTGATACAAGATGAAAGCTTTCTCATGGGTCTTTGATGGGAACCTCTCCATGCAGTATTTTCTTGGTCCATACCAATAACCATCCTCAAGCCTCTGGTAAAGGAAGATCGGGATGGAAAGGATGAAGGAACCTAGATGTACGTCAAAGAAAGGAACATGTTGCGTACGTTATATTTATTGTCTTTATACTTAAACCCGTATTTTAAATTGACTATTTTCTGCTCAAAACCTAAAACGCAATTAACTTAAGGTGATAGTTCACCCAAAAATGAAAATTCTGTAATATATTTTATTTTTCTGCAGAACATGAAAAACGCTGTTCAATGAAAATAATCTTCTCCATTAATTTTGTGTCCATTCAAATGAAATGAATGGTGACCACAGTTTTTGGTTGCCAACATTCTTCAGAATATCTTTTTATGTGTTTTGTAGATGAAAGTAAGATTTAAAAAGACGGTGACCGACTTTATATACCGATATTATAAAGTTATAAGTTCAGCTTAACCTTTAGTCATTATTAAATTATTGTTGGGATTTAGGGTAAGATAAGGAGACAGCTCTCGAAATTGATTTTTTGCAAACTTGCTTTCTAACTTTTTAGGTCTTAACCAAAAATACCCCAAATTTGTGAAATGACTTACCAATCCAGATACAGATGCTTACGATCATAGCGACGCGAGGGGTCCGATGGTGAAGGGACTTTAGAGGATAAACAGTCACGTAGCAGCGGTCTCCACTCATGGCTGTCAGAGTGATGCATGTTGCCTGTACAGTCACCTACACAACACCAAATCTTGTGTTACTGTGTTTCATTCTCAGCTTATGTAAGAGGACACAATTAACTGAAAGATCTGTTTGTGAAAGAGACCTAGCTCATCAAAGACTCATCGACATAATACTTTCAATGCAAGCCAGTCTAAAGCTCGACTCGTTGCCTTGTGAATTAATTCTAAGGAGGGAAAAACAGGCATTCATTCGTTGTTTGTCTGGTGAATTAATTGATCTGAAGTACCCGATTGCTCATATTAAACTAAAGATTCAGATGGAAGAAGAGCCTTAGAGAATAAAGTCAGCCATTGGACGGAGTGTTTGTATGCAACCTTTGATGCAACAGGTGTGAAGAAAGAAATGTTCCTTCATCCTTTGTGAAAGGAATGTAAGGATTAAACAGAAAATGAGTTTAAAGCAACAAACTTAGGGGGTGCGTGGCAGCATATGGGAAGTACTCCATAAGCTTAACAAATGTTTGCGAACCACATTAAACCAGCGCATTGAATATAGGATTAGGAAACACCAACATCTCAGATGAGTTTATTTTACAGTGGTTACACAACTGACCGCTTGTGTTGATGTAAGCTGTTAATATAAATGGCAACAAAACAAAATGATACAAAACAAGTACTCTTTCACCTAAAAGCTTTAGGAGGTTTAAAGGGCAAAATTCACAATAGCGATGAACCCAATGACATTAAACTCAAAGGTGAAGCTTACCCCAAAATAAAAATAAAACATTATGCACTTTCTTTTGTTGAACACCAAAAAAGATATTTTGAAAAATATCCCAGTGGGTTTGTGCCAATACAGTGGAAGTAAATGAACCACCGTGTTTTTTTATCTTATAATCTTATTCCATGATCTGCAGAGAAAAATGTCACACCGGTTTGAAATGACAAGATGACGAGCAAATGATGACACAATTTTCATTTTTGGGTGACCTGTCACATTAAATACCCAACTAGGGCAGAAACACAAGAAGTCAAGGGGCAAGTCAAATTGAAAATTTATGAAATGTTTATGGAGCTAATTTTTGAATTAGGAAAAAAAAATTATATAACAGAAATGGCCTGAAATTTGAATCGCTGGTTATGAAACATGAAACATCCGCATCAGCTGCACGATTGTTTTTTACGAGTATTTTTGACAGTGCAGACTCTGTCCTACTTTTCCTTGGGCATGTAGTCTCTTATGAAACGATGAATAAAGACTGACTCATGTCTTCTGTTATCTAAACAATGACTGATGAATCATTATCCTGAAAGGCCACAAGAAAATAAGCTCTTTCTTTTAACACAAAAATGGTAAAAGATTTATTTTTTTAACTTTAGAATAGACTCAAATTTCTTATTAAATAACCCTCAATGCTCATGTGTTTCTTTAAAATGGAGCTGAAGAGAATTAGTTTATTTTTCGTGGCATGAGACCCCTCGGTATATTGATTTTTACCTAAGAACATGGACTATTGTACAACTCTTAATCAGTGCTGTTTATTCCCACTAAGAGAAACTCTTGGCTACTGCATTGAACCGCAGAATCCTTTCAGAATTGATTTTTGGGATATATACCCTCTCGCTTTCTCCTTCGCCTGTCTGTCAACATGGCCTTGTTTGATGTAACGTGTTGTGAAACAGATACAGTGCACACATGTCATTCCCTGTACATGTCATCCTGGACACTTTTGTATATAGTGTATCTATTGAACATGGAGATGAATGAGGCAAGATCTTTACCCCTTGAGAATGGTTTAGATGATTATTTATGCATAATATAGTGGTTTTAAATCGACCTTATACAGACGGATACTTGTAGCCGACGAGATTAGTGATTAGTTGTGAACAACTTCCCTACTATCAGAATATTAAGTAATTCATTTTTTTACTGCAAATTGAATGGATGTATCATGTGGTTTTAATTATAAGATGTCCAAGAAAAAGGGACGGCTCCCTTATTTAAAGATATATTTTTTGAAGAAAAAAAACATTTAGAAGACCAAAACATAATTCACCAATGCCATCCTTTATTGAATTTATATTGTAAATAAAGGTTGGTAAATACTGGCTTAATGCAATCACTTTTAAAAACAATTATTGCAACCGTTAAAATTATTTAAAGGGGAAGTATTACAGAAATACCATGTCATCCCACTTGGTTTTTAACAAATGGACCACTTTAAATATGAGAACTTTTGTTTATCTCCGAAGTCTCAGTCTAACACCAAGTATTACCAAAATAAAGGCTTAATTCCTAATTATTCAAATGCATTTACACATATTTGGTGCCACCTGTTGTTGAGGTATTATTGACATGTCAAAGCCTGGAGCTTGATTCTAGGCCAACCTCATTTATTTCAAATGAATTTGTATGAAAAAAACCCTCTAAATTTGGGACAATACGATTCTGTAAAAAATAATCCTATAGAAGCCAGCAGATGACTGACAGTTAAGGGGTTTTCTGCCCAATTAGACAAGGTTCACACACAGTTCAGAAGAAAAATATATGTTATGTATTTTGTACACTTTAAAATTAGGAAACCTGTTTTGTTGATGTGTCATTAATTGTTCACCGAATAACTAATAATGTGCACTGGATTGATTCTGTTTAGTAGTGGATAGTCAAAGGTTAGATATTGTTTTTCCACATAGACATCCACTTTTTACTTTAATATTCAGCTGGCCTATATCACAAAACCCTACGTTATTCATGAAGGCAACATGAATGCAATTTTAAGCCATTACACACAAAGCACGGTTGTTCATAAAATAATTTTACTCCCATGTGATGTTTTACCTGCTGGAGAAAAGCAACAAATTTGCACATGAAGTCCCCGAATATCCAGCCGGGCAGAGGATAAAGCGTGGCGGTGAAGGGCACACAGCATAGCAGGAAAATGATGTCAGTCGCAGCCAAATTAGCTGATGAAACATAAATGAGTCGATTAAAAACAGAGCAACCTTAATATGTATATTAAATATATACGCTATTCCTGCTGTATGGACAGGAATTCTGTCAGCTTATGGAATGGTGGGAAGTCGAAACAACATGTTCAAGATAATTGGAGGTGCAGAAAGACAGGGCTGATGGAAACTGTGGGTGGGGGGAGATCTGGAGCTGTTCTATATGATATATAAGCTCCGACAGAAACAAGAAAACATTCATTTGAGCCATTGTTGATGTCAGTCTGACTTTTTCCCCCTGTCATACTTAATTGATTGAATTCACTTGAGTTTGCAAACAGACTACAAGCGTTCAATATAGATCGATGTTTCACGTACCTATATACTGGCTGCACATTTACAATCAGATATTTAAGTTAATGCATCATTTTAAAGCATTTCCTAACCTCCTTAACCAGTCTTATAAAGTGGTATGTTTCAAGGATGTGCTAATGTAATAATGCCTATACCATTGCCTGTCAGTCATTTTTTTTGTGGCTAATGAATCATCTTAAGTGCAATGCCAACACGCTGGCAATAAGTGGTTGAACTCTCATTTGTTTCTTAGCGGTACATGAAGATTGCCAGTTCATCATTCTGTGGCGAAATGAATCACTTACCACAAGAATTTTGCTTACCCGCTGTCAGTAAGGTATTTGAACATTGAGTTGCTTTTCAGGTTAATTTGAATAACAAGAAGAAAACATTAAGGGAGATGAAAATAATAATAATGTATACAAATTGAAAAAAATATAAATAAATAAAATGTAAAATAAATAATTTTAAAAATATAACTAGAACATTTTAATACAATTGTACATCCTAAATTGCAAAGAAACAAAGAGAATTGATGAAAGAATATATTTCATCTGATAAATCCATTTAATTATGTGGATTTCCAATGCATTTTCAAACTATATACAGGCACAGATGGGATTGGCTAAAACTCACCGATGTAAAAGTTAGTGGCAGTCCTCATCTGTCTATGCTTGGAGATGACATAAATAACCAGAGAGTTCCCGATCAGCCCCACTAACATGATCAGAGAGAAGAAGAGAGGCACAAGCCAAGCGTCCGTCAGGAAAGGATGCTCCTCTTCCTCTGGATTCTCCATGCTTGAGTTTCCAATAGAACCGTTCGCCACTTCAGTCGAGTTCCAGTCAGACATGACTTTGCACTCACTTGTGAAACAATATCAAAAAGATAAAAATATAAAAAATATAAAGTCTCTTGTTTTAGGCAGTGAGAAAATGGATAGGAAGATCCTCATGCAGACACATTCTGCGGTTGTGCTTTCACCACACTCGGGTCTGTGAGGGAGTTTCACAGATTTTATGCAGTTTGCCTGTCTTCTCTCTGGCTCTTTGAAAAAGGAGCCCTGCGAGTCGCATCCACTCAAACTCAGAGTGGATTCTCTCCCATTGGCTTTATACACAGTCTGCACACGTGGGCAACCGAATGATTGTAGAATGAAGAACTGATGTCACGTCGCCTAGCAACAATTTTAGGGCTCTGTCTCTCATACTCTGTAGTGGGAAGGCAAATATATGTGATATTTACCCTGCGACACACAATCCCTGAAATATGTCACCTGTGCAGTGTTTGTGAGATTATTCGGTTGTCAAAACATGTCATTCACTTCTTCAAATTATTGGTCGTATAAAAAACGCACGGTTCTTGAGACACTGCGTACTTCACAAATGGTCTTGGTTTCTCTTAAGGTTGAGTTCATGTTACATTTCCCTCACTTTTGGACTCAAATTTAAACCATGAATATACAATTCAATCAGATCTAAAGCCCGGGGAGAATAAGCTTACAATCACAGCTGAATCACACTCAGATAAGGGCTCAGTGGTCTCGCTGAACTTTGATAAAGACAAGCTGACCAAAAACTCCCACATTCTCTATTCAACGCTTCCATTTGCCCGCTCTCCATTGCATTCTTTGATCCCCACACAATGAAATGTATAATTACCAGTATTTATTGCACAATAGACATTTGTTTACTATCAGCAGTTTGTGTGGTAGAGTTCATTGTGTATTTTGTACTTTTCACGGTTCCCACTGTACAAAAAAAGCAGTCCTTCAAACTATCAGAACAAACGATTCATTAATTATTCAATTGTACACGGACAAGCACACACACAAGATCAATTATTCATCCGGACAGTTGTTAGGTGTTTTGGTGAGTCGTGGAACACCTTGCAGCATAGTCTCCCAACATTCGGAAACTTTGTATGCCCATGAGGTGGCTTGGAAGGTCACAACCACAAATACAAATTTGTATTCCGCCCCTGGCATTTTGCAGGTGTCAAGGGATGAGGGCTGCTACAGCTCAACATTACGATACACCGAAGGGCAGAGTTGCAGAAATGATCATGTTCGCAGTGCTCCGGGGAGCCCGGGCCTGCCATGAATCTTGACATTATCTGACTCTTCCACCGGAGGCACAGACTACATTATTTTACCGTACAAATAATTGGCAGTTTTTGGATATGAAATATGTATGCCTCGCAGCAAACTGGACGCTCAAAAAAATCAAAGACGACACCTCTAGCGTACAGAAGTAAATACACAACAGGCGCTATTGCTGGAGGTGGCCAACACTCGCTTTAAATCCCATCTCCCGGTACATGTGCGTAATATTAAACAAGTATTTTAGAGCATCGGTCTGACCTTTTCACAGTCAAGAGCTGCTAGTGTAGCCCAAAGGATCTCACAGCTGTGAAAAAATCACCAGTGTCATCGAATACCTCTGTAGGATTGCAGCCGCTAGGAAGAACTTGAGCTTCATTTGCTTGTTTTCCGGTTTAAATTTGTCATTCAAAGAAGCCCATGGTCACGGTTCATGAAATAAACAATTAGGAAAACTAAGTGGAAGGTATTTGATGCACCACAAATTTTCATTTTACAGCAGCCCCGATAGGATGGCAAACAAAGAAGTTCTTTAGTATGCAGCTCGCAATATGAGGTCATCAGATATTATTTCATTCAAAGCAATTTTAGAGATATTTCATCACCAGTTAAATCACAATTATCATTTATGTTTTGTGTGGTCACTTAGCAACCACCAAGGACACACTAAGTTATATACAGTGAAATGTATAACACATACACATTATACCTATATATATACATTATAATTTTTTCTTTAGTATTTTCCCCTTAGGATGAGATTGAGCTGGGTTCTTCAGTTTCAGGTGCATTTAAGAATCACACCAAACGTCTATCCCTTTGTCACCCACCATGTGGAGTGTTATTTGTATATGATCAACAGTACGCAAAGCAACACGCAAACTGACAGCTATAATTCCACACTGACACTGTCTCCAATCACGAAGACAGAGGGGAATCAGTCTGCTCCAAAGCTTTCTATTCTGCTTTCTCCCAACTTATTCATCAACATCTCCACAATTACTCCAATGAATTCATTCAAGCTGTTTGTTTCGAGGCTACCAGATTGTTGGAGATCTGGTCGGCGTGTGCAGCCAGCACCTTGGGAGAAATCTGTTGATGGGTGGGGTGATTCAGTACTTTTGAAATTCTTCTGACTGTTGAGACATAATGATTGGAGGTAATACATGAGAGAAGGTAGGGTGATGTCATCCTTAAAGGAGTCATTACCAAATCACTCAACTGCATGTGGGCACATGCACACATAAACCCCCAATTTTAATTAATCAGAGAACTTGGAGAATTATATATTTTTGCTTAACTTTGGTTAATGATGTTATTTTTAACATATACTGTAGAAACAGTTAAAAACCTCTAATAGTTAGGGCTGGTTTCCCCTGAAACAAAAGAGGAGAGGGAAATTAAACACATAAATGCTCTTTGTATGTAAACTGTTTAGAAAAATCTGCAATTTTACATTTAATATTAATCATCAGTATATGAAGAAATAACATTAAATTTAATAAATAATAATAACAACTTTAGAAATAAGCTAATGCAAGTTAATATAACTACTGAACTATTTGTATTGGTTGAGGAATATAGTATCAGGGCATCTCTAAATTGAGTAGAGTAGAGTAGAGTAGAATAGAATACTATAGAATAGAATAGAATAGAATAGAACAGAACAGAATAGAATAGTCTTTGCTGATCTGTATACGTTCTACACATTACAGTCTTCTGTCACATATTTTCATGTTATAGCTAAAAGTTTAATTAAAGGATTGATGTAGGTTCTTTGTTTTGATGTACCGTTTGTTATTTCCAAGAATAGAAGATAAAAAACAATGACAGTGTTAAAAGGTGGAAATAAGCTAAACATATATTGCACAAAATAAAGTAATATACATAGTGGCGATGAGGTGTTATTACACTTATTACCAATTTTAAGACACACTTTTTGATGTTTGGAAGTCAAAAATGCTTAGTAGAAAGGTTGGAAATGTATCAGCCGTGCCATGTGTAATTTCCCTTAAAAGCACATCCACATGCATAAAAGCAGCTCTTTAGATGTCCATGTTTCTGATATTAATCAGAGATTTAAAGATCTTGCATATTTTTTTCTATACAGTGAGCGGCCGCTTTCATGAAGCCATATCCGGTGGCTGGTGATATTAGCCTTAAAGTTAATAAGAGAGCACTTAAATGATAATATTACTGAGAATTCGTTACAGCTAGAAATGAAGTGAGGGTGACAGATACATTTAAGCCTGCATGAATCAGACCTGCAGACAAGTTTGGATATGGATTTCTATGGGGAATGGGGATGACTTAAAGCTGGCTAATTGATGTCGAAGCAGCCCTGAATTATAATTCACACAATGTGCTGTTTAGTCCATTTGAAATCAACTGAGTTGCAGTGGCATTACTCAAAATGTCTTGCGCTCTCTTGGTTGTTGAAGAGGCCATATTGTGAAACCTGGTGGGAACATGAAGTGCCAGAAACGTTGGGTGGTTTAACGGTTGCATGCATTCGACCGCAGAGACTCGGTTTAATTGCAGTTTTCAGAGGTTTGTTGTATTGAAGAGATACTGATTATGGAAACGAGAGGGAGAGAGACGGATCATGAAGTGGAAAAGTGGAAAGAATCCAGTTTGTTTATAAGCCAAAACTGGGGAAATGCACTGTCAACATCTGGATACGGCATGCCACATTCACATGTCAAGAAATCAATGTTCATTTAGCTACATATTTGGTTTTGACAGGATGAAAGCAGCTTAATAGTATCAATGGTGACATGTGTCTCTACAGTCACAATGTTAAGTCAGCCTTAATTTGTCACTTGTCTATATTCGGTAAAAATGTTCTTTAATTTGTAACTATTTTTTCCTCTCTCTACTAAGAATGAAACATCCTTTAATTGCTCTTGAACACTGTTAAGGTTAAGGAAATCTTAAATCACTCCTTGTTTAATGAATGTCAATCTATTATGTTCTAATTCCATTATTCATAATAGTAATTAATAGCCCAAAGTAATTCCTTTTAGTAATAAAATATAGCCATTGAAAAAAAACAAGAGACTATTAGAACATTCTAATAAATCAGAATATGAACATGTATTGTGGTCAGGTTAGGATTTCAACCAAAATAAACCAGGGAAGTGACCAAGTCATCCAACAGAATGTGAAATTAGATTAAAAAAAATGATTGTGTAAAACTTTTCTAAATACTGTTATACTGTTATATTGCTTATCGGTCACATTATCTGGCATCATTTAAATGTAATCTCTGGTATCTCTAGAATGTGTCTGCAATGTTTCAGCCCAAAATCCTTTCCAGACAATTTACTGGATGATGTTGAAAGTAATCATTTGTGGGTGCAATGCAAAATGTTCCGTCTTTGTGTGTGTTTTTTTAAATGCAAATTAATTTATGGTCTTTGTGCCATTCAAGCAGAATGAGAAACACTGTCTTATCTTTTAGATCTAAACCCACTCTTTCTGAGTGAATGCACAGAGTTCAGTAACAGTCATGGGCGGAGCTTTTTTTTTGTGGAGATTTTTAAAAATGAATGGGTGGATTTCTATCATTCTAGGGGTTTCTGTGCACACACTCCTGATATACACTTGTGTTCATACACATTTAAAAGTGCATTTTAATGCAGACAATGTGGCTTTTAAAGGTGAATACAGTATAAACTTTCTTTGCCGTATTTTCACATTTCTGCAAATACATATTAATAGAAACAATATTGTTGATTGAAATCTGGGATATCGATTATTAGTAGTTAACAGTTTAAAATAAAAATGAAATAATACCTAAACACATACCTATACATAGTACATTTATACTATGTATGGATATGACATAGTCTTTCAAAACTGCCTGGATTGGTGCATACTTAAATGCTGTCAAGGTATATACATAAAATGTTATTGTTTAATGTCGAGTTAAGATTCAACTTAGCTTTATTTCCAATTTGCATTTCCTTCATTTGAATCATCCAGTGAGCTATGCTTCAGTGTGCTTTTACTCTTTTAACAACATCAAAGACCCCCGGTTTTCCTGCATGATCCATTAAAATCATCACTGTAAGTACATGTACCACAACTATAGAATCTAAGAGATGAGTGTTCCTGTCAGTACATGAAACTGCAGAACATTACTTTGCTTAAAATATACCACAAGAGGCTGTGCTATTTCATATAAAACTGAGAGGGAATCTTTCTATGAAAAAAGCCTCCTGTCATCTGACTACAGTCCAGTGAGCCCATAATATGGTTAGAGAAGATGCTTTGGACCTGCAGCTGGTTACCATGACAACATTTTCCTCACAGTTACTGTACACCCCGCCCAAAGTGAATGTTCGATAATATAATAAAAGTCTAATCAATTTGTTCCGGTTATGGGTTTGGAACGTTTCTCGACTACATAACATGTGTATTGTAATACAGTGTCCTTTGAGAATTTTCTTTTGAAATGAAATGTTTTAATGAAGAGGCGAAATCCTTTTATATTTTCAGTCACGTAGGCTAAATATAGTTTATGCTTAGCGTCAGAGGTTTGGTCATGTTTTGACGTAATACGATAATTCAGTAAACTCATGAATTTACAGTAGGTTGATAATCATCGTAATTGTTTTATTGTTTCGTCCACGTTTTTAGGGCACCGGAGATCTTTCGTGTCGGCCTTTTGGGAAGTAATTCAACATTCATTATGCAGTTGCATGCCAAATTGTGGTTTAACCGTTGCAAATGCTTATTCAACAGTTAGATCACAGTTGTTTTGAAAGCAAAGTATATTCAATTCTGCATTATTTCTTTAAGGAGCACTTGAGACCCTTTTGATTCAGATCTGTTATTTATGTTTGTAGGTCACAGGCAAACAATAAGTACATATTTGAATATGTCATATGTCTTTGTAGCACCTGTATTTGTGTTTGTGTTTATTTCATGTATTTACGTCACATTTTTGTACAAACTGTCCGGATACACCATTAAACCACCTGTCTTCTCTTCTCGGGATTAATGAACACTTGCTGTTGTCCATTTCAATCGCTGATCACAACAAAGCCAATTTATTTCAGTCAGCGCATCTCTGTGCTTGTTAAGATGTTTTGCTCTTCGCACTCCCTGCAGGTATGTGTTCCCCTAAATTTATCATTAAAGGCCAGCTCCCAATCTTCTTAAGGATGAATAAAGAGTACCTTTTCGAAGACACAGAGGGCTGGATCCGGAGATGTCTGCAGGGGTGCCTACATGGCAACCGTGATGTTATTTGCGCAGACAAAATAGTTGAAGAACCTTAAATTTTGGGCCTGTGAGAGAGAAAAAATAGAGGTGACATCTTTTTAATCTCAATTATTTCTTCTTGAAGGTTTGGAATGAAAAGTAAAAAATAATTTAATATCTTAATATGAACGAAATCTTTTTTCAAGGTCAAAAGTGGACAAGCATATATGAGTGTGTACACTTTGTATCCAGATGCATTTTGGACATTTGAGAGTGTGCCAAAGAGACTGAATAAAATATCCACTTGGGATAAACCAAAACTTCATTCCAGGTATAGAATCTGAGAGCTTTATTGCCAAGTATGCTTGGCCATACAAGGAACTTGTTGTGTTGACAAGCGTCCAGTGCAAATAGACAATAAAAAAATAAGATAAAAAAATACACATAAAAAAGTTAAATAAAACAATCATCTAAATAAAAATCGTATATACAGTTGTGCTATCGATGACAAAGTGGAATAAAATAAAAATGACATGTTGGGATGTCAGTAAGTAGAAGGCCATTAACAAAGCCTATGTGTGACATATGACATTCATAGCATACTATACACTTATGCATCCAAAAACTCATGAGCTGCCCACTCTGGTTTCTAATATTTTACAAGGCGCTTGTGAAGCTTCAGCCCTCTTAGCCCATGCCAAGCATGAGTGAAAAAAGAACTTCCAGATTCATTTTATATCTACGTATGTTTGTATTTTACCAATTCTCTTATTTTGTTTCTGTGTTCCTTTTACGAAACAAATCTGAGATTTAATTACTCGAATGAAACACAACTAAGACCTTCATTATATCTCTCGAGCTGTGAAAAAACAATAACAATAACCTTCAAATGTTCAACAATGATCTGAAATATGCAATGAAATATGTAAGCGATGAATCAATTCAACACAAATCATTGTCGCGTTTACGGCACAGCAGGTGATATTCAATGTAATTGTATACACCGATATCCCGCTCTGCATGATCAGGTTTGTAAAAGCAATCAGTTGGCCTGCGAAAAATAGTCCCGCTGAACCTTCTATCCTTCTCTTCCTCATTATACTGCTTTCTTCACATTGTGGTATTAAACCGTGAACCGCAGCTCTGGCCCTGGACTGTCTTGCAGGTGATTTATGTCTAAAGCGAGGGTAAAATAATTGCAGGGGCTGCTCTTGTTCGGGATCGGACTCTGATCATTGTGTACAGAAGCTTTCCAGCTGGGTCAACACTAAATCCACAAGCATTCAGTTAGCAGCCCAGATCCTTAGTCACATTCCTCACCCTGTTAAAAAACACAAGGCCGCTGTTACAGGTAACGTTGCAAGAAAATGTCTATCTTCTGCTGTAATGAGGTGGTAAATCTGGTTCTGTTTGACATGAATACGCAAATGGACAGGTCTAGAGTAGCCTGAGTTTTTATTCAAGGACATGTCGAAATGCAAATCGTCCATAGAGTTTTTATCTCCTTGGGAGAGTTGAAAGCATAAAGATGTGAAATCTTATTCTCCCAAACATCACAATGTCCTGCGTGTAAAAAATGTCCTATACATTGCTGAAAAAGTGATTGAAGAGGATTTAGGAATAATGTTCCCAGTTTAATTAAAATCTTTATTCTATAGCTCACCAGAGGGACGTTTTCTTAATTAATCCAATGCAAGTGCATCTCTTGACAGCATTATGCCCTGACAACATCCACACGTGGCAGAATATGCCCCATCCGGTCTGTAGAGAACACAGAGATACGATACACGGCATCACTCCCTCATTAGTTAGTCCCTGGGACGTCAGGTTTGCATCATGTGCGTATTATTCATCTGTCGCTTTGGGGTTGCTGATATTGGACATATGTTCTTTTCAACCAAGTGATTTTAAAATTATCATACATCATGTGCTCTCAGAGGCAACCTTGTTTTGTGACTTTTGCTGTCCCTTCAGTCACATGCGCCTTCCGGGCCTTGACACTCATTAACTTCCATTTACTAAAGCTGAAAAGCTTTTTGCTCTCTGGGTTTTAGCTGTGGAGATGTGCCTTGAATGAATAAAACACACTTAGGATATTGATTTAGAAACAATGTTGTTTGTGCTTCCATTTCCCTCACTTAAGCCAGGAAGATATTTCATTTAAATTTCCTCTCGTTCCCCATCCAGCTATTTTTTAAATGATTAAATAAGAGACGGCTCAGCGACCGAATCTCTGAAACGTGAGTGGAACTGAAGTTATTATGACCTTACTGAGTTTCATGGCTTGTTTTCAGATTCATGAAAATAAATGAGTGGAAGAACAATCTGATGAAGAACTGCAGGGGTTTTCAAACATTTTGTCAGCTGAGCTCAAATAATTCACTTAAGTTGACCCCTGATTATTAAATATAAGTATGTATTTTAATAAATTAATAGAATATTTGCACAAGTGTGCATGTCCAGTTTCTGTTTTTTTCAGTCATGTACCTTTTATTCATTTATGTTGGGACTTCATGTTTGATTTCGATTAACACATAATTGTTACAACTAGACAGCCGATTTTATTTCCCAGAATGCTTTGCTGGGTTATTTTCGTAATTTTTAATTGAAGTGTAAATGTGTTTTTCATATATTAGAATTTTGGAGGAACTTTTGTTAAGCAAAGCGTTGTCTTTACTTATTTAGTGGCAGTTGTGTTTTTACATTATATCTTTTACTAAACTCTTTATTACACTAAATATTTATCAGTAGCTTGTAGTTTATTCTAAATAATTATTAATAGCATGCATTTTTGTGTGCATTTCTTAAATTGACCATTAAGCCCAAGTTCCACATAGTACAGTATCTTCTGTTAATTAATCTTTTACTTAGTAAAAATATAGTGCATAATAATTAACATCCAACAATAAAAACCACTTTTTGTTTCAAACTAAATTGTAAGCTATTTCAAGCAACAAAAATCTTAAAGAACAACTGAAACGAATAGAAATGGAAACAGTTGTGTATTAAAGTAAGTGAACTTAACAACACTGCAAGGCACTAAATGCAGTTCATTTCCTTTTCGATAAAAACTGTAAACACATTTACTTAAATATTTTGATAGATATTCAAATTTACTTTCAAAGTACCAAATAAATATGTCTGGGAATTAAATTGTGTGGTGGCATTAAACAAGATGTGTGTGAGAATGAGCTCAGTGACTTATATTAAAAATATTTAATATATGTTACAATATCATGTGGCCTCTTTAAATCAGGCACAGCCTCAATAATAAACGATCATGCCAATCTTTGCACCAATAAAAAAGAGCCAATAAAAGCATATCAATAGTTTTCGCCTTAGGCTAAGGTGATGAATTTCTCAGGTACAGTTAGATGAAGAGAAGAAATTGGTGTGAAGCGCAGCATCACCGAAACACTGAAAATAAGACCCCCGTTGTGTCTCTATTCGGCACTTCCAACAAAGAAACCTGTCACTATACAAACTCTTCAATGTATTTTAGCAGGTTAAATGCAAAAACCACCCAAGCAGACAAGATTATGTGATCAAATATAGTAGTAGAAGATAAAAATGCTGGAACACTATATTACTGGTGGTTCAGATGAACATATTGAGCTCAGACTTTCTTATGAGGTTTGATTCTTTCTAGAAAGATTTCCATCTGATATTGCTTTAATCGGGATTGAGCTGATTCTATAATCCAGATGAATGGTTCAAATAAAATGACAGAACAGCTGAGCATAATGAAAGACCTTTTTAAGATACAGATTCAGGGAAGACACAGAGCAAGAGACCCAAATGACTAAAGGCCGATGATTTAATCATTTCTTACAAAATTCTTACAAAAACATTTCTCCCCAATGTACAAAACACAACAAAGACTTAAATCAACATAAAGAATAAACTACATTTTGGAAGTATTGGAAGTATACAAAAGGCCAACCTGTGGATTAGGACCAGGGTAGGATTCTACTGATATTTTTTTGTTTTATATTATTTTATATTATTTACTTAATTAAAGTTAAGATAAGAAACAAAAATAATTGTGTTTATTTGATCAATTTAAACTTATTCTTAAAAAAAATTCCTAAGCTACATTTATAACATGCGTTCAATTGGTTCTTATGGAATTTCTAAGATACAGTTGTGTGTACATTTTGTCTTATTCGACGAATAGTGAAAAACTGAAAAGTAATATTTCAATCTTGAATCAGCTATAATTATAAAGGGATTTAGGGCCATCCTCTGTCTGCAAGGTGAACTACATGAAACAAAGAAAAGAAATTATTCTATTTTCACTGCCCCCAAAATAGAAATGTACATAATAATAATTGTATTGTTTAAGTCAACCATACATAAATGCCATTAAAACTTCAAAGAACATATTTGTATCTTTATTATTTACCGTAGCTTTGTATTTTCTTATGGAACACTCACATTTAGTGCCTTTTTTATATCCATAAAACCAAATAACACATTCAAAACCATCATATATTGTTCTCTGCCATACTGACATTGACATTTATTTTGAAACCATTCTATAAATGAAAACATAATACAATAATTAAAAAAACCTTCTGAAGCTTTTTAAATATTGTAATTGAAGGCTATTCTTTTATTTCCTTTATTTATTGTATTTTGATTTGTTAATATAATTATTACTTGTTGTATATTTTTATTTTATTTATTATTTAATCATTCATTTAATAAATTATTATTTTATGTTTTCTTATTTATGTATTAATGATTGTTCCTATGTTAAAACACATTAAGGCCCGTCTCCCAGTGTACTCTGATTGGTCAAACGGTCTAGTCTACTATTATCGGTCAACTCAGCTGTCAGTTACTGCATCCCCACCAGTGATGATGTGAATGACATCATGTGAATCCAGTTACTTCCATAACGGATCAATGACGACACGTCACTGAAGTAACTGGATAACTACAATCCTGTCGTCGGCTGATGTCCAAGACATCTTATTTCTATTAAAGACGATAACTTGCTTTATTTAGAATTTTGGGATTTGTTACATCACAGATTGTTTACAGGTTCAAACACACAAATGAGGTTTAGATTCTTACGAGCACTTTGAAATGTCGCTATTTATTAATAATTATGATTAGCTATCATAATAACAATAGCAGTAACAATATAACTTATAGAAAGTACAATAGCGTTAAAACAGTTATTGTTGTATAATAAACAGTTTCTTATTGTCCGGTCACTGAGAAAAATGATGTTCAAACAGATTTAGCCTAGTCTTTTTTTTACATATTTATAACATTCGTTAAAATACATTAACTAAATTCCAGATATTTTAACATGAAAAAATATGTTATTTGAACAATTACACATTCCTCAGTCTTCAATCTGGCAAACTTTTAATTCATAAAATATATAGAGTTCCAAGTTGTACAAAACTGCATGTCCCCGCAGCTTGTCCCCATTTTTTTAGGTTAAAACTAGGACTTTTAACCTTTTAAAATACAAAAGTCTATTTATAACACTCAAAAAACTACCAATAAATATTATAAAAATGTAATAAAAACAGTGGTCACCTAAAGTTGGAAAACAGATTTCCCGGTTGAACAAAAGTATTTTATTTTGATATAAAAACTTCTTAATTTTGTAAGTATACCAGTAGCAGCTATTTGGTAGAATGGATTTTTCTTGAAAATTGTTCCTGATGTTACTTTTCTTATAAATAAAAATCATGGTATTTTTATATGGCATTTTTACTATTTTCTTACATTTTTACTAATTTTTTACTATTCTTATGAATAAAAATCACTAAGCTGTCATGTGTGTATTCATAAATTAAAAAGATTTTCTAATAATGTGTTCTGAGTTTAAATGTAAAAAAAAAGAAGAAGACATATTGTCAAACCAAACGATAATCATTCTCCTAAATGACCTTAAAATGAATTTAAAAAAAATAATTTCACAGTTAAAATGTCATAATACTGCTGTGACGTCATGCTCTCGAGCTTTCTCTAGTGCGGGCGGGGCCACATACATCTTCAATTATAAAAACACTTACATTATAAAAAACTAGTTTTATAATGAGTTAATAAAACCAAAACAACAGCATTTTTGTTTATTATAAAATAAAACAGAATAACAGATAATACGCGATAAAAAAAAGCTCGTGGTGTGACGTCAGTGTGACGTATACAGGTCACATGCACAGCTTGAGCTCGTCACATGATCAGCTGACAGCCTCAGATGGATGCGGGATACACAGCCGTCACCGCTTCTCTTTAAGCACAGAATTTAACATTTTAATAAATAAATCCCATAATAGCTTCAGCTTTCTTCGCTTGAGAAGCGTTAGATTGTAAAACTGGCGCTGTTGCTGGAGTGGATGATGAACGGACACGCAATCTTATACACCGGGGTCACTTTGGCCTTCTGGACGACCATCCTGATCGTCGGTAAGAGTGCTGATGACGTAATCATATACACATAAATATCAAATGTATATGTTTTAATTTATATCCGCACATTAAATATAGTCTCTCTCATTTCCGGTGTCCCATTAGCCGTGGACTTCCTACAGCTAGCGTTAGCATTCAGCTATTGCACGACTATGTTAAACATTTATTAACATTTTGTTTTACATGACTGTAATTAATATTAATATTAATATTTTACCATGAATATTAGTGTCAATAGATTTATGTCTTTAATTGAATGTCAGTTATTTAAAGCTGTCATACATCTGCTTGCATGGATTAATATATCTGATGTGATTTTATTTATTTATTTTATTTATTTATTCTCAACACATATTTTGATTATTATGATATGGAAATTAATATTGTGATTACTTTGTTTTATAGGTACAGATGGGCAATTCCAAAGTTATGGATGTGATTTAAAATTCTTTTAGAATATAACTTTAACTGGTAAACTGTACCAACTGTTTATATTATACAACATATTATTATTATTATTATTATTATTGTTATTATTACTATTACTATTGTTATTGTTATTATTATTATTACTATTATTGTTATTATTTTTATTATTATTATTACTATTATTACTACTACTATTATTGTTATTATTATTATTATTATTACTAATAATAATACATAAACTTGAGTTTCAGATGTGACAAAACAATGGACACCTACATTGGGAGACAACAAACTTCTTAAGATTTATGTGAAATAAAATGTACCAGAATCATAAATATCCAATAAATGACCAATGAATATATCATTACAGATATAAAAAATTACTATATTTTAATATTAATGTGTCCGTTTATTAGCAAAATGTATGGATGAGAGAATCCCAATAGTCCTAACTTAACTATAAAAATCATGCACTAAAAATAATATATAAAAAGTTTAAAGAGAGACCTTGCATTGTATTTAAACATCCAAATGTTGACATCTGTGTTATAAAGATACTAAAAACTCATTTCCATGGAATTGCCCAGTAGTGTAAAACTCATGACTGAATGAGGAAGACACTTCTCACATGATCATGAGCTTCTATGATTCAGACTGCAACCTTAATTCCACATTTAAAATGTTGTATTTTTCTGCAGGTACATGCTATACGATTTTTGACCTTGGATTTCGATTTGATGTGGCATGGTATGTGTTTATGAACACTCATTAAAGCATGTTTTTTCAAATGAGCTTGTATTCTTTATTATTAATACATCGATACTGTACACTACATCAGTTAGATATTATAAAAAAATTTGATAGGAAAACATGAGTATGAAAGACTGCTGAAGGATAACTGGTTGGTTTTATTACAGGTTTTTAACAGAGACTTCCCCCTTCATGTGGGCTAATCTTGGAATTGGCCTGGCCATCTCTCTATCAGTTGTTGGAGCTGCTTGGTAAGTGTCTGCTTCCTCTTTTTCTTCGTCTTGCAGATCAGAGTAGGAGTATATAGGGAAACTTTGTTTCCATGTCCTCTTTTGGATTGCTCATTTGAAGGTGGGGCTCTAATGTTTTTGTTAGATGCATAACTACATGTTAAACTAGCGAACAATCTTTCAAACACTTGAATCAAATGTTGCACATTTTAGATATGCATTATAAGACTGAACCCTTTTTTCACTCAATGCTTGTTTTTAATATGTGCTTGGAAAGTAAAGTTTTTCGAATTTTACAGGGGGATTTACATTACTGGATCCAGCATTATCGGTGGTGGAGTCAAAGCCCCAAGGATCAAGACCAAAAACCTTGTCAGGTACAGCGTGTTCACAAATGTCATGTTCGGTTCAATCAAAACGAATTTGGTGCAATTGTTAGGCTGTTTCTTATTTTGACTTCCTTTGCACGAATTAATACACTTTTGGTTGTATTGTCCATATATGTCATTAACAAAAAATATTCAAACACATTGAGAAATGTTTATTTTTGTTTGAGCTTCAGATTGGTTCCTTTGATTTGTTTTTTCTTATGGATTACTAGTGTGTAATCTGTGTAGATACAGTGAGCAACAGATCCAGTAACATTTAGTGCTTGGTGACTGTTAACAGTTGATTTTCTTGTTTTCTAGCATCATCTTTTGTGAAGCTGTTGCTATTTATGGGATCATCATGGCAATCGTCATTAGCAATATGGCAGAGGTAAGAAGACTTTTGTTATCTTTGATTAAAACTTTACTGCCATTTCCTTAAATTCAAAATACAAATTACAAAAAACCACACATTTTTCGTCCATCTCACAACATTTAGAACTTCAGTGGTACAACACCAGAGACTATTGGGGCAAGGAACTACCAAGCAGGTACTTATTATATACAGTGAAAAAGATTTTCTTCTGCCATGTAGCAAAATGAAATCAGATAACTCCTGAATCTTCCTTCCAGGTTACTCCATGTTTGGGGCTGGTCTTACTGTTGGCTTCTCAAATCTCTTCTGTGGCATCTGTGTTGGAATTGTGGGCAGTGGAGCGGCTCTGGCTGATGCTCAGAATGCCAGCCTCTTTGTCAAGATCCTCATTGTGGAAATTTTCGGCAGTGCCATAGGGCTTTTTGGAGTAATAGTAGCCATTTTGCAGGCAAGTATTTTCTGAAATGACTGCTTCTGTCCGTAAATGAAATGCTTGCAGTGTTTTGAAGGAGATGCATTTGTTTTACATATAACAAAGGAATATTTAAACAAACGATAACATTATAAAAAACGAGTAATTTAAATAAACAAGAAATAGGATTTAGTAATGTCTTAATGGTTGCTTCCTTCAAGTTTTTCTTGGAAATGTGTAATGTCTGGAAAAAGGTTTAAAAGCAAGTAGTAAATCGGTGTAGGCTGTCTTTTGTTTTTTTATTATTTTTATGAAAAACCAATGATAAAGAATTGGTATCACATGTACCAGACACTTCTCCTATAGCACAGATCGATTGGAAGGAATCATGCCAATGAACAAGACGTACAAACGAACTCATATAAAAATCAACGGCAGATGAGTGTTTATATATATTTATATTAAACCTAGCACCATCATACCCTCAGCTTTTTTATTACTATAGGAACAGTACTATTACTGTCATCAGACACTTTATTTGTACAACAATGGCAGTGTAGCAAAAGGTGGAATCTGTTCGCATTACAGCGTTGTTTTTGGATGCTCTTTGTAATGAATTAAAGGTTGTGAAATCTGTAAAGTCAAAGGACTTATTGACACATATTGAATGCGTTTTTGGTCTATATAGACGTTTTCTGATATTTGTTTAGCATCTATAGTAGATTTTCTGTGTGGACAGGCATTTAGGTTTATACAGAATTCATTACATTCCCAAATGTGTACCTGAAATCATATGGAGAATTTTTAGATACACTTTAAAATGTCCTCTTTATTAAACCAAATTAATTTGTTCTACATTTTTCTATATTTATTTGCATATCGATACAAATGCATAATTATATTTTCTTGTTGTTTCAGACATCGAAAGTAAAAATGGGCGATTAGATGACCACAGGATCTACAGATGAAATAATCTGGTGCAAACGAAAGGTGTAAATACATAGTAAATTATTTAAATGTATTTTTCTTTTTGTCTGTTTTTAACCATCATTCGCAGAAGATTGAAATATCCTATGTGCACCAATCTGTCTTAAAAAGAGTGCATAGAACAGTCAGATCTTTATCTCCCACTTGTAGTTAAGAAAGGAAAATATAAAAATTTAAATATTACCTGCTGTCTTTGGCCATTCATCCATGATGTAATAATACGAACAATATCAAACATGATCTTTTAATAAAATGTATTTTAGTTGTTATGAAGATGCAGACCAAACAATATAAACCCAGTGATAAATCTGACTGTCAGTAGACCCAGGATTGGGGACGGTTTGAAATTTATGGATGTTATGTTTGCAATCAGAGATTCTCATATATTGTTGACTGTAATTGTTGTGTACAGAACAGAAATTGAGAAATACATTGGTGTGGTAATTTGCAGTAGATGGCTGTAAATTGTGTAGTGTTCTGATTGGTGTATGCAAGAATTTGTTGAGTGGCGTGAACAGCACCTCATCTATCCTGTGAGCTTGACTTCTCACTCTCTTGTGTTGTGTTCCTTCACACACCACTGAAGAAGAAAACGATTATCGCACCAAAAATGTCTCCTTTCTGCCAGTGTAAATTCTCAAATCTGTTGGGCACTTTTCAAATCTCTTTGTTTTAGGATGAGAAGGACAATATAATCTGCTATCTGTACATATTAAAACAGTTTTTTGTTTTGTGAAGCATGAGAGTGTTTACCATTCCGTATTTTCCTAGATACATGTTGTCTTGTTATTTTTTGGTTTACTTTTTTAAGCATGAAGTGGTCTTGATGTTTAGGTCACAGTGGTTACTGCAGAATATCTCTAAACTCTGAGTGTGAATCATTTTTTAAGATATGTAACTATATCTTTCTTTGACTCGGGTAGTCCTGTTAAACAGCATTGCTTTTCACAAGTGCATAACAAACAGATATTGATTTGGCTGTAAACCTATATTTTAATTGGAATAAGATTTTAAGTGATGGACATCCAGCAAGTTACAGGACGATACCATCCTCTGAAGTTTATCCTTCACATCAGTGTTCTTCATTCATTAAAAAGCATTTACCCAGAATAAAGTAAAGGTTCTGCTGTACTATATGTGACCCGTTTAATATGAGAACTAGCTTCAAATGATCTGTTGGCCTTGACTTGGCTTATTCCAAATGCTTTTTGTGAAGTACAGGTACAAACTAAACATGATCTTACTGTATTACACCCCAGCTCTATGGTCATGTGAATTGCTTTCAATATGGTGACCAAGATTCTCAGTCATTTACAAGCAAGTCTGAGTGTGCTGTACCGGATTATTTCATTATTTTTATGATATACAGAACATGTTTATTTTGAAACATTCCAATCAAACATAGGTTTATTGTTGGTTTTCACTGAATAAAATAGCAGCAGATGTGCCCTTATGGACAGAGAGACTGCTTTGAGACATTGGGATTGGGTGTGTAGTGTAGTGGTTTAGGAGTGTTACGGTAAGGTTGGATTCTTACCTATTTCTCCAGTTTATGATGTTAATGTGGTGATTGTTTTGTCCTGTACATTTGGATTCTCTTCATAACTGTCCTTGAAGAAATAAAAGAAATGTGAAAGCCAATTCAATACTGTTTCATTTTTCAAGGATATCACTCCACTTTTAAAAATAGACGTGAGTCATGATACTATGATATGTTTCAAATTGTCTGAATGAAACACATTTCTGTTCCACAAAAGGTTCTGGTGAAAAAAAGGTTCTTAAGAGTATAAAAAATATAAGAATGATTTGAAAGAATCTGTGAGTAAATTGTAGGACATTGGGGGCATTCATAAATTCTGCTTGGGCAGATATATGATTAGACCAATACATTTGGCCCTGGTTTTTAACGACTATATTTGTACGCTTTGTTGCAAAATAAAACAATGAATAAAGATGTGTTTATTACTAAGAAAAAGGTTTCATCTTTCAACATGAA
This sequence comes from Triplophysa yarkandensis, assembly GCA_033220385.1. Classification (NCBI taxonomy): domain Eukaryota; kingdom Metazoa; phylum Chordata; class Actinopteri; order Cypriniformes; family Nemacheilidae; genus Triplophysa; species Triplophysa yarkandensis. The sequence continues at coordinate 3,229,046 of CM065664.1, read as the reverse complement.
GGAGTTTGGGAAAATATTTATTATCATGTTATATTATGACCATGTTTCAACATAAAGTCTCGAGTAATTTGAATACAATATTTTATTTTTTTAAGTATAAATAATATTAAAACTCTGTGATGGGAGTGTGCATAGGAAAACAATGGTCCACATTTTTCATTTATTCGTGTTGTCCTTTATAAAGTAAAATTTAGAATTTCAAATCTGAAATTATCTAAAAAAAGGATTACTGGCCCCTAAAATCTTACTGAAGATTATGAAGTTAAAAATCAATCAAGGGATCATATTATCCATAAATTACTAAGACTAAACAATAAGGTTCTATTAACACGTGTAAATGCTTTAACTTCCATGAGCTTAAAATGAAAAATTCAGTTTTGTTATTTATTCATCCTTTAACATCATGATGCATAAACAAATGTTAACAGGGATGACTTTTGTTTTTTTAATGAAGAACTTTATTTAAGAATACAGCATCATCAAACAGAAATGTTCAGGTGTGCACTTATAAAGTTCAACCTTTAATTTTAACAATTACTTGGTTAATTTTGACAATACAGTAAACTAGCATTTAAAATGCTGCATCAGTATTGTTCAATGTAATTTAATCTCATTTAATACTTTTTTAAATAAACAAACCATTAAACAATTAAGTGAGCTGCAATAAACCTCCAGCAGATGGCGCCACAGATCTGAAAACCTTCCCTCTCGTTGATTGGATGGTGAGTTCTGCCATGTTTTTCATTCCCCTTCATTGATTTAAAACCCCCAGATATCCCATAATAATCTAAAATCACAAAGCATGTCCAGTGCATCTGTATATATGTCAAATAACCTTTTATAATAAACTACAATGAAAAGTATTTCCCCATGAAATAAACCAATGAATAATAATAATCGTTTATAAAAAAATTTAAACACTTTTAAAGTTTGTTATGAAGTGTGTGTGTGCTTCCAAATAATTAAAAGAAAGCATAAATAATAATTATATAGCATCACACCAGCAGAGGAGATTGGCGCCCTCTTGCGGCACAGAAGCGAACTACAGTTTGATCCCTCTGAGTCTCCGTACTGAGTCTCTCTCTCTCTCTCTCTCTCTCTCTCTCTCTCTCTCTCTCTCTCTCTCTCTCTCTCTCTCTCTCTCTCTCTCTCTCTCTGCTTTACTTGCTCATCCTTGTCTCCACGCCAACACAACGATGAAGCAAACGAGCAGACTGTGCACAATATATTGTGTGTGATGACCGGACTGTGTGTTTGTGTGTAGGACCAACATGACACAATGTGATGTTCCTGCAGCATCCCTGTGTGTGTTTGTATCGGTCATCAGCAGGAAGAAATCTCGGGATCTGTCTCTCTGTTCCTGGTTTTCCGTGGACATTATGCGATCATTGAATAAACTGTGTGTTTTTCTCCCAGTTATGGCTGATCTGACAGCTCCACGTCCATAGACAGTCAGCAGAAGTCAATACAACAGAGATGCATCTCTTATAGACAAGAGGCTTTTTTTGGGCTGGGAGAGGATCGAGGTAAGACATTGTGTGTTATTGCATGCAGATACTTGGAGAAATGTGCCTGGGTTGGCACGATGCTCTTTGTTTGCCTCTATCACATGCTGTTGCCTGCCATCTTGATGAAGCCTCAGAGATGTCATGACACAAACATTGTGTTCACATGTCTTTTGTTTTCATGTGTGTGAATGTGATCATCTTTGTTCAGTTTGTGTGATGAATGTCAGGTGATGCTGATTGAGCCCCCGTGCATTGGTACCCACAGCATCCATGGGAAGCAGAATCCCAGCATCCTCACACAGGAAGCCTGGCAGGACATGTGTTCCTTTGTGGAGCAACACAGGAATGCTTTGAGCATCACTTTCTATGACTTTAAATCATTTCATTCCTTATTATGTGATTATATAATAATGTCAAATGTACGGCAATAACTAATAATATTGTCTCCTCGACTATTTGTAAGTTGCTTTGGATAAAAGCATCTGCTAAATGCCTAAATGTAACTATTAAGGAATTATTACAAGTATGCAAGTATTGCAATTCATTTTGAAAATGTTGCCGTCAGCATCTTTATAATGTGTTGCGATGCATTGCACATTTTGACTTTTATCAAGCCGATGATCTAATTTGTATTAAGCGTTTTCCTGTTAACCTTTATGAGAGGTAGATTATGGATGAGATCACAACATGGGCACTTTTTGGTTGCACTCGGGGCAACGGCTGTTTACCGGGTCCAATTAACATCCTGCTGTCTACCTGCTGAACTACATTTATAAAACCAGTCATCCCTGCCATACTGTTCATTTCATAGATCAGAATACACCGAGGCATTGCTTTTTATAAAAGAGTCTGTCATGTCTTACATTGTATACATTTGCTGGAGGCTTTTATCCAAAGTTATCTATTTGTTTTTTATTAGGTGAGATCCCCGGATAGAACCGATGACATAATTTACCTTTTTTAAGGTGATCATAGGAATATTTCACCCAAAAATGAGCATCATGTTCTTACCCTCCAGTTGTCTCTAACCTTAATACTATTAAAGAATGAAGCGTTTGCGATTAAGTCATTTAAATTTCCACAATAGATTATGGGAGTCAATGGTGGAGGTTTGAGCAAATGATGACATTTTAACCTTTTGGGTGAACTATTCCTCTAATTCAGGTTTTAATCTGTGCTCACTTTTTTTTAAAATACAATAACACTTAAAAGTCATTAGTTTTTTTTTCATTTCCTAAAATAAAGAAATCCTTTAGATTTCAGCCAATGCACAGTGTTCTCATGAGAATATTAGAGAGCCCTTCCAATGATCCAGAATGAATCAATCCACTCTATTCACTGTGGTTTATAACGCTAGTTATCCAAATGACTTCCTCTCAGTGTATCTATCCGTTTCTCTCATTCGCTTGAGCACAATCTGCTTTTTAAGTCTTTTTCTATAGCACGATATTTAAAAGGCTCGGGACAGATTGTCCGCTGGTGCATTCGCTGTTTGTTTTAAACAGGAGTTGCTCTGTTTGGCTAATCCAACAGAGATAAATGGCCTTTCGAGTGTGTTGCGGCCCGCAGAATTCTTTAAGTTTTAATGGGAAATTAAACGTCTATATATATATATATATATATATATATATATATATATATATATATATATATATATATATATATATATATATATATATAATGGCTGGAGCTATTTTGGCCAGATGTCTAAAATAGTAGGCATTTTTGCTAATGGGAACTGGGGTACTGGATCGATGGTCATACAGATGGGACATGTCCATAGAGCGAAACCAGTGGGTGCTGGGATTTGTTGTCATGGGAACAGTAAGACCCATAACACAAAGGTGGCAGTACTTTGTTTTCTACTCCTGCTTTGTTCACTTTTTAGACTGAAATTTATTGTCTGCTTTACAATGAAACCCAAGTTGCAGCTTTTTCGAGTTTGTTCGCTGTATGAGTTTGGAAGTTGTGAAGGATTTTAGCTGAACCTCGATAATCGTGTTAGTCTATTCAGATGCCAACTTCAAGGTCCATCCAAGTGACGGCTTCAGCTCTTGCAGTTTAATTTGTCTCTTGGCTCTGTATGGAGTAAGCAGCTGGACTTGAGGCAGGGTAAAGCTGCGGACACGGTCTGGAGCGTGGCCACCCAGGCTCTCCGTCAACTTGTTTGTTTGCTGAGATTGTGTTTTGAGACGGTATTGTCTGTAATTAGCTATATGGGTTTACATTTATCCTCTGAGTTAGAGTTGGGGAGACTCACCTGTTCTATAGAACACTGAAAAATAGCACAATTACTCTGAAGGCAATCTGGCATCTGGCAATTCGGTCATTGTTTTTTAACCTGCATGTGATTTTTTACCTGTATGGGACTTTTTCTTTAGTGGAGCACAGAAGAAGATATTTTGAGAAATTTGTTTTGAATCTTTCACCATTGGAATGCAAACAAGATATTTTAAGGGATTTGTTTTGACTCCTTTTCAATGGATCGCAAAAGGAGATATTTTAACAAATGTGTTTTGATTCTTCCTTAAGTGGAGTGCAAATTGATATAATTTGAGAAATGTGATTTGACTCTTTTTTTCAGTGTCATGCGAAAGAATATTTAATAACATTATTTAATTTTTTTTTTTTGCAAATGTTTTTTGCCCAAAGTTTTGTGTACATATAACAGAAGTAAATGTTGTTTAGCTTCCAATGATCTTTAAAATACCTTCTTTAGTTTTAGCTTTGTAGAAAAAAGTTACAAAAAAGCTTTGGAATGACATGAGGGTCTGGAAATTATGTAATAATTAATAATGTCGGAATTTATAGAAAACACTAAAAGTAAAGGGGATTTAAGGTTCTTCAAAGCAATGTCATGGGAAGACCATTGTTGGTTCCACTAAATGGATAAACCATTCCGAAATGAATTTTTTAAAAGTGCAGAGGAAGAAAATTGTCAGCAAACCGGAAATACAGTAAACTTCACTTTAATTGTTGAAAATCTTTAAGTTTTGAAAATAAATATTTGGTAATCCTTTATCATTTATTATTCTGTCTAAGAATGTTGGAATGGTAAAACATTGTGAAGCCCAAATGATCAATCTTAAACTCTGAATGATGCAATTTTTGTCTGCAGCAAATCTTCTGTTTGCTACTTCAGGTCATTTTTCTTCGGGATAATCGAAAAAGTTTGATTTTACATGATAATGTAGAATTTGAGAGAAGCAAACTGGGTGATATATTCTGTTTACGACAGTGGACCTGTTATTGAAGTTTGAAAGTGTGTAATTTTATTGCCACTCATCTAACAGAATAACACAAAAGAAATGTTTTCAAATAAACATAGTAAAGATGGAGTGTTTTTCTCCGGTTACTATTATTAAAGTAACACAGGAATAGCATAGGATAAGACACCCAGAAATACAGTATTGGAAGTTATGGCAACTTTAACAGAAATTGCACACTTTTTCATATTACATGTAACAGTACATATCCAAATAACCTATAGAGAAAACCCCCAAAAACTCTACAGTATACATTTCTGTTTTCAGATGTCTTGATCTGATTCATCATGAAGTGCAGTCTTATTGTTTCCACTTCACATTTTGATCTAAAGCATTGTTATTGTTAAGAGTGGCACTCGAATTCAGTATCATAAAGAGTGATCTCCTCTTCTCTTCAACTGCTGTGAGCTTTTAAATCCACCGTTCACACATAAATTCTGTGTTTCTTTCTTTAGTGTATCTGATACGGCTAAGAGAATTTTCTTTTAATGTATGGAACAGTGTGTGATGCATCAGAATTCCTTATCTTTTCTTTCATGATCCATACAAGACGTAATTTATACGTGTTTGATGAGAATGACGGGGTTGAATCAAAAAAATTTTGTGTAGCTATAACAAAATAACACAAGCTTTACTTGTGCGTGCATCGTATGTTGTTAGGGGAATGGAGCAGGTTGTGTGCAGGTGTAAGGCGAGTGATGTCATGTCCATAGGGAGGCTGCCATTCAGGGTAATGAAATGGCAGCCAGAGGCCAAAGACTCTCAGCTCTTGTCACCTGCTGTCTGGACCGTTTAGCTCTTTTTTATTTTTCACTGACATGTCTTGAGATTGACCCTTAGCCCACATCTGTGTGGTTGTGGTGGTCATTATATAAACGGGATGTCATTATGTGGTCGGGATGCTTGAATTGTTTGTCATACATGATTTAATGGGATACTATTTCGACACTAAGACGATCCTTTTGGCAATTGGGTTTTCAAAAAATTCTAAAAAAACATCTAGAATTAAAATATAAGCACACAGTCTGACTGATTTAATCTATTATATGGTGTGACATGTAAATTACCGTCTCAAATTAAACTCATAATATATTGTCACACCATATTGTGGGGTATGCTGTTAGACTAATCTGTGACCTAATTATAATAAACCAGAATCCTTGAATCATATCCAACACTGCAGAGCAACTGAAATCACTATAGTCCGCCACATTTAAACAGTTATTGGATGCCTAAGAAAAGATTTTATTTATATTTACAATTTATAAGTTGTATAACATAATTGATTTCTCTAATTGGTGATACAGCTATGGGAAAACACATAAAAGTAATAGATCATCCAAGGGAAGTGTCACGGTTTGACTCTCCCTTGTGTTCCCTATGGTTTTCCCCCAGTTTCCATAGGACAAGGAGAAAGATGGAATTAAAGATGAAGAGTGATGTTTTAAAAGTGATAATTTACCCAAAAGAAAAATTCTGTCATCATTTACTCACTCTTATGTCATCCTAAACCCTGTATGTCTTTCATTCCCTTGCAGAACATAAAGATATTTTGACGAATGGTATTAACCGAACAATATCAGACCCAATTGATTTCCATTGTATTGACACAAAACCACTGACACATTTCTCAAAATATCTTCTTTTGTCTCTGTGTTATCATGTGAAAATAAACATGATATCAATTCTGCCCAAAATAATCATGATTATAATTTGTCATAAAAAAGAAGCCCTATTGTATAACATATGTTAAGTGATTTCAGAATAAAATTATGTTGACATTGTTCATTTCTTAGTAAGTACCATTTAATTTCAGTTTTTCATGTTTAGGTTATTTTCGGTTTAACATTCTATAAGCTATAGACTTTCAGACATAACATGCAGAAACCAGAGAACGGGTCTCAACGGATCCGGTTTGAGCTTAAGTATGCTCAAGAGAGCCATTTTACTGAAAAATTATCGACCAAAAATGATCAAAATCAAAGACCCAGCATAAAGTTTTTTACTTTTCTTGCCTAATTAAATAAATGATTAACTTAAAAATCTATATATTTTACGAACATATCTCAATTGATGACGTCAAGGCGTGAGGACATACAAAATGAACAATTTTAATAAAATAAAGTACTCTGTTAGAGTAATAGTTACATTAGATATATAACATAATTTAATATATAACAATAAAACAAAAATATGATTTTATTTGAAAGAAAGTTGACGGTGATCAGAGAGCTTGCATATCAGTTATATAAACTTGAGCATTAGAATCCGTATCGGCTGATCACCATGACCAAAAAATCGGTCCTGGGTATCGGTGGCAAAAATCCTGATTGAAGCATCTTTAGTTAATACTGCTGATTACGCTTTTTACAAGCCGATGTAACAAGACCTGTATCCTGGTTAAGTCATGCGACTTTGACATATAAACTACAGATAAAATCCAATAAAAATATTATTTCATTTTCCCCATCCCTTTGAGCAGTTTTGCAGTCGTGAATAAATAAACTGAGAGATATGTACGGAAGTGATGTTTTGCAAGGATCACAGAGTTCTTGACAGCTGCAGTCTCTCTCATGTATACGATGAAGTTGCTTGTCTTTAAAGGCTCACTTTATGGGGACCCCCTATTAAAGATGCTCTTGCATTTTCACATGAAAGTCAGAGTCTGATTGGTGTCTCCTGGCCTAATTAATTTCTCTTATGAGCTGAACGGGTTGAATTTCATGTCAAGTCTTAGCATGTTGTTTGAAAATGAGCCTGATAAGAAAGTGTGAGTTTTCCATCCTGAGAATTCGAAGCACCGTGGGCCGCGCACATCCCACTTCACCATGAATTATATTTTTATCTCCTTTGTTTTGAATGAGAATCAGGACTTATTCTTGTAGTCTACAATGAAAAAAATATGCACATCGTCTTAGTTTCACCCTAGCGTACAGAGTATTGCGCATTGTAACAAGTGGTATAAAAGGTGGTTTGAGTATTTGCCTTAAACACAGTGGCACATGAGTGTATTATAATTATAGATGTTAATAAGTCTGTCAGCGTTTCATCTCATGTTTACATCCACATTTATCCACGCAGTGTAAAAAACGACTAATGCATTCTTTGTGAACCGCAGTCGTTTGTCATTTAAAATGATGGAAAAACTGCCAAGGCCGCCCACCTAAATCTCCCGGAACTGTTCAGCCTGTCCATTTTAATATCGCGATCACAGACAGGAGTTAAAGATCTCTGTGAGTTTGTGTGCAGAAGGGAGAGAGAGCGACAGAGTGATTAATATATTGTTAGGAAGAGCTTCGGGCAGTGGGAGATGACTGAATCTGTCATTTCCTGATGCAGATGTGATTTCTGAAGCTGGAGATAACACGCCAGATGTTTCTTTTACTGAGTCACTCGCGATGTGTTTCACCTGCTTCCTTTTACAATTTAGCTCTTGCTTTGTATTTAAGAAAATGACACAATACAATTTTCACATGACTGTTATGGTTTATAAGAAATAGTGACTTTGACTCACCCTTCTGTGTTTTATCCCCGTCAAAACTCAATACCAGGCATAATGGGTTACCAATCATTGAAGACAAATGATGGTTGCCTATGTTAATGGTGCTATGTCCTAAACAAGGCCTTAGTTCCCTTATTCTGCTGAACACCAAGGGAGATATTTGGAAGAATGTAAACAACTGACATTTTTGGGGCACCTATGACTACCAGGGTAGACAGGGGGACCGCAGAACTGTTTTTTCCCTAAATTCCTCAAAATATTTTTGTAAAATAGTCAATGGTGCACCATAAATCTCTAAAATTAGTCCAAATATCTGTATTTGTGCAAATTAATTTATACAGGTTTGGAACTGAATTCATGACAACTTTTTTGGATAAACTATCCCTTTAAACTTACATATATACATATGGTACAGCTAGCCTTATGAAATATAGATGATTAACATCTTTAATTTACTCCCGCTTGAAAGATCTATTTCCTTATGGATTTTAAAGCAAGACAAAGAGATTAGATGAGCATGCGTTTTGGTTTAATCATTTGTAAATATAATTTCACATGGACTATATATATATTTATTTATTTATTTAATTTATGTGTTAAATTTAACTGATCTGACCATGATGACTTGAATTTCCCGTTTGAATCTGTAACATTAGTTTTGAGTGGTTATTTTAGAATTTAAAAGACATAGGAAAGTAGGGACTAGCCAATATATGTAATAATTAACAATATATGTATATTGTCCACACCAGACCCATTTAAAAAAAAATCTTACCTCCTCCCTCTTTTCATTCTTTCCTTAAAAACATTATTTCACTTTGTTTGTATGCTTTGTTAACTCTTGATTGCTTCTTTTGAACTTCACTTGTAAGTCGCTTTGGATAAAAGCTTGGGCTAAATGTTAATGTAAATGTCACACTTAAAAATGCAATATACGAAGTAGATTTTCTTCATACATGTTTTGTGAACCGTGTTCTCTTCTTTTCAGTGCTCCTTTTGGTAAAGTGGAATTGTTAAGTGAATGTTACTTTAAAGGCTGTCATAAATAATTTAGGTGAACTGAGATAGCTCCCATGTTCAGTTGGTCATGAAAAATTGTGCGTTTAGTTGACGTACATGTTTTGTTTGCTGGACGCCTTTGAGCTTTGTATTTTTGCTTCCATTAGTTCATATAGGTGTTGTAAAATACTCATCAACTTCTGTCTTCAGCCTGTCTGCTGAAGGGGCAGCGTGAGCTTAAAGCATTATGCCATTTTGTACATAGTCTACATAAGGATTAATGTATATTGAATTTGCTGTATATTATGTAGGGTCATATTTGGTTTATAGATTTATTATTGACTCAGTGTGTATTTCCACTTTTGAAGTGTTTCAAATTGAACAGGCATTCAATGGAAAGTTACTCTCTAATAGTATTAGTAAGATTTCAGTGGATGTATGCTATAAGAGTGTACATAAATCCTGCAGAACAGATTCAGGGGAAGTGATTTTTAGGAATTCTCCAATCAATCTGAGAGAGATCGGTATGGAGTCATAATGACATTTGATGACTCAATCGGTATTAAACTTGTCCTAGCTTACAAAGCGACTCAATTGATGACGTCAACGCGTGAGGACGTACATGATGTTTCATTACATACATTACATTATTACTATGATATAAACATATTACAAAATATTACAAAGGCAACATCTATGGTATAACTTTATCTGGGAGCTTAAGTGTGAGCTTACATATCAGTTATATAAACGTGAAGCATCAGTATCGGCATCGACATCAGATTGTTACCATGACAAAATAATCTGTACTCTGTATCCGTGGCAAAAAAGCAGATCAAAGTTTCCATTGTGTTTAAAATTTATTTCCCCATTTATTAAAAAATATTTGCTAGCATCTTAAAACAGTAATCGATTGCTATATCTTTCTTCATTGTGACAATCTCGATATATCTTGTTATAGATGACTACTATAAAAGTGCATTGTTAAAAGATGTTATGTCTGCACAAAAGAAAAATACTAAAACTTAAGAAACATGTTTTATGTGTGGTTTAAAACTTTTGGAGAAAGGCTTCTTGCTTAATGTCGGCCAAGGGGGCTTCTTCTACAAGGTCCTTGAACCAGTGATGAATATTTCAGTAGCCTCAGTATTGGGACAAAATATTCTTTGAGACAAACTCGCAACTCAGCAAGTATGCATACTCATTCTATGCAAGTCAAGTGTGAGAAAGACCTTCTTATGACCATTTGTAAATGTTAATTTTTATCATTTATTTCAATGGAATAGTGACATGGAATGACCCCAGTCTTACTGAGTTAGTGTTCTATCGATGTCCTAAATTACGAGCCATTACTGGCTAAAGCATCCACCCCTCCTTTTGCTCCAGGGACATGTAAACACTGCAGCGTCTGCATTTCTTTGGCTTTTTTTAGCATTTAACCTTGATGATCAGAGAAAATGTAATAATTCGTTTGAGTGCGTCTCAGCTACGATGAGACTGGTTCCTGTCTTTTGTTGAAACCTTTGCTTAGATATGTTCTTCCCTGTTACTTTACATAGGAAACAGCACTAAGTGGGATGTCTGAATTGTCAGTATTAATGTTACATGAAAAATACCCGGATGACATACTGGATTGGCTGAAATTCTGGTGTTGGCAACAACTGAACACTTTAGGATCCCATAAGGCCACAGTGGCCAAGGAGCCATCAGATTAAAACGATTCAGAGAAACTTGAGAAGAGTAGGTCTGCCTACAGTCTACATTCAACTGTGTTTGGCTTATCGTGAGTATATCATACAGTCAGTTTTTGTTCTTGGATCTGCTGTATAATTTAAAAAAATTTATATGCATAGGGATATATTACGTAGGGTGTAAAGATACAGACGAAAAAGTGAAGGGTCCATGAGACTTTTTAGATTTGTAGTTCTTCTGAATGTACTTTTTATACTTAGGTATGTGTTTAGGTAAAATAATTTTTCTGTTTTTCTAATACTGAGAATATTTACCCTACATTTCAAAGTAAAACGTTCTGTCTATTTGCATTTATTGCAAGAAAAAGAAACTTCAGAAACAAGTCAAAATAACAGAAAATATCCTCTGTATTTTTCAGACCTCAAATACTGTAAAGAAAACACTTTTCACTTAAAAGCAATACAACAGTAATATTTTATTGAAAGTTAACTGACAATAGACTGCAATAGCCAAAGTACATCTAGAGCTACTGATCGAATGAAAATTGGAATCCTAATTTAAATTTTTCCACATCTGTAAATTGATTTATGTATTGTGTCTGAGAGCTATGGTGAATGTTTTGTTTGACTTGTGTTTGCCAACATGTCATTGATGTAAAAATAAAATATTTTGTATAATGTTAATACTAAATTTTGAAGAATATATCTGTAAATTGTTTTGTTCAAAATATAAGCTCACAACTTGACGCAATAAACTATACATTCACTTAATTTAGTACATATCATATAAAAGTAGAAAAAACCTATCGTCTTTGTTCTTTGTTTTGCTCTTCTTCATGTCTGTTGACGTCTTCCCTCCCTCTGTATCCTGTTCTTATTTCACATTTTACCCATTCTCTTTCTCAGTGGCCCTGTATTTTCGGCTGACTGTTCCTAAGTCGTTGACGGCCGTTGTGATTCATTAAGGGGGTTGGCGAGTGTTGAGCAATTCCCATAAGGAACTGAAGCTGTCTGAGTCGTGTGAATTGTGTCAAACCTTGTTTTTTTCTCCTTAGTGTTGATGGTGGTTATTGCAGAAGAGTCACACGTGTTAGATGGGGTAGCGTAGGGGGGAGGCGGATGTGCTGGGATTCCAGTGGCTGCAGGTGATGAGAGATCTGTACATCCCATGTCTCCTTGCCCACTCGTTCAGTCTGTGCGATGCAGTTAGAAAGCTGCTGAGTCAAGCCCCCTGCCCATCTTAACTGCCACGGGGAGAGTTTACACCAGCTGGCCATGTGTGAAATCTAGAGACCTTCCCATCCAGATACGTCAAACGATCAGGGTGGGAGAACTTAGCCGCAGGCCTAGACTTCAGGCTGCAGTGTGCTGTGGCGTAAACTTGTGCGCCATTGTCCTCTGACACTTCTGCTTGATTGGAAAAACCCATCAATGTGTAATTGCTCACAGTGAGATTTGGACAACCAATTTGGTGTTTTCTTGTTTACCCCAATTAACTCTGGAGAAATCTGCAGTTTCGCTGTTGTTTTGCAAATTGCATCACCAAGACGCGATTCATCGGCGCAAATAGTCGGTGGGGTTTGGAAGGTGACCTTTGTTATCAGTGTGAGGCAGAAAAACAATATAACAAAGGTCAGTGCATCTAACCTTAATAACATAAATGCGTATGATGAATTAATGGGGACATAGATTGTAAAAAGTGTACAAAGTCTGTTTATGCCAGTTGTGCCACACAGGGGTCATGTTTGCAAAGCGCAAATCTACAGTCCTATATGATGTGATTTCTAAACTCAGAAGTAAACTGCCTATTTCTGATCAATGATTAAACCTGAACTGGACTGTACCATGATATTGGTTTTCTAAACTTAAAATGTGCTCAAATCACCTTTTTCGAGGTCACTTCAGCAACTGTGCATGCACATCGACTGGCGAGAGCACAGAACTCACAAGAGCCTTGCCCAAAGAGAATTGTCAATTTATATTTAGTTACGATTAAAATGTGTGTTTTGTTTAGGGGCCTATATTATTTATTCATCACATATTGTTATTATTTATTGTTTTTGGTAAGCTACAGGTACGGTATATTCAACACTTTGGCTTTTACTTGAAACAATCATTGCATGAAGTTATAATGTGTAAAATACATCCTTGTATGCTCTGACAAGTGTCATAGTTGTGCTTCCGGTGACCTGAGTGTGAATTCAATTCTTTCCACAACTTAATATTCTAAAATGAATGTGTGTAGGAATGTAATCAGATCATTGTATTTATAGTCAAACACTATTAAATCAAAATTATGGTATTTATTTACCTTCTGTACATGATTCTTTCTTCTATTGTTTCTTTTGACGTTGTTTGCCTATAAACGTTCTTTGGTTATTTCAAAATAGCTTTTGTAGTCTGAAGAAAGAATTGTGTTTGGTACATATCTAATATATCCAAACTAATCTTATCTTCAAAACTTTTAATATTAAAACATATAAGTGTTAAGAATATTTGTTGATTTTGGTTACAATAAAGAAACAGAAAAGCCTCTTGGTGTCCAGCTTAAATTTGTGCTCTTAAACAAGCTGACAATCTTAGATCAGAATATAAAAGCTAACAGAATATTGGCATAAGTAGTGTTTGTTTCAACAGTAGTTGTCTGTAACTGCAAATTCTGTGTTTGAAGAGGTCTTTATTCATCTCACTCAAAAGCAAAATCTTTACAGCAGTGTGATCTAAGTCTCGTTTGGTTTTGGTTGACAGGTGATATTGGGAAACCACAGCGCAGGAGGGTCCAGTAGAGAGGAAAGGTGACGTTGACCGGATGCGTGTAGCGGAGCGTGCCGCGTGGCTTTGACCATGAGCCGGCTGATGTTGGGCCGGACCCTGGAGCGGATTTGCAAGGCTGTGCTGTTGCTCTGCCTGGTGCACTTTCTCATTATGATGATCCTCTACTTTGATGTCTACAGCCAGCGATTCGACATCTTCAGCCGCTTCAACAACGGCCGGGGAGCTAACGGCTCAAGAGGACCCCACCACTACTACTACAATTTGTCTAGGCCCAACACCACCTTTGCCAGCTATGTGGCTACGGCTGATCACCTTCTGCCCAGTGCCAAGCTAGAGGCGAACCAGACACCACCTAGTCCTAAGCCATTACCACCATGTCCGGAGATTCCTCCTGGTCTGGGTAGGTCCATTTGATTGATAATCATTTTAATTTACAAGTAGTGGGGAAAAGTGGGAAAAAGTCAAAATGCATTACTTGCAAGTTTTGGTACACTTGTCTGAATGTGGAAAGTTATGTTTGATGCATTTGTCTGTGTAACAGCAGTATGATAGAATAAGGGATAGTTCAGCCAAAAATGATAAGTGTGCATACCCTCTTGTCACTTTAAGCCGTTTTGACGTTCTTTCTTCAACAGAACAAGAAAGAAGAGATTTTGAAGAATGCTGACACCCATATAGTTCTATTTCATGGACAAAATCTTCATACATCACATTCTTCAAAATATCTCCTTTGTGTACTGCAGTTTAAAGTGATTTGAGTAAAATAGTAAAAGACGAGCAAGATCGTTTCCATTAAAACAGAATTTCCGTTTCTGGGTGAACTATCACTTTAAAGTTATTCCCCCAAAAAATTAAAAACATTATTTTTATTATATTATATTTATTTTTATTATATTAATTAATAACATGATTTTTTACTATTATTGAACACAAAAGAAGTTATTATGATGAATTCTGTTAACCGGACAGCAGTGGCACCTATACACTTTGATTGTATGATCACAAAACTAATGATAGTTTGTGGGTGTCAGTAACCTACATTCTTCAATATATCTCATTTTGTGTTCTGCTGAAGAAAGAAAGCCAGATTTGAAATGTAAAATTTGTGGTTGACTATCACTTTAAAGTGAGTGACACAAAAAAATAGAAAATGACTTTACTTATGCATATGTGACTTTCTTACTAGAACATAAAAAATATATTCTAAAGAATGTTGTTAAGCAAACTGCATTGGCATTATGACTTGACATTAACATATGTACGCTTATGATTGTTAAACCTGTCAGCCAAGCAATTCTTTGTGACAGCACACCGCTGTGATGTCTGTGAAAGCATTTTACTTCTAGCTATTTGCAAAGTAATAAACCAGACTTTCTTATTAGAACTACCTAAAAGCGAAAATCTAATCCCAAACACTCAATTATGCAAGGATACGTAGGAGATGCCAAAGCATGGAGTGCACCCAAACCTCAGAGCTATAAATTAGTGTCCTGAATGGGCGCAAACCAGGAAGCAGAAGTTGAGCACTGGGTTTCTAGGGGACGTGTGGGTGGGGCAGTGCCCGCCGTTTCCCACTTTAGAGCTGTAATGGATTCTCTGCAGACTCCAATTACTGTAAAAGCCAATGTCTTGCTTTGTTTTCGGAGCTGACCGGAGAGTTTAAATAGATTTAACGTCAGCATGCTCTTCGGCACACTTATATTTCATCTGCCGGAGCTCTGTGTTATCGGCCGTTACGCAGTATGATGCGGTGTGTGAGGAGAACGACCTCGTTTGAGTGACGAATAGGACTATACCAATTTACTCTCTCATTACTATTCACATTTATCTATGTTCACAGCACAATCAGATATATAGAGAAAGGAGAGAGACGGTGTCTGACGTGCTGAAGTAATGGGAACTATGCAACGGCACGGATATAGGAAGTAATGTAACCCGTCAGCATGGGAAAAAGTCTGGATAATTATTATATCTTTGCACTGCATTCCTTGCTCATGATGGGGCAAACCTTCATAATGAATGTGTAGCAGCGGTATTTGATATGCCTGCGAGCAGCAGGCCTCGGCCACCCATATCCTCCTAATGAGTTTAAAGCGGAGGTCTTGGGGGAATTCGGCTAGTTGAGTCGTGTCATATGACTTGTGCGCTGTCTGCCCGCTCCGTGGTCTCTCTTTCTCTCAGACTCTGTTTTCATCTTTTGTTATCTAAAGCCTCTCGAGTATTGGCAGAAATCAAAGATGGCCAGAACTTGTTATTTCTGGGTTCGGGTGTAAAATACTGAGAGAACTTCAGAAATGTCTTTAGGGCTGACACCACCCAGAGGAAAGTTTATTTAGTTGGCATTTTGGGTTCTTTGTGTTTCATTTATGTATTTTCTCCTAAAGGTAAACATTTTCTGGAGGTTGAAAATAAACAAAAATATTAGGTATTGAACCAACACATGAAATATCAATTATTTTATCATACAGTAGATTGATTCGTAATGAGCTTATATGGATTATTTATCAGTTGAGGTGTCAGTAAATGATGCCAATAAGAATGGAGAAGCGAAATGTACAGAATGGTGACATGTGACAGTGGTGACTTGCATGAAGTCCAAAAGGTCCAAGCCATCATCGTGGATAACCTGTGATCATACTTGGCAGGTTTGGTTTGATTGAACCAAGGGCAAATTATTTTACTGCAGATTACATCTTGACCTTAGAGGTTTAGTTTACTCAAAATTAAAATTTGTCAATTTACTCTGTCAAGGTATTTTGAAGAATGTTGGCGACCGAACCATGATGGTGTCCGTTGACTTTTATTCTATAAAAAAAAAAACTAATGCAAGTCAATAAATATGGCCGTTGTTCAGATACCAATGTTTTGGTCAGGACCAAAAGAACCAAAATGTGTAAACACACCCTACATCTCTGAATGCTACAGTATGTCTCCCTTTATGTCTTGGCAAATCTTAAGACAGTGTGTGACATTCTGGAGTTATAAAACACATAACGTTTGATGTTTTCTTTCTCTAAGGCGAAACATCCTTGTAACAAGAGAATGAAAATTTCTTTAGTTCTATCTAAAGAAGAAGAAGTGAGATATTTAAGGAATTTACTATTGGATGTTTTCTTCCTCAAGGACAAACTTTGCTTCATCCGTAGGGCACAATGTCATGCTAAGTGGGATCTGTCATTAGCTTGAGCCTTGAAAGGAAAAGCTCAAAGTCTCATTTAAAAGTCTGCATTCCTGCTTTTTCCAGCTTCAACGAATCTCGCACCCGCTCGCGGAAATACAAAGGACTCTTTGTTGACCCCGTTGTCGAAGAAAGACAGTGTTTTCCGTTATTTAGCTTTTAAGATGCGAAACAGGCTGTCTCAGAGAGAGGCCCGGCCACCCGATGTCGAAACCACATTTCAGTTTGTCATTGACAAACCTCCTTATCAATATGCTGTTGTAATGTGTATTTGATGTTCTCTGTCAAGGCGAGACAAGTGCCTCCTTAGTCAACGCTTTCATCCCGGCCGATTAGAGAACTGTAAACATTTTGAAAAATCATCTCGATTGAGACTTCCAAAGCTATCGAGCCATTATTAGCCCAAAGAGATTTGGCAAATGAACATTGATTGCGTTTGACGCAACCCTTCCATCATTTGATTTACAGAAGTTGACCTGTTGCTGTCAGTAGAGAGAATTTCATTTAACCCAACAGACGTTTCAGGCCAGGTTTGCATGCTTGTCCCAGGTGTACAGAGACATGGATCTTATTGCGGTGCAGACCCGTAGGGAAAAGCCAGGGTCTGTGGTAAATTTCATCCCAGCTGGCAGGTGCAGCTCATGGCTTTATGACTCACTGCCTCCGTTGTGCTGCAGGGAAGCTGCGCTACAGCGACAGCCACCACACACACGGCAGGAGGCCTTCTCCGTTATAATCATACGCACACAATAAATCAATGTTTTCAAAGCATTTGAGTTATATGTCCATCCACGCATCAATCAGTAAAGCTTTTATAGACCTGCAACGCTGCTTTTAGCAGTTGCATCCGTATTTTGAATGATTGTAGTGTAAGATCTGCCTGTGATGTGCGCTTCCTAGTTGGGAGTCAATGCAATAAAAGAAGAAAATGAAAATTAGGGACATGAGAAGAGCCAACACTTCGACGGACAGGTAGACATGTCAGGTAGTAAATATAAAGACAGGTAGTAAATATAAGGTACAGTGAGAGCTTGAGAAATATAAGGATTATGCTGTAAAGTTTATAATGAAGATTAGATCTTAAAGGAATATATATATGTATGTGTATACATATATCTATTTGAATAGATATTTTATATTAATAGATATTTTGAAGAATGTTGTCAACCAAACCAGATTGATCTCCATTGTCTAATTGTATGGACCGAGCAACACCTTGACAGATCTCAAAATATCTTCTTTCATCTTCCTACATTGATCTTGAATGACACAAGGGTAAATAAATGCCAGGGGTTTTATTTGTAGGTGACTATCCCTTTAAGCGTGTGAAATGGCCATCATTTTTTTCCAGCATCATTGCCTGAATGGAAAATGTATTGGATAGCTGTCTCCATATATTAAAAACTCATTGATGAGTTATAGTTGCTTTTGAAAGAACAACTTTAGGAAAGCTGTAGACAGGGAATGTGTTGTAATAAAGCCGTGACAGTGTATACGTATACTTCAGTTCATCTGGGCACATGCCTCAAGCTACTGGTTTAGTGTCTCATCTTCTTTTCGTCAGTTAGTGTGTCTGACTATAAACAGCCTATAGTCTATGGTATTTAGACTTTATGTTTGTTTATAATTGTAAATCACGGCTTTAGGAGGTACTGTGGCTGGCAGAGGCCAAACCAAATCTACTTTTGTAATGTATAGGAAACAGCTTACTATAAATGTTATAATTTATTTTTATTTGCTGTTTTCTTACCAAAAAGCTATTTCACTTTCCTTAGCTGTAATCTTTGTATTGTACAATAAAGGCTTCCCACTCAACAGTCAGTCAAGTGTGTAGGATGTGTATATAGATGTAAATCCATAAAATACTTCTTTTACAGGTAACTTTGTTTAAGAGCTTTGGCTCTGTACGTATAATCCTCTGGACGACCCACAGGATACAATCTCTCAGTTTTTCTTAATAAGAAAAGGTGTCGGAGAATTTAATCCACTAAAGTTATTGGACATAAGCATCTCTAACATTGCTGCAGTTATATAATCGTATAGAAAATTGAATATATAAGTAAGTACATCTGAGAAGCAGAATTGTAATAATCCCAGTTCCCCCAGCTCTCTGTTTTGACAGATGTAGCTCATTAATGTCTTGGCAAAGAGGCAATGGACTTATATTCATCTCTTTCACTAGTGTCTGAAGATTGTTCTTGAGACCCTTCTTCTGAATTATTTATGATTATTCTTCTGTTTAACGCACTACATGGAATTTCTTGTGACTTGGTATTTACAGCATTTTTGTGTTTTTTCTCGCCTTGGGATGGGCACCCCAGGGTCTGAAGGGTTCACAGCATGAGCAGATGGTATAAATAGATCATTGGCATCACCCAGTCGGCATCACCCAGCTCCTCCCCTCACCTTCCCTGGAGCACCTGCCTACTTCCGCCAACATGCTCACTTGTGTAGTTTATGAGGAAGAATACTTAATGTTCCTTTTTACGTGAGAAATACTTACACAAATCACTGAATTATGAAACATTCTTTACTACGCTTAGCATTGCTTGCATTTGCAGCGAATGATTATGTGGCTGTAGTGGTCGTGTGATTACAACAGTTATATAAGGTCACATTGTCATGGGATACTCGCCTTATCCAACACACTGTGCTGTTTTGTCTGTCAAATATTTTGTGGTGTTTTCCAAAACACACCTTCGCGTTAATGTTTTGAATAGGGTTTTTAAAGGATAAACAACGATTAATCCGATTCAGAATAACATTTTGTGTCTACAGACATGATATATATCTGTGTACTGTGTATATAATGTTTGTTTTTAAAAACACATAAACATAGAAATCTATAAATTTTGGAAATGTTTACATTTCTCTATTTATATTTACATTTTCAAATATGTAATATAAACGTAATATGCACAGTATACAGATGTCAGTTATAAAAACCAAAACTTTTATTTTGCATTAATCAAGATTCAACGTTTAATAGCCGTAGTAGAGTTTATTTATTTAAAAAAGTTTAAAAATCTTTTTTTTAATTGTAATTGATATAAATCAAACTAAACATGTTGTTTCATTAAGTATTGGTGACCTTAAATTAAATACCACTAACTGACACAATAAAAAAAACTTAAATCTAATTTAAGAAATAAACCATTTACATAGATGTGTTTGTGCTTAAAAGGACCAAACATTGAAATCCAGCTTCCTCCCTTTCCTTCTAAGCACTAGAGAGTCTGTCAAAGGAAAAATATGTCTTTATGTGTTTGCTTGGAACATATTCTAAGAAAAAACATGTTCTACAGGGCATGGCGATGAACTCTATGTAAGGTGACCCGCGCTGTATGTAAAAAGAAAAATCTCATTCTCAGATAATAAAAAACGAATGGTTCATGATGTTAAGATATAAGACACCTCTGAAAACATTTTTCTGTATGTTATATTGCAATTCTGTTTTTAAAAATCACACATTCGGGCATTTAAATATGGACATAGCAATGGTTGCTACTCCAATGTTGCCTGAGACTTGGTTTGAAAAAGATCGAAAACTTTAAAATGAAGACATGTGTCTGAAAATAAGAATAAAACTTCTTTTAAAGCACTTTGGTTTACTTTAGTTTAGAAATAAATCTTTAGTTCAAAGGTTCAGCCCAGTTCACAACTGTGACAGCCACTGCTATTATAAAATAAGTAATTTAAGATACATTCTTTGTTGTCCCTGTTGAAATGGTACCGAGCCGTCACCCCAAAAATCGAGGTACGAACTGAACCGTGAATTGTGTGTACCAATGCAGTCCTGTTGTTGACAGCCCATTCATCTCAGAATAGGATCCTTTGCTTTATTCCTTTTCATATTATCACATCGTTTTTTCCTTATCAAAAACTAATTGTCTTGAATGTTTTTTACGTTTTCCATGTGAAAATGTAATGAATTATTTCCTTTTGTACTTCAGTTTAGGATGTGAAGGAAATTCATTAGTTGTCTTGGATCTAAAATTAATTAAAAGACATTCAATTAAGTGTACACTCTTAACATGTAGACCTTAGAAAGAAATGAGTGGTTTGCATTTGCAAATATTAATAATATAATGTCTTTAACAAAATTTAGTGTATCCAACAACTCTGTCATTTGTATTTATTTTAATCTATCAACTGTATTTATTTTGACAGATGATATCTTTTTCTTAATCAAAATTTATTTTTATATTACCCAATGGAAAAATCTTGTTCATTTTTATTATTATTATTAACATGTTCCAGCTAGTTTCTTTTTAAACCTATTGAATCATATGCACTGGTTGAACGAAACCTAAATCGTTTATACAATTCTCAATGCAAATTTAAAGCAAGTGTCGATCTTGCCTCTAGCATCTCATTTTCTGATTTCCGCTGATTCTCCTAATGCTTAACCCTTTAAGACAAAGACAAGCTAACATATGCATAATAATAAAAGAATTTTAAATTATATAAAATCTCATTCTGTTGATGAAAATCCATCAAATAACACTTTATTTATTCATTAACTGTTATCATTTACTCATATGATAACCATGATGTTTGATTGTTGTAAAAGAATAAATAGTTAGATCAGCACAACTCCTCAAAATAGTGTTTGACTTAAAAGTTTACTTAGAAGTTCTGATAAAACCCCAAAAAAGGATTTTTGGCTTGCACCAATGCATTCAATTGAGCTGTGCCAAGAGATGACATTAATTATTTTTAAAAGTGTATATAATTTGAAACATATTTGTAAGCATCACATTTTGATAATTTTCTCACTATACTTAAAATCATGCATTCTTCTACTTATAATTAAGAAAGACTCAAGTGACTTTATTATCTTTGTGGAAGAACAATTTGAAGTTGGATTTTTTACCGTGGTGAATCAACCCTCTATGGTCCAGTAAGATTGTGTAAGCTAGATCTTTTGGCGTAAACCAACATGTGATAATCTAATATTATGCAGCAGCTTATCAAAACAGAAAAAGAAGAGTCAAGTGCATTGGACGGGCCGATAGCAGTTTAAAGTCTTTTACCCCTCGATACCCTGTGTCTCAGACACATTTTTGTTTTGAGTAACGGCCAGTTGGCTTGGATGCTCGGTGGATCCTCGAAATATATTTTTTTCATAGTTAATGGGGCGGCTGTATTAAGATTGTCACATCAGGTCAGTGTCTTGAAGAGGATTGTAGACGCCGAATCGATGAATGCCATTTGTGAGCTCTCCCGAGCTAAAGAGGCAGGCGCTAAAGCCGGTGGAGAAAATTGCATCCATCCCCTCTATAACACCCGGGGACCATTAAGACGTTGGTGCCTTAACTAGACAAGCGGCAGGCGTTTGCAAATGATAAATGACAAAACAGGGGACTAATATTGTCATCTGGAAGGGAATTACAAAATTTTTGCTTTTTTTTACAACAATTGCTGGGATGGAAGGCTTTGAGTGGAGCGACTGTGAACATCCAAGGCTGTTATGTTTGAAGAATCCGTGTCTAAATTAGACATGCAGATGTGAGTGCAGCTGTTTTGTTTCACGTCTCAATAAAGCTGTTCAGAATATGAAAACTCATAGTACGGTTTTTGCTTAATTGCATTTCATCCGTGTCAGGCTTTGTTGATTTATTTAAAGGCGTTTATTTATTTATTAACGTGGTGTATTCATGCTTTATGTTAGTGAAGTTTGGATTATGTAATAAAGGCCAGCTACGGGAGATCCCGGGTATGTCCTAAAAGAGATCAAAGGCTTTGGAGCAGACATATTGGATTAAGCCAAGGCCTGTTAATACAATAAGCTTAAACTGATGGCTGTTACTTTGCTACCTCTCACTCTGGTTTACCCAGGTGAGATGAATCGAAAGTCTGTTGTCTAATATAACATTCATGCCAACTGGACGGGCTCCAATTCTTGTTTTTAAAAGTTTGAAGTTTTGAGAATATGATGATGAGCCTCGCTGGCATCCATCCCTTGGCACAACTACCTTATGGCTTTAATTTATGCACTGGTCCATATGTGCCTAGGAAAGATTCATGGTTCTTGAATCTGAATGAGGAATTGTAGCTGGATGTTGCCTAAAATTGTCAATGTTGTGAAACACGGCCATGGAGAAAGTGTGAGTGTCTCTGATGAGTCACTTCCTCCACAGTGACTTTAGGCTGGTCACACCGAATGTAGTGTTGAGGACCAGAGTGGTAAGAACTGGAACGCTGTCCAAGAGAATAACCTACTAGTGACATTGCATATCTCATCTCATTTCTGAGCAATGGGTTTTGTGCCTTACATAGTATTAAGAAATCCGCTTATTACATTATTACACTTCACTTCATCTTCTTCCTTCTTATTTTATTGGTTGACAGTACATGTAACAGTTATGTTACTATAGCATACACCATGCTTTTATCTCCAAGAGTAAACGTTGCTTTACAAAGGTATAGTCTACTCAGAAAAGAAGATTCTGACATCATGTTCACCCTCCGTTTGTTTTAAAATTGGAAAGATATTTGAAAGAATGTTAGTAACCCAGAATCGGATATGTTTCTAAGTCTTTAGAAAGCATGTGAATACATCATGCTTCAAAATAGCTTGTATTTGCGAACGAGCATGACTTATAATGTTTTTCCCAATGCTTATTTCAATTATACCTAGAGCCAAAAAGCGTGTCTCAAAATTAAATTACTATATCAGCAAATCCTAAAGTCTTGATATTGAAATCAATAACCAGCCAAGCCAATAATCGGCCACTACCCCTAATTAAAATATTTTATGTAATGTATTTATGTATTTCAATTATGAAAGGTATGATATATGCTTTACAATGTAGTGCAGTACATATCAATTATTGTAAATCACCCAGGTACCTAAAAAAAGTATGTAAAATATACTACTATCCTCCAGCTATTTGAAATATAGTATAATTTGCCTTTATGATGTTACTGTAATGACATCTGAACAAGAAGTGCATATAGCACCTTATAACTTACAAATGTATAATATATCTGTACATATACATTCCATTCCATCCGCACATATCTCATTCCACCAAGACAAATTCCCAATGTGTGTAAGCATACCTGGCAATAAAGCTCATTCCAATTGTGATTGTAATATATTTTTTGTACCGTTTTGCAATTCTGAATGACTGCGTTATATTGGATCAGTATACTTGACATTGAACAGTATAATAAATATATATATATATATATATATATATATATATATATATATATATATATTCATAGCTATGCATTCTAAAGTTTTCTATCTCAGCACTGAAGAGGATAATGAGGACTTATAGAACGAGTCATGATCATAAGGTTGTACAGTTACTGCTGCGTTATAGAGTGTTTCCATTTCACCTTTCAAGAATGAAGGACGATGTAATGAGTATGAGAGAGTTTCACTAGAGAACAACTGCATTCCACAGTAATTGATTTGTAAAAAGAGGAACATAATCGCTAAGCTCTGGCAAATCCCTCTCTGGCAGAAGGTCTTTTCAAGTTTTCCGCTCTACATTCAGACTGTTTTTAGGAACACAGAAAAAGAAGGAGAGAGAACGAGAGAGAGATCCAGCTTTTTGAAGTGGCTGATGTTAACTATGTTTTTTTACAGTGGCGTTGTTGTACGAGTGTGAGTTTATGTGTCTGTTTATAGTGGAAGCAAATTGGTATTGATCAGGATAAGCTGTATGTGTAAATGTTGATGGCATTGTTTCATTTGTATGCAATTTGTGTCGTGGTGATTGAGGGTGGTGATAAACTACTTGACACAATCATTTAGTTGACTTCATTTTCCATCATTCTCTGTGAAGGTTGATTAAAGTACTACTGTAGATAAAGCATCATTAAGCATATTTGGCTCTTTATTTCGAAGCCATTTCTATAAACTGTGTAATGTTTTTGTTGGTTAGTATGTAATTATCAATATATAATAAGTTAGTAATAATCAAATATGAAATTGCCTAAAAAATTATTTTCGTTTCTAACAAAAATAATTTGAACTAACCTATTACATCATTATGACAATTTTCCAAATGTACCAGGACGTTAAGTAGTTACCTAAATGTATTTCGTTTATACAGCTACAGAAGAGACAAAAAGGGCAATTCTGGATTTATTATGTAATAATAATTGTATTAATAATATGTGTTTAGGTTAGTTTTGTTCTGTGAATTTGAATGTGAAATTAAAGAGGCAGGACAAAATAACAAAAAAAGATGTTCTTTGTTTTTCCAAACCACAAAACTGTGAAGCAACCAAGTTTATATTCACCTTAAAGCAATACAACAGTAATATCTGTTAGGGATGCAAGGCATTTTCGGGCTAACAAAATAATTAAGTCGAAAATAAAAAAACATCACATTCAGTGAAAAGAAAAATATTTAGTGAAGGTTTTTTCCAAACATGGTGTTTTGATGACTCAATAAAATAGCAGCCAGCATAAAGGCTTTATAAATGCAGCACACATGTCGGCAGTATGGAATTTTTTTTTTACCTTTGTTACATAAAAAGTTTATTTGTTTTGTTGTATATACTATGCAATGGTGAAAAATGTACAAAATGAATGGTAAAATACATGAAAACCATGTTAAGCCTTTGGCCACGTGTTTTGCCATTATTCTAAATAATTTTGATTCCGGTGCATCTCTAATATCTGTTTAATATCTGTAATATAGTAATAATTTATGCGACATGTTAATTTTCAATTCAGTTTCGATGTGTCATGTCATGCTGTGAGTCTTTCACATTGCAGTTGGATGATTTGATGTCAATCCTGAGGTTTGATTTTCTGGAGTTCAACTGACATTGGACATAAGAGAACATGCTAGATCTAAAAATACAAAATTAATGAAAATTCAGAAACATTTGGTAATTTTCTGTATATGAAATAACAACATAGTATAGATTGCATATATACAATGTGTACAAATTATTCAAAGAAAATTATGTAAAAATGTTAAACAGATCGTGCATTCAGAATTTATTTGAGAAAGTTCAACTTTTTGCATTTGATGTGAGTTTCGTAGCACTTGTTTCAGTTTTCCAATACATATCGATTGTTGCAGTCCAACACGAGAGAGAAAAATCCAAAGGAAAATAACAGCTTTCTGAATTGACGTTTGGTTCCGTTTAAACAGTTTACCTCGCAAAACAATTTGTCCGTGTTTGCCTTCTTTGTTTACTCCTGGAAGGTTCTGCATCGCTGCCATTGTCCCACTCCATCCACAAAATCGCTTGCCGGGCGAAATCTAAAGTTCTCTGCGGCGGTTGTTAGTGGTATGGCCCTGCATTTCCTGTCAGGGGTCATTAATGTCAGCCACAGACGAACGACTTCTATTAATTAGATTTAAAGACAATACGCAACCACGTCCAGTAGGAAGTGATCTGCTCATAAATCATGAAGACTTTAGCTGCAGTGTAATGAAACGGATAAGAACTTTGGCTCTAGAATAGTTTTAGTGGCTCAGCATCCTCATAAAGACGGCAGAATGATATGCGTGCTGATAAATGTTGAAACGTTTAAAACAGAACCGGTTTCGTAGGAGGAACTTGAGTCAACCTGCAAGTCATGCTTCCAAAGTAAATCAAATATCGGCATGAAGCCAATTTTATTCTAACAAGCAGTTTTATTTTTATTGAAAAATGTTGCGTATTATTGATACGCCTTGAAAACATTCTGTAACCAAGACCACATAAAGCTCGGTACTCAGTATATCAGCCTGTGCTTTTACCACACATTCACTTGAAGGTGTTTCGGTCCACTTGCCCGCTGAAATGGCAGAGGCATATATCCAGCAAATGGCTTGTATCTCGAGGAAGTAGGTCACCGCTGTAAATATCCCAGCAGTAATGGCTCCAGCAGTTGTAGCTGTATTGATCATGCAGCCATGGCCTCTGGAGATCAGGCTCAAAGGTTTTGTTTTCCCACACTTAATAAGAGACTTGAATCTCGTGTTGTTTCGCTACTTGCACTGTCTTAAGGTCTTGTCTTTAAGGACGAAAGAAATCCGTTCAATGACAGATGTTCTTGTTGAGACCTTCTGTTTGATGAAGATGAAGAGATCATTTGAGGAACCTGATTAAAAATGCATTATTTTTGCGATTGCGTTTGGTGATGCTAATGGCATTTGTGTGATTGTCAATATAATGTTCTTGGCTATCTTTCCTGATGCTTTCATAAATAAGTGATATCTTATGGAGTTTTTTTGTCAAGGTTGTTTTTTGGCTTGCTGAGTGGGCTTTCAAGTGAATTGTGTAATGTACTATTTAAATAAAATGACATGACATAGATTTTCTGTTTCATGGAAGGTTTAATAATCAGCGATTTGGATGCAGATTTCATTGTAGCAATTGTTGACAATGTTCACTTACGTTTACTATTTACATCCACACGAATATGGAACTGGGATGTTTAGAGCACAAATGAAGTTTGATACTGGCAACCTATTTATACAGAATACCCCGGGGGACACATGTCAAGGTGTATTTTTCATATTAACCAATGCATCTATTGTATTTCGAGCAATAAGATACATCAATGCAACATGTTAATATTGGGTACCTTTACTTTAACATTAATGCATTTCGTCAAATGCACTGCTTACCTCCAATAATTTCATTTAAAAAAACTTTTTTATGATTTACTTTGGGGGTATTACTAATAGTGTAACTGACATTATTGTTACCGCTATATTGTATCACTGGCGTAGGAGATTCATATTTTATCATATAAACTGTCAGATTTCCACACATCACAGCATTAGTATTTAAAAAAAAAGTTAAACTATTGCAACATTTTGTAATATGTATTCAATTGTTAATCGTATATCTATCATATATAACATTAGTGTATTTATTATTTATAACAATATATGACAATTCTCTTTAAAAATATTGTGCTGCAGTCATTATCGAAAAAACCAAAGTTGTTTATCATATTGTGAGGGGAACAAAGTACATCGTTGTTTAATTAAAATGTTTATTCATCACTAATTGTCTCTTTTATATTCTCCTTTATCACCGGGATTCAGAAAATCACTTCTGGCAACATTCTTTTAAATTGTTTGCGGTTTAAATAAGATAAATATTTGAAGCGAAAGTGACAAACCATCAAGTATGATGTCCCATACTGGGAATTTGGGCTTTGCATTTCACAAAGTAAGCAAACACACACAGTGAACACACACCCAGAGCAGCGGTCAGCAATTTTTACAGCAGTTAGGTAGGGGTTGAATGCGCTTCTCATGGGTCATGCCTCAGTCGTGGTATTAAAGGTGGTCGATTACTTCCCTCACCTACCATCACTGCTGATCCCCACTATGGAACCTTTGAACTTACGGTCACAAGTCTGACTCTCAAACCACCATGCCATGGCCGTCCCCTTAAGGATTCTCACTCTCTTGTGTCTCAGCTCTTTGTAAAATATGTTTCTGGACCTAATTCAGAGCTGCTGGTCACTTACAAAAGTGTGTTTTGGAGCTTTCAATCAAAATCATTTTCTGGTGTAGGCCTTCTGCTCAGATTTCTCTCCAGCTGGCAGTTAAGATGGATGTGTGGCCCAGTTAAACCCCAGGCTTCAGCGAGGTTGAAGAACGATAAGACCGAGCCAGTGACAACCCTCAAACCGATTGGACCAATTATCCTGGAACCCTTCCATGAATTCTCAGCAAAGCCATTTTACTGGGGTATAATTTCACTTAGGCAATCATAACCGCCTTGGGATTCTGTTGGGTCATATTGATGACTTCTTCAAGGAAAGGGGACCAACAAACTATGTAGATGCTTCATTGATTCTCGCATTGATTGTCAATTATTTTGCCATATTGCTGCAGTTTTTGGGTCTTTCTAAGAAAAAATGCAATTCTAAACAAAGAGACAAGACTTATTTTCTATGGCAAGGACATGCAATGCAATTTTCAGGGACAAAGCTGGAAGAAGCGATCATAGAATCTACTGGGAGATTATAGATGTTCAGAATAGGGCTTGCCAAGCTTGAAATCTCACTAATTATTCATTATATACCCGAGCACTTGGCTTGGTTTTGTTGTTCTCCGAAGGCAAAACACATTTACCGAGTGATGAAGGCCTCTTGCCATCCTATGTTCAGCAGCTAGCCTGATAAGGGTTTCAATGGGAAAGACAGTGAAGCAGATACAAATGAAAATACAAAACACAAATGTGCTCTCAAGTATAATTGCTGTTTCATAGTCTCAGCCTCTGTTAGAAGGTTATTAACTCCAAATAATCAGCTGGAGCCATTGACCTCAAGCAAAAGCACTTTATAGTGATTAGCACACTTATCCAATAGCTATTTACAACTTTCCTGGATGATTTGTTGAACTGGTCTGTTTTGAGGGCTTGAAAATATGCTTTGCAATTTTGACACTGTAAATATTTACCTATTTGTTTTAGTGGCCCACGTTTGCTCGTTATTTCAGTCTGTGCGTACTATAGATTTATTTTACATAAGAGAACAAATATTCAGTAGATATTATTTGACAACGGATCCAAAGTCATTTCGCAACTTTATAGTCTCTTGTTTTACCGCAACAACTTTCCTCTACATTGGCACAGCATATGGCTGGCAAAAATGTCAGAAGTTATTCATGCACAGTCCATGGATGTCAGTATTTTTAGGACGTTTCGGTGTGGATAGGCACTTTGAAAAAGCTTGAAAAACAACTGTAGATGTGTGGATCAAAAGCATTTTTTAAATAAAATGATACTGTAGACATTAGTGCTGAAGAACACCTCATCCAAGACAAGACAAGAGGGTGTCGAGACAAAGACCAGCAAAAAAACATTAAAAAGTCATAATAATTAAATAAGCAAATTGATTGTGTGATGATTAATTGCGCGTAAATGTATGTGTTTTGTGTTCCATGTTTTATCATCTATCTACTGTTGCATATTACAGTTACTATTGATCATAGCACCTTTATAATTCATCAATAAATAAATTAGCACATTATGGCCAGACATCTATAGAGATGTGCTTGGAACAATATATGGGGCATTAAAATATGCCACATTGTTGTTGTTGTTTTCGGCTGGATATCAATCAAGTACTCTGTAACTGACCTTTAAGATGTGTATATTGTGTTCCTTTGGTAGGCTTCAAATGTAAATATTAACTGTAGTATAACGAGGTTTGAAATGGGGAACACGCGCATATAAAGCAGTAGCACCCGGCAAAATGACTGTCCATTTCAGTTCCTCTCTTTGTGTTCACTATAAAAATGATAAAAAGTAAAATCAAACAGAAAATCACTATAGTTTGTCATGTCTTGTTCTTTTCGGCATCACAAAAAGTTTTCTTTGATTTTTTGAGTCCTGTGTTTCTTTATAGCCTTAGTGTTTGGATAAAACAGTCAAAGATCTGTTGAAGGTATTTTAAGTAGGAAACTTAATTGCCCGTAGTTTATTCTGGACATTCTGTAAATGTCCCTGTTTCACTGTTTGATTATTAAGCAGCATTTTTATAGGGGTAGGTTACCCTAAAATAAGGTGTTCTGTCATTTACTCATCTGCGGTTTTTTCAAATCTGTAAACAATTGTTTGTTCTGATGATCACAGAAAAAGATATTTGGAAGAACGATTGTAACAATAACATTTCTGGGACCCTTTGATTACTACAGTATGGAAAAATACTGTTTCTTAATGGTTGTTCTGTTCAACACAAAATTATATGTTTTGAAGAATGTGGGGCATATTTAATACGATTTTTATTTTTGTAACTATGTTACTCAATGGGGTCCAAGAACTGTTACTGTTACAACAATTCTTTCATATATAACCAAACAAAATAATTTATATTTAGATAAACAACAAGAGAGTGAGTAATTCAATGCAGAACTTTCATTTTTGGCTGAACTATGACTTTAACACAGATGCATCATCCATTTAAAGCGGATAACTGGTAGATATGACTTTCTGCTGAACTATTGTTTTCTTTTTAACTTTGTTTTTCTCCGGCTTTGTCCTTGAAATATAAAATGAAAGGGATTTCAGCATCCAAAGGTATTTCAAACGCAGCAAGATGAAACTTGTGCACAATTTCACGGCAGTGTGCTTCTGTTGCTTTTGTGTGCCTCTGGCCTAAATTCGGAAGTAAAGAAAGAGATTGCAGGACTTGCGAAAAAAAAATCATATTTTTAAACTATTCCAACCCAAATCTTATAAAAGCCTGCGAAGACAATACTTGATCTTTTCCATTTGCAGACATTACATTGCTTTGCTGTTATCAGGCCTGGGTTCATGCCACCTTTGGCAGGTCTTGGCAGAAGATGCTTCCGGCTTTTGCTCATTACCTATGGAGGTAGTGGTGTGAGATGGCCTTTCCCTCTGGTTGGCCCAGCTTCTGTGGTTTCACATGAAAGAGCGGGTTTGACTGTGGGCAATGGCAGCTGGGAGCCCTAAACAAAAGAACCCTTTCTGTCTTCACTCAGTGTCGCTCTCAGCTGGGCCTTTTATTTCCAGGGCTACAGTCCGTTTGAAAGTCAAATCTGTTACGCGGGCAATGTGGAACGTGGAATGTAGTTGCCCGGGTTTAGCAGGATGGGAATGGAAAAACTCCCATGAAATGCTAGTGGTAAATGGAGCCGTCAAGAATGCACCTGACAGTTCATCCTTCTTTACACTTCAAAACCTGGCTGAAATCTTCAATCGCTAAACCCGATTTACTATGTTTATTACTTTGCAAGCCACATGCTATCCATCCTGAAAAAAAGTCATGTCAATTAAATACAAACAACATGGTTCTACTCTACAGGTACTCAAGCTTAACATAAGAAAGGCAGAATCTGCGTGGGATACCCCACCTTTAATGTAGAGTGTGTAAATGTTAAAAATATCTTAATGATGTCATCTTAATGAAACATCGTCGATGAAAGGGAGAACCCAATTAAAGCTGGCATTTTAATTTTAAATGTATGAACAATCTCTGTTTTATCACTGTTCATTTAAATCACTTAACCATAGTTAACACCATCTGTTTTGAACAACCATCAATAGAAATGACATCTCAAAACTCATCCAGATTTTTACGGAACATCATTCTGAGTACGCTATTCGTAGTTCTCTCTTGGTGGGTTTGGATTCATCAATCTGTCCTATTTGTACGGATGGTTTGGGCTACAAGAGCCTCTCATCTTCTTATTTTGATTACGGGAAGCCGTCTCTCTCTCCTCATGATCATTAGCCAGGCCAACAGGATATGAGTCATCATTTACAGCCTCCACCATCTTTCCATTATTCCAGATGCCAACGAGACACTCGTGCTTGATGATTGCCATTTATTGATCTCTGGGTCCAGTGCGGCTGTAAGAGGACTGGTGAGAGGACACTCGACAGGGCCTAGAAAGCCTGTTTTTTTGTACGCCGTACAAAAGATGTCTTGTGAGGAGTCTTTTGATTCAGTTAGTTAAGACAGCTTTTCATTACAGAAATAGCACTGTTGGTGAGATGTTCTCTGATGATTGACATCGGTACACGGCTATGTGGTCGCTTTGGCAAGGCATTTTTGCGATGAATAGGTAATGGAAATATTAAAGACGCTTTTGAATCACACCTGAGTGATCGAGAATAAGAGAGAAAGAAAATGACAATCTCTGGAAGATTGCATAAGCAGGTCAATAAGGCCTTATTTTAAGGTGTTATCCAGTTGCTCGGTTCCAAATCCTCCCTTACAGAGTCAGACGGATGCTTTTTACACAAACATTTTACTGTGCTTTTACATTAAACAATTTACACAACAAATTCGTACATTTAAAAGCTTAATTAACTTAATATACTGTACAAATTTTATGTATATGTAAGTAAAAAAATTAAGTAAATCTGATAAACTCGAATAGTAGAATTAACCAAAAACATCTGTGTGTATTACAAATATATATTTGTTTAATTAATCATTATATTTCAATGACATAAACTTAAAAAAGGAGAAATTAACGGTTGGATTTTTACTCAATGTTATTAATCAATTATTTTAAGACTTCCTCTGAAAAATATCTATTTTATGTTTAAAAAAGATTTTAATTCAACACTTTATATTTTACTAAGCCACATAAAAATTACAGTCAGGGGTACAATACGCAGAGCAATAAAATATACAAAAACACGGACTAGACCGTACAGTACATAAAATGATGATGGGCATATGTTCCTTACGACATTGTTTGAATCCAGTTACTTCCGCTAACTTGTTTATCGT
The DNA here is from genome assembly GCA_033220385.1 of Triplophysa yarkandensis. Classification (NCBI taxonomy): domain Eukaryota; kingdom Metazoa; phylum Chordata; class Actinopteri; order Cypriniformes; family Nemacheilidae; genus Triplophysa; species Triplophysa yarkandensis. Next base: position 3,195,923 of record CM065664.1, on the reverse strand, counting down.
AAACTTTGGGATTTGTGAATTCAAAGATAATGTATAGGCGCTAGAACACACAAACACAAAAATAATGTAAAATGAGCTTTAGAATCCGATAGGCCCTTTAAGTCATTTTTAAAAACATGCTTTACAATAAACATGACTGGTTTGTATCTTGAGACAACACAATGCTGCGTATGTAGGCAACTCAGTATTTCAAGACTAGAGTATAGATGAGAATCATGAATGCCATTGGTCTTGATAACAATCAGTATCATAATCTGTACTCTTGTGGATAATCTCTCGGTTTTCATCTTGTCATATTGCCCTAACCGGTTATTTAACATGAAGATTAGCCCAGCGATGTTTGAACGCTGTCATTTATAAGCACCTGCTCCTGATGCTGTGTCCCTGTCCCTGCGTATCATGCAAGCATTCATCACTCTCAATGTTCCCTAGTGTCTGCTTTACTTCTGGATGACTGACACCAGTGCTGTTGGGGTTGCTCTATCAAAGGCCTCTACTATCTGTCAGTAATTCGGGTAGAACAGTGTGTCCGAGGATCAGCCCATTTAGCATTTAGTTCTGCCCATGCCAACGGCATGGCGGAGGATGAAACCGTACCCTGTGTGAAAGGCTATCTGCTCACCTCTGTCCTCACCTTTGAAGTCGTGCTGCGCTAAACAACGTGCTATTGAGCAGAATGTAACACTAGACCGGACCGGACTGTACCGGTGTGCCACGGACAACAGAGCACATGAATTATTGAGTCCAAGGATAACGAGGAGAAACGTTTTGCTCTTTTGGGTCTGCTTTCGTGAGATTTAATACAGGAAAATCAAACGCACAATAATAGCCTCATATGTATAATAATATAACATTGAGAGTTCATGTTCTCTACTTCTTTGATTGAGAAGACATGAACAGTGATGTTATTTCACATTTTAAAGTGAAACGTGTATAAACTCGCACTACAGTTTCCAGCCTCATGGAATCTCCAACATCTGTCAGGACATATGTGATGTTTTAATAGAGCTAAAGTTCTGGATCAAGGTTTTGCAGTTCACCATTAGTTTATATTGGCTGTTTTAGTTGTTTTCCTATTGCACCTGAGAGAAGCATTATGCCTTTCCATGTATAGTAAAGCATGAGCAAGCTTAACAAGTTATTGACAGTAAAGTGCAATTTCCCCCAAAAAAGGTTATTTAAGTCTGTTATTAATGTCGTTTGGAATAGTGTTTCACTGCAAAGTAAATGTACATTTTTAAACATTAATTGTAGCATTATTTGTGAAAATTCAGATTTTTCGTATGCAAAAGATTTGTGATTTGTGAAAAACTGACTCAAACCATTAAACCAAAGAAAGTACTGACAGGCCCAAGACTTTTGCATTGTACTGTATATTTATGTCCAGAGCTTCAATTATTTCATGCCTCATCAAACAAAGGGAACAATTATAGTGCAAATGAGATACAATTACAATCATTATAAATGTTGAGAATTAAAAAAAGTTTGAACTGTTGGAAGTAAGAATTTCTGCCTAAAACAAGAACCCTTTCTAAAACACAATATAATATAATATAATATAATGAATTTAACGATTATTATGGGAAGTTTTATTAGAAATAAAGTTTGTGCAATCAGTCGAAAAATGAATCAGGAATTTAATTACAGGTAGTACAATTACATTATTGTCAAAAGCCTCAATTAAAGCTGTCCATTTCCTTATTTCAGTATGTTTGTTTATGTATAACTTTTGTTATCAGTTTTTGTTTTAATTAATAACATAACTCATATAATTATTTTTACTTATCACTAAGCTGTTTATAAACGAAATCGATTAATTTGCAATAGTTACCATTAAAATATAAAGGTGAATAATCAACAAGCATTATTTTTATCATAGACTCGAAGCCCCAATGGAAACCTCATTTGTGTCTACTGGTCTGTGATTGATTCTATTGGTGATTCAGTTGTCAAATGAATCCTATTTGAGTCTTATCCTTAGACTTTAGGCTGTTTAACACAACGTTTATGTTAACAATGCTTACCCTTGCTTTGAGCACATAAAAATCAAACTATGAATTGTCATTTTCGTTTATACAATTTAGTATGTATTTAACCCGCACTAAAACTCCCCAAAGATAATTTGTACATGTTTATTTAGGTTTAAATTCTACAGTAAATGTTAGAGAAGACATAAGAGCCCAAAGTGGCTTGTAACCTCTCTGTTTTATATCCTTGAGTATACAAAGGTGCACACATGAGCTGCATGGCACCACCTGCTCAGGTTTAATTAAACATCTGATATATAGAGAACAGAATGTGTCTATGAGCGCTGGTCTGCCCAATGGCAGTTGGTTTTTTGCATGGCTGAGGAACGGGAAACAGCTGGTATACATATATACTTTTTTTCCCTGACGGGCATTGGTCTGCAAAGGACCGGTTAAGCTCAAAATAGCTTCTTTTTTGTTCCAGAAAAAAAGTCATGTACAGGTTTTGAACTCTGACTTATTACAATATATTCTTCCTCCATCCGTCGATTCTTCGAACGTCCATTCCCAGCAGAATCAGCTTCTGAAAGGTTCTGCTATTATTCCAATTCAAATTTGGTTCTAGTTCTGTTCTCCCACTCTTTCTCCCCACCGCTGCTTCAGCTCTGTTGCTCTCAGTGTGATGTACAGTTGCTCCTCCATCTGTTCATCTCTTCCTCTCTCTCTACTGTACGGCCAGTACTCCATCACCACGGCTAGATGCATTGTAATACAATGACCCACCGTGTCCTAAGAACATTTGCTGTGACTAATCACACATTTGCTTCCTCTTGAGTAAATGGCACTTAAAAAGTATTACTGCGGTGCCGAGTGTCAGAAATAGCATGATATGTTTTTGATATGAAGTCGGAATGACGAATGTGTTTTTATGCTTTGTTATTTAAATGCTGTGAGTTTGTCAACTAGAATTTTAATTTGATTTTAAGAAAGTGGACTACGATTTCATGACATTATTATAATAAATCATAGAAACTATTTATAGAAATGTAGTCTAAAATAATACACACAATCCATTTAATATTTTGATTGCACCAGAAATGTAACACTTGTTTTTAAAAAACTTTTTTTTTCAGAAATTAGGTTACATTTTTTCTCAAATTGTTTTTTTTCTGTAAAAATATTTTTGGGTACCTTTTTTTCATAAACTTTTGCCCACTATATAACATAAACAATTTGAACGACGTAGAAATAATAATACGAATAACTCTTATATGTATAAGGCATAATGTTCTATGTTAATAAACCAGAATCTAACATCTTTTGCTTTGCTTATGCTGTTTTAAGTCTAAATACATATAATTAATATTTATGTACTAATACTTTTTTAAAAAACAGTATTTTTTTGGTCTACCTTACTTTTATTTTGACAAGGTACTTAAAAGTCCACCAACATTATGCGTGCAGTACACAAAACAAGCAGATTACATATTTAAACCTCACCTGAATATTTTTAGCACTATTCAGAACCTAATAATAAAGTAATAAACTGCAAAGTAATAAACTAGTAGTAAACTGCATACAGTAAATACTAAACTTGACATATTCCATCCTATCCCTCATTATAAAACATAATTTTTTATGCCTGGATTCAGCAATTCTGTCATTGCTTTTTGCATTGCCCTAACAATAGAACCCTGTATTAATTTGTGCCAATATTGGTGGTTATTTTAAAAACATCCATTGAATTTGTATTTGTGATCCTATGACATTTATATTCTTAATAGTGTTAAAGCACCTCTTCTAAGCTTGATTCAAGCATTCGGTTGAAAGTCTCGCTCTAAAGGTCAGATTCGGGTGGAGGCTTTTCTCACCGTCTGGATTTGAGCATCACAGCAGGTGTCAAGCTAAAGAGAAATAACTGGATTGAGTGTGTCTCACTTTAAGTAGAGATACCACAAATCTCCTCCTGAACAACACAAGCGTGTCCGGTCTAACTATAACCCCGTGAGTGACACTGATGTAGTAGAGCAGTGCACCGATGTACTTTCTAAAGCATTTGACGCGGTTTGCTTCTCACAATTTCTTACATCACAGTTAGTCTCTCCGTTCTTACTTTCTCCTGTTTTCCAATCTCCATGTGAGTATTTACGGTGATATTGGGTAACTTTGTTGGCTGGAGAATTGGTGCCAGGACTCTGCAGGGGTCAGAAGAAAGTTGCAGAGAGAGAGAATTAGAGTGAGGGAGCTTATAAGTGTGTGTGTGTGTGTGTGTGTGTGTGTGTGTGTGTGTGTGTGTGTGTGTGTGTGTGTGTGTGTGTGTGTGTGTGTGTGTGTGTGTGTGTGTGTGTGTGTGTGTGTCGCTGAGAGATTCAGGTAATAAACCCTTTGTGCTTTGACTGGCAGCACCTACAATAAAGAACAGTAAGTTACACCTTTACTGGCCTTGATCTCCGCAGTGGCCTTGCTGATATTATATAATAACATGCTCTTAGTCTTGTGCGGCAGGACTTTTAACTTTTTTCAATGACTTTTTCAAGGGGGTTAATAAATGCTCAAGATATGAATCTGCAGACAAGCATAGCCGTTACAAAGATGTGAAGTATATTTTATATAAATTCATATTAAAGATATTGTGGTTTACCTTTCACCGACAATTTGTTTACAACAACACCAGCAATAAGGGCAGTAATGGAGGAAATTGGGTCAATTTAGGCTTCATTGGGATTTTAATAGACATTTAGGAGCTGGTGAGTTTAAAATGAATGGAAATCTGATACAACTCTCAAGAGAGGAAGAACGTACAGATTTGTTCAAGGATTTGATTTATGTGCCGCTAAGCATCTTAAATAAAAGCCTGAATATATAATAAGGATTAAATGGCAGGAATCTGGCAAACATTCTTAAAATCCTACTAGTTTGGAAGGCCACATGTCTTATAAAAAGGATTAGCCTCAAATCTGGGACAATACTTGCTTTTCTCTTTGTTTCGCATTCTGTTTATTAACCTGCCCACCATTGTGCCCGGCACTACTCCTACCGCTATGGGGTACATGTAACATATATGCTGCCTTCTAATGCCTTTTCTAAAAATCTACAATTGGATTTATACTTAATCTCGATATTTTGAAGTGTCCGCAATATCATTACCCTGCATATTCAATAAAGCAATTAATCATATATTGAAATTAGTCAGATTTCTATAGTGAACTCAGTTTTATGTTCACAATTTTTAAGCATTTCTATAAACAAAAGCATCAGCAGCAGATGTGAAACATTAATTGTAGTGACTGAGAACACTGTAGTATGCAAGCTTAGAATAAATATAAAGTTATGAAGATCGACCACTGGTATAAAAGTAAAAATAGAAATTAGGACTGCACAATTAATAAAAAAAAGTAATGGGGATTACAAGTTTGGGAATTAACAGTCAAATAATTGTCAAAAGCCTCAATTACAGCTGTATATTTGTGCTCATTTCTGTGTGTTACGACAGTTAATTTAGTCACTAAATACAGTGGTGAATTAGCGATTGTTAAATTTCAAAATAACATTTCCTTAAGATATTTGTTTTGGATTTAAATTTTTTTTATTTAAGGAAATAACACCCATAACGTTTTGTTTATTTACATTATATATTTAATTTTGAATGTTAAGAATTAACCATGCACCTGCTTAAAAGAAAGATAAAACAATTTAACGTAAAATCTATTAAACAGTAACAATAATGAAAATTACAAAATCAATGAATATAATCAACAATTATTATTTTAGCCATGATCGTGCAGCCCTAATAGTAATAATTACAGTTCGTGTTTTGGTTAAATATTATAATGAGAACGCACCTTTATGCGTTCCATAAGTGTGTGTTATAGTCTGCAGGAATCTACAGTTTGTTGTAAAAACTGTAAAAAAGTATATTGTGCACAAAAACAGTTGTCATTGCTGTTTTGGTAATATTCACATATGCCTATAGACTTTTGCTTTGATGATTGAATGATGATTCTTTGTTAATCCTATTGAGATTCCTGTGATATATATATATATCTCTGTATATATTTCTATTCTAAATGCACATCTTATTTGTTAAGCACAGCTCTGGTCAGTAATATATGCTGCTCGACCTTAAAGCAAATAAGGTTTGAGTTGCTTATGATGTGCATTTGATAAAGCGATACCAGTCAAACATCATCATCATTATAATTATACTTTACTATGATAAAATGTCTTATGTGGAGTTTCTGCACAAGCTTGCCCACTGGCCTTCAGGTGCAACAACATCACAAGCTGTGCATAAAATCACATTCAATAAATTAATCATCACGGCTCTAAAAACAATTTTGCATTTTCTCAGTTCAGCATTTTTTGTGTTTTTGCACAGAAACAAAAATGAGATAGTTAAGAAAGACTTGAACTTTAACAAACCATTTTTATAATTTTCCATGCTATGTACAATATACTATATATCCACACGTCTCTATTTACTGTACTTCAGTTTGTTCATAGCATCAGCACCATTAAAGCTCTATGCTCATCTGAGATGTTATGATAGAAACTCTTATCACTGTGGGAAGAGAATATTGTGAGCATGAAGCCACCATGGCAGGTGTTCGACATTTTGCACGCTTCCACGCTGCCACTTGACTGCTGGCCTTACTCTCGTATAACGGAGCTAATTAGAAAAAGCTGGATCCAATGAGCTTTTGTGGAGATCACTTCAAAGGGACGTTCAGCGAGATAGGCCGATGGCACACAGCTATGCCACACACTGGATTTATTGAAAGAAGAAGAATAGGACTTGTAATTGGCTCGCTTGCTGGTTTGTCTCATAAAAGTGGACAAAACAACTCTTTTTCCCCGTTATGTCTCTCCATGTACATGAAGAATGGCCAATTACAGCTTTTTATTTATGGAAACAAGGGAAGCGCTGGGAAAGTAGAAATCTGCCTGTGATATCGGCTTGTTGGGGAATTTGATAGAATGAATGAGGGAGGAGAAGACACTGGTCGTGCTGTCTAAATGTCCTCTGTGGAAAAGAGCGTTCATATTGGGGCAGCATGATGTTTCAATATCATCCACAAACAGCTTCCATGTTCTTACCCTGCTCTCGGGCTGGTGCTTATTGTAATAATGTGGGTGAGGGAGAAGAGAACAGGTGTATAGAAGGCCCTGCACAAATGTATTTTTAACCAACCTGCCCTTGGCTTCCTCAGATGAAATTTGCTCGGTGCCACGAGATGTTCTTCACCTCTTATGTAATATGATAAGAAATATAATAACTTGAGATGTTGCTCCTGTCAGTGTCAGACTGAGTTCTGTTACCTGTGTGTCCATTAAATGTGTTTGATTGTGGTGTGATAAATAATATGTGTCTATATATAATACAGTATATGAAATACTCTTTATATTACCAACCAATTGTTGTCATGACAATTTTTATATTGGACATACTCAATTTGGGTTAGAAAACTGAACCCAAAGTGAGTTTTCATAGTTTTAGAACCATGGCAGAGGTTCTAGATTTTTGTTGTGTCCACACCGCATGAGCTGGGAATTTTCATTCAGGACTGCTTTTTGGAAACTTTATTTTAGCTCAAACCCAGCACGATAGGAACTACCAGCGATGCAAGTGTACCATATTTTGACTAAAGGTCACAGAACATTATTGATAGTTATAGCTATTGTCAGCGACATTTACCTGCCGTCTTTGTCTGCGTGTTGTGTTTTTTTATTTGCCTCTGTGTTATGTAGCAGCACAAACTGTCACATGAAATATCTGCTCTTTTAGGAGCGCTAATTTCTAATGTACTTTTTTTTACACTGACAACTAAAAGTATTAAACACAAAAAATATTATCATGTTGGTAATTAACACCATATATTTTGTCTATTAACCTGAATGTGTATTGAACCTCAAATATTATGCATCCTAATAAAGCAAAACAGGGTTCTGTGAGTTATAAACTAAATATGGTAAACATCAAATATAATTTATTCACTCTCATGTCATTCCAAACTTAAATTCGACTATCAATTTTTAAGTGTAACACAACATATATTTTAGGTCTTAGTGCTTTTGTGTCTAAACAATGGAAGTCAATGTGAACTCATGTTGTTTGTATACCTACATTCTTCAAAATATCTTCTTTTGTGTTCTTTAGAAGGATGACATAAATGTTAGAAATTACCATGAAAAGAGTAAAGCAGGAAAGAATTGACACTTTTAAGTGAGCTATCACTTTCAGTATCACTTAAATGTAAAACAACCTACATCGTATACATTAAATTTTTCCTTTGCTAATTTATAGATCTTGATCAGGTGTTAAATCAAAGACATGCAGTCACTATAAACAGCATATTATGCGTGAATTCGAGTCTTCCTTCTGTCTGATGTGTCCATATGCTCAAGAAATATTTTCTTTATTACCATTTAGATTACCATAAGAAATTTGATATGTGTTAAATTATCGGCCTTAAGCTTTTTTCACGACGAGTTACCTTAAATTCTCCACAGATAAAAAGGATGTCTTGTGGTGCCTAGAAGACGTGTGTGAGTCTGTGTGTGCACATATAATCAAGCTTTTCTCTCATCTATTGATTGCTTGTCTCATCTTAAGTTCTGTTGATCAATAAAAACTAACAGGGACTTGATGAAATGATGCCGCACTCCCTCTGCTGGCAGATCAGCTAGCTATTGTGTATGTACTCACAACAGAACTCACATATTACTCTGTATAGTTACTGGTGTTGGTCTCTCTTTGCTCCGCAGTGGGCCGTCTCCTCATCGAATTCAGCTCTCAGATTACCCTAGAGCGGGTGCAGAGAGAAAACCCCAACGTGACAGAAGGGGGCAAATACACTCCCCCGGACTGCCGGCCCAAACAGAAAGTGGCCATCATCATCCCATTTCGGCACAGAGACAACCACCTAAAGTACTGGCTTCACTACCTGCATCCAATTCTGCGCAGACAGAAGATCGAGTACGGCATCTTCATCATCAATCAGGTTAGTACATATATCGGCGTATCCAGGCTCGGAGGCCAACAGAGAAGACCACTTCATGTTTATTTAAATGTTTTAAATCCAGGCTGTGTCAGGATATTACGTTATATAGGCTGATGCACTACAATGTAAAGAAGACTTGTGGAGCTGGGATAGAACTGAACCAGGTCTGAAGAACAGCTGCTTACTGACCTCACTGTCTTCCATCAGACTGTTGTTTTTGTAGCATGAACCTGGAGGAAATGAGAAGTTCAGATGCTGAGAAATTATTAGTCTGCTTTGCACATTGAAGTCTGTTGGATAAGGTAACGTGTTTCATCAAAAGTTTGTATGTATTGCACTTCAACTTATCTGTGGATTAACAAACCATGCCAAGGAACTTGTCATTGATGGAGCAAGGGCCGGACTTTAGACTGTGTTTGTATTTTACATCCCTAAACGCAGCACACATATGACAAATTAAATGGCACATTACTGAATCTGCAGCTTTTTTCACTGCAGTGTTCAATAAAAGATGTTTTAAAATCCAAAGCAAATTATATCACAGATGACTCTCAACTGAATCATTTTAACCAAACCCTGCAGAGTTGGCCTAACTTTCATCCTTTATCTGAGAAAACTACCCATGTGCTGTAAAAGGCAAATGCATTGTAAAATATCCACATTCATATTGATGTTTTGGTGTCTAAATAGATAGACATTTATTTTTATAGCACTTTTTGCAATACATATTATTTTAAAAGAGCTTTATAGGAACAGTGCCTTAAAAATTCCCTCCTGTGAACAAGAAATCCTTGGGCTGACTTATTTTAATATATGTACATTTCAAATGTTATTTACTTAGAGTACAGAGTATACACTGCTGCCCGAAATGTAAAAACACTATTCTGAAAAAGCTCTGATTATCCTTATGGATCTCAAGATTCTTAAATGTTCAAAATGACCTAAAATGTTCTTCCAAAAATGGATAGCTTGGAAAAAACGATGAAGATAAGCCCTGAATAGATGGGGACACCTTTAATAGTGATAGTTTACTTAAAAATGAATATTCTGTCATTGTTTACTCATCTTACCAACAATTTAACAGTTTCTTTCTTCTTTAGATCACAAAATAAGCTTTTCTAAAGAAAGTTGGTAGCTGAACATCAGTGGCACCCGTTCACTTCTATGTAGTGGACAAAAATTCTTAATTGGTGCCAGTTTCCCTAATTCTTCAAAATATCTGCTCTTGTGTTCTACTGTAGAAAGAAAGGTTTAAAATGACAAGAGGATCAATAAATGATGTCACAATATTAATTGAGGGAATTATTACTTAAATACCCTTTAAAATGTTTCTTATTGTTAGACCCTAAGCAGCTAAATGAAATTTGCCAAGAGAATGATTTTGCCAATATTAGTCAATGGGTGGTGACTCTAAAGCTGCTGAAATATAACATTATATTTATTTATTTTAGACGCTTTTATTTGCAACATATTTCTCACATTTACAATTGTGCTTCTCTATAGTTTTAATTAATCGATTTATATTATAAATGGTGGACAAATTTATATAAAGAAAAGAACGAAAAGTGTTTCAGGACTTTTGACAAGTAGTGTATGTGATTTGTTTATTAAATGCCATAATTGGTATTAAAATGATGATGAAATTTTAGAGAAATGATTTGCTTCGTTTGAAGTCTATAGGCTTCAGCGATACAGGCAGATAATGATCAAAAGAATACCTTTGATGCCCATCTCATACCAATCCGATCTCCCTTGAGTCAGGGTTTCAAAGGTAAAACATATGCTGACAGTTACTGTATGGTGAGACAGTTTGTGACGGTCAGTTATGTTTGCTCAAGCAGGGCTGTCACATAGAGGGCCTTGTGTAAAATGTGAAATATGCGTCTTGTTATATGCAGCGTCAGTTGTGTGAAACGCACACCATCTGCACCATCAAACACATCTGTGACATAATGCACATGGCTTTTTCATTACGCTGGCAGTTAACAGGAAAACTTCCTCAGCCGATTGCTACATAAACTGAAGACCGAAGGACAATGTTTTGCTTCATTACTTTTGTATTTTTAGACCCTATTAACTATATGAAATTCTGTTTGTTTGTTGCACACAAAATGAGATATTATGAAGAATGCAGGACAGCGAAAAGTTCTGGAGTTCTTTTGAAACCATTGTACATTTGCCTTCTATGGTAGTCAAGGAGTCTAAGAACAGTTAGGTTACAAGCATTATTCAAAATATCTTTCCTTGCGTTTAACCGAATAAATGTGTACAGGTTTGAAACAACTAGGCTATCTAATTCATAGCAGAATTAGATCCCTTTAATGAAAGTAAAAATGATTAAAAATAGAGTCTTTATGAACCTTTTTTTATTAAACGCACTAGGCCCTGAATTTTAATGACAATCATCCCTTTCATCACACATTATTAAAAACTACCTTTTAAAGTCAACGAAAGCGTTATGATTCCCTTGTTCCTGCGCCTGAGAGATACCGCACAATCTCATTAGATGAAATCTAATATAATGACCGTCGGGCTGAAAGTGACAGGAGTTTCTTACTTTCAGACAATCACCTTTTCAAAGGCCATTTGCATTAGTTTATATGAAAGCCACGCTGACCCATATTTAAGCGACGGCTACTGAAAAGTGTCTCTTATGAGGCCGATAGAACTCAAATGGTTGTGAATCAGGTTATACTGATCCTGTTAATACACAGGACAGACACACAGTTCAGCCGTGAGAGTCAGCCAGGTCTCTTTTAAAAGGATTATACACCCAGTGGCCACATCACGTCATTCTTTATCAGTATCACCGGAACAGAAAAGAAAAACACGCTGCATAATGTTAACACAACACAATTTGACAGGTGCTGAAAAAATAAAAGCGACTAGGGCAGGTCAATGAGGACTTTCTCTTGCCCGCTCCCTTTCTGTATGTTTCTCGCGTTTTCTGCCGGGTGACAGTAGGGAACACTTCATGCATCTTGCTCACTAGAGTGTTAAATGATTAGAAGTGAAGCTGTTTTACTCAGGGTTGGATGGAGACGCACTGATTCCTCAGATCTTTCTGCTGCTGGATAAATGTGGCTGTGTCTCCATTCTCGAGTGTTTAAACTGCGATTTTTCTTTCTCACCTCTTGTCATCTCCAGATGTTTTAGATGTATGCAAGCTTTGCAGTATTAACACAGAAAGGCCTACTTTTCCTTCAATAGAAGGTTTTCCTTGCTGGAAAATTGATACACTATCTTGGTCATTTTCTCGCAGCTCCTTAGAAGATTTATTTGGATCCATAGTCAAAATGTGTCTAATAATTTAGGCATTTTATTTGTGTTTTGTTTTGTGTTGCTGTATTCTTTCAACTGATTATTATTTTGGTGCTTATAAAAACATCTGCAGTTTGATATGTAAGTAAAAAAAACGAGTTGTCAGCTTTTGCAAATTAACTCTTGGGGATGATAATACGTAATGTGAATAATATGACATTTATTAATTGAAAATGCAGACTTGTTTATAACATATTGTGTTGTTGGATCCAAATAAACTTAGGGTGATGGTGTTTGTTGTTTTTTCATAGTATGGTGTTTGTGGGATAGTGTGAATTCGCTTTAAAGGATTAGTTCACTCAAAAATGACATATCCCCTTTATTCCCTACTAACTCAATACCTTTATGCATTTCTTTATGTGGTTAAACACAAAGATAAGTGAATGAATGTCATTTTTACTATTATGATAATCAATGGGGTCCCAGAACTGGTTACAAACATTCATCCGGATATCTTTTTCTGTGTTCATAAGAATAAATAAATGTTTACAGATTTGAAACAAAAATAAATTGAGATATGGTGACAACATTTTTATTTTTGAGTGAACTGTCCCTTTAAGGTAGTCCAAGACAAATGGGCATATTTTTATGTTTTTGGATGGAAGGTCTTTTGATGGGCCAGGGAGTGATTTCTAAAAAAAAACTGTTTGGAAATATTTAATTACCGACGAAAACAATTATTTGGTGATTATAATTTTTTTATATGTCTGTTTGGTGTTTGTGTAAAACAAAAACAACAGGTCGGCGCCAATAGCTCGGTTTTTTTAACAAATTACTAAAATTAATTAACAAATTAATTAATGAACAATAATAGGCAATACAAAATAACAAAATATTTCAATACAAAATTAAGAAAGAAGTTCCTTAAGCAACATTCATACTTTTAATATGTAGCAGAGCTTCCAGATCTGCACTGAGCTCGATCCAGGTTTGCAAACACACTTTTTATCTGTACTTTAGTTGTTTTCCCACAGTTTACTACCCCTTACGAACTGAGCTCAACTTGTTATTTAATCTGACAACTCCCGAATGTAATAAACCCTCTTGTCTGCCTCTTTCTCAACCTTCAGATATCCTCAAACTCTATTTTAAAGTGCATTGGGAGTCTCCAGTCGCTTCCTTTTGCCTCTCAAACTGATTGTTGTTATGCCTGGTTATGATAGCATTGTGCTGTATAGGAGGAGGACTTCCACTGCCAGGGACAGCGGGCAATGTTTTCTTTCCTCCCATCATGCACATCGTGTTCATTGGACAACTTCCCAGATGCACAGAATAAGAAACAAGTTGAGATAAACCTTTACTTACTAATATGGCAGACAGGTTCTGGTTCCTCAGTGTTCCTCATCTTGTTATTTTATTCAAGATGACCATAAACCAATAACCCTCAGCTCTATAGTACCTTGAGAGAATGTAAAGTGTTTAATAATTGTCATTTTGAGCCATAGTGAATAGTTTTTTGATATGTGAGATGTTTTAATACATTTACCATGTATTTTTTTATTTTTTTATTATTCGTTGTATGTCGCATTTTTATTCTTTCAGTTTATTTTTATATTTTTTGTATACGGAAAGTATTGCAGTTAATATGCAGCTGTGGAAAATGTAATGAACCATAAAAATAAGAGACTATTTTAAAGACCATTTTCAAACTTAAAAATTCACCATAAATATATGTGTTTCCATAGAATGACTCTGTGAACTTTTAACCCCACTTCTCCCCAATTTCAAACAAAACCGGGCACTAGAGCAACAGGTAAAATAACAGAAATGTTCAGTATTTTTCAGAGCTCAAATACTGAAAGTAAACATGTTTGTTTTCACTTTTAAACTAAACAACATTAATATTTCTACATGTGATAATAAAAAGTTCAAAAGCCATTTTGGATGTATATTATCTTTTTTATTATGTTTGATCATAAGTAAAATAAAATGCAGCTTCAATATTTTTTTCAGGTGCTGCATTATTATTTTTGTTATTTAAAAATAATTTAAAACTATGTACTGCTATATGAATATTAAGATACAGCATTTTTTTATTTCTGTTTGTTATCGAAAAAGTTAATTAAAAAAATATATAAATAATCAATATTTTTTTACTCCTTTTATATATTTTATTTCAACAGCTTAATGTTTTCTTAATGCTGCTCATTTATCACAAATACATATCAAGGAACTAATACCAAAGCAGGATTATTAACAGAATTATGCTTCATGTATTTTATCAGATATTCGGATTAATAATTCTCAGTTATGGTGACACAGGAGGGATAGTGTCCTCTAGGGCAGTTAGGGATGCATGAATTTTCCCTGAAACACGATGCACTGCTGTCACTGCTGACCTTTAGATGCTGTGTCATCACACCGGCCTATCAGGGTGTCATTTCCTGCTCTGATAAGCTCTTCTTTCCCTCCACCTGTCTATTCCTTGCTCGCACATGGATAAATAAGACACGAGAGGGGAAACAATGCCATATTCTATTGTTTGTGTGCTGTTGTCGAGGGGGAATTTAATACTCATGCCATTGTTGAGCCAACAGGGAAACAACCAAACATGTTATTGCATGTCACTGTCTACACATCAGCAGGCGTTCTATCTGTTGTGTTAGTTTCGTGCTGTCATTGTGTCATTAATTATTTTTTTGGTCTTAATTTCAAGGTTATTTTATGGTGTTGTATCTGTCATTTATTAAAGAAAGATCTGAAAGTTTTTAGTTATCCAGATGTTAGTTTGATACAGTACATACTGGAGAAGAAGATAAAACACATGGTGGGCTTTTGACATAGAAGTGGCGTGTCTAAGGTTAGTTTGTGATTGGTTTCCTGTTACCATGGTCACTGCATTGTCAGCAAGTGTTGTCATCGGTTTGTGTGAGATACAGGGAAGCGGTTCTGTTGCTTGTTGTGTTTTTGGTAGTTGGTTGACAAATATTTGTCTTTTTGATACCACCGCTTAAAAATGAATACGGTTGAAACATTTGATATTATTATATGTAATATACATATATTCCACAAAGTATCAAGTATTAATCTAAAATATTCCCAATACATTTAAAATGGAACATTTAAAATCAGCCACTTGATGATGTTAATGATGTTATTATGTTCTATATCTCTGGTTTAGCACTGAAGGTTATGGAAAGCCAAAAGGGTCAGTATTGACATGAACCCCGACTGAAAAGATAACTATTGCTGACCTGTTAAGTTCAAAACAAACACCTCTTAAAATTCATTCCCTGATTTGAAACCACCTTCTCTATTTTTTCAGGAATTTTTAGTAGATATTGTAAGGATTAGGTAATGAATTACTGTTTTCAACATGAAATTATTCCTCATAATGTAAAGAACATTTTTGGAAAATAATAACCTTGATATACGTATTGTTGACTTAGTAGGGCCATGTCAACGATTGAAATCATAGTGAAATTAAAAACTAAATTTGAACATTCTTTATCTTAGAAGTTGATTTTCCAACCTCAAACTGTTTTTTACAGGCCGGGTCACATATTTTATACAGAGTTTTGGATTTTACTCCAAACACATATTTGACATAATTTTCTTTTAATTATTTACTTTTGAGTGATGCGGTATTTGTTGCTTATTACTATTTACAAGAATCATATAAACTGGTTATTGTGTTATTATGGGGTAAGAAGTTACCTCTGTCATCTTTGCTGTCTTTAATAAAGGTATACACAATAAGTAGAGCGTTATGAGCAGAACGTATGGCTCCACCTTCACATCTCTCACATATCTCTTACATATATAAAATTGAATTGAATCAAATATACTGCTAGAGAATAATATGACTGTTTAGTGCATTCTAAAAATCCAAACATTTTCTTTGTTTCCAAGTTCAAAGACATTGAGGTTTATCTCAGCTCTCAGATGCTATATCAGATGTTCTTTAGCTCAAAAGCTTCTATTATAAGCAGAAAGAAAATCCTATTTCCCGGTTTTAACTAGGAACTATAAACAATGTTGCTTTTGAACTGCGTTTCGTGAAGAAAACACAGGTTATAGGCAAAGAAAGCTTGCAAAAAGCTTGTTTCTTATTACTTGTCTTCTATCTGTCTTTATGTTTTGTACTTCATGACTGCTAATTAAAATGTTGTGTTTTGTGTCGGGTAACAGCATCAATTTGAGTAAAACTCAAGATTGGGTATTGGTAACTATTGGCCTGGTCAGACATTAAGTTCCACATTAAACTAGGTGATTTAAAGTTTATGTACTGGGTGTTGAATTTCTATAAGTTCATCACTTTTTAAATTTTACCCCAGAATCAGATCGGTAAATAAAAGGTATTTTGTTGATGTCATGGGTTAAGTTTACATTAAGATTTACTTAAAGCTTTTTAATTCCTGTCTCTGAGTTTACAACTTACTTATGTGGAATTTGACAAGTAATGTAAAAAAGTTAAAGTGTAAAAAAGATCTTTCTGGTTTAAAAATTACCTTCACATTAAAAGTTTTTTTAAACCAAAAGGATTTCTTTGTTTTACACAAAAAAAAACATTTCACATATAAGTATAAAAAAGTGTAGGATTTTCAAAATCCCCTGTAGATTTCTTTGTATAAATCAAGAAGCTTTGTTATAAAATAGAGGATCTTTTTTTTCTTCCTGTAATTGCATTGCTTATTTTTCTTCAAAAACGTTAGACCCCCTATGTCCTCTATGTGTCCTTTTTGATGAACATTCGAGTCAGAATTAGATTCCATGGATGCACATGATGTGATCTCACAGCCCTTAGGCACATGCTCTCTGCCCCGCTGAAGGATGTGTGGACCCAACAAAGTTGGTTTTCTGTTGGTCAATCCAAATTACACTCATGTGTACTCTTACACGTACATTTACTTGTTTATATTAAGATATAGATATAGAAAGACTGAACGTGTGCAGCATGTGTACAGATTTTTTTGGCCTGTTGTAGAGTACTGCAGCACTGGATTGAGCTCTATGACATCCATGACCCACGATACTACTGAGACAGTGATAGAATATTTTGGGATAAAAAATGTATAGCTTCTCCTGAAACTTTCATTCCATTC
This sequence comes from Triplophysa yarkandensis, assembly GCA_033220385.1. Classification (NCBI taxonomy): domain Eukaryota; kingdom Metazoa; phylum Chordata; class Actinopteri; order Cypriniformes; family Nemacheilidae; genus Triplophysa; species Triplophysa yarkandensis. The sequence goes on along the minus strand of CM065664.1, from coordinate 3,178,589 downwards.
TGTCAGAGTTTTAGGTTTCATCTGTCTCAATCAGCCAAGCTGTTGACCTTACTGGGAAATCATCGGCCATACCATAAATTTACCTCCATCTGAGACTAATCTGAGAAGTGTTTGGTCAACCGGAGAGCGTTCAAAGCAAGAAGGGACTAGTTATCTGCTAACCAGTGACATTGCTTCACACTGTTGCTCGGATAATATGAAATGGTATACAGAGAAGCAATGATAGGGTGTTTATAGCAGCTTCTTTCCCTTAGTATATTTTTTACATTTGTTATACATAAATTCAAAAATGTATATGTTTTTGGTGTATCAGCTCAAATTACTCTTTATTTGCTTCAAATGCAACATTAAATAATCCAATATTGCAGCATGAATCTTTATGTTAAATCTCCAGGTAAATGGTTTGTCCTTGACACCTGCATTTGACTTTTGTGAGAGAACTTGTTAAAATTGTATATGTGTCTCCTTATTTCTTTGTAATGATGAAATCCATCCTTTAAGCAGACCGTGAACACATCAGAGATTGTATTTGTGAAGTCCTCGAATGATATTAGGTCCTTGAAGCATGGGTTCTTAAATAGGACAAACAGATACTAATTTGCATGACACAGACAAATTCCATTTAAACTCAGTGAAAAGTGGTTATTCATTTTCTATGGCTATCCGTTCCTCATGACTCTAATTTGTGATATTAATGTAATTGAGTGACTGGCGTTGTTCTGGGCCTATCTCTGAGGGATTGGCGACGCGGGGGCCGGCAGCGTGCCGGGGCATGCTGATGTTGTCTGAGTCTTGTGTCTGCTTCTGCCGCTGCTAAATGACTTTTGTAATATTCCTCCAACCTTCACGGATATTCTTTACTCGTTTTAAATAGTTTGCGAATTCATCCACCATGATCAGCCATTACGGCGCCTCCAACCACAAACTGGTATCCTGAGATGAAAATACAATTTTTTAAGGTTGTTAGAGTGCGGATTCACTGCAACTTTACAGGGAATTGGGGATATAAACATCCTGGTGGTAACAGATTTTAATGATGTAATGTTTCATCCCCATTTGCAACAGGGCTTGTGTTTGGAGTAGCAGGCCAATGCAATCAATCATCTGTCATCTCATCAATGTAAGAGTGTAAAATTTTACCATTTTAGTTATGTCTCTCTTCTGTTGTAGAGCACATGGTTGGAATGCATGTGGAATGTGCCGAGGATGTATTTATCTTATTTTATAAATGTTTTTCTCAAGGACACTTATAACACTTTCTTCAAATTGGTATGAAGTTCCGCCTCTCATTTTAAATGAACTAACCAGACAGACAAGGACATCAGTGTTTTTTACAGTGTTTTGTATGTCGATATGCATTTGTCTTGTTTACTACATATTGTATACAAAGATTGTATACAAACCCACAAATAAAGTGCAGTGACTAGGTCAGCCATAATATTACTGTTTGTAATTAAATACGCAGTTATAGCAGCCAAAGAATTTACAATAACTAAAACAAAATTCTTTAGAAATACACGCTATTAATCAAATTATACTTTTATGTTTTTGGTTTGTTTGTTTTGTATTTATTTGCAACGAAAGGCCTAAGGCTTTCTGCAGTTTATTGTTTAGATAACAACAAGAGCTATGCAATGGTATAAAACAGACAGGAGTCTGGGATGGCAGCAGTCAAGGTACAAACGATAAACAGGCAATGGTCAGGGCATAGCCAATAAACAATTCAAGTAGGTACAAAAGCTCAGAAACGTCAGCCGTGGCAAAACAAGACTATCCTAAAGAAGCAGAATTCGTAGCAGTCTTAAATAGCATAGAAAGGCTTATGGGAAGTGAAGTCCCCTACAACTCTGGTGAAAGTACTCTTTTCTGGGGAACGGGGGATTCAGAGGCAGCCGTAACGAAAATTAGTATAATTCACACTAGAAATACAAATGTGGGAAGAACTTTTGAGTTTGTTGCCTTTGTGTCTCCTTACACAATGATTTAAATGGCTGCTGAATTTACAATTCTATAATATGTGTAGAATTAACACAATATGGGTAAGGATGCAACAAACTAATATTTTGATAGTTCACTATTCTAATTTTCATAACGATAAGTCTACTAATCAGAGTTTTATGCCTGACCAAATAAAAATAGCCATTTCATTTGGTTATATAATGTATAATGGCTTTGGACAATGTTTGGACATCTGTTAATGCATAGATGTAGCATAGATGTGTACATTTTTCTTATAGAAAAATATTACCTAACATCAACAATAACGTTAAAATGATTCAACTGATTTCTATGTAATATAGCTTTTTAAATGATGATAAGAAAAACCACAGAAATCTCACATCACGGAAATTTGATGGTTCTTATTAAAAATACTATTAAAACCAAAAACACTTTTTCATTATCAAACAATTTTTGTATTGTGTTTTGGGCATTTTTCCACCAATCGAATCAATCAATCAATCAATCTTTTATTTGTCACAGACACTGTTACATGCCGTGAAATGGCACCCCTCGGACCATAAACACATATCACATTCAAGGGAAGACAGATCCGAGAGGTAGTAAAGAGAAAAAGGAACAACATGATACACAAGGAAAAGTTGGCTCAAAAAAAGAACCCCTCTCAGATTGTCCTACATCCATTCCATACCAGTAAAGATTAGATCACTATAGTTTCCATAGAAAAAAAAATTACCATTACCATTAATCCATTTCATTTTCTGTTTTGTTTTTGTCAGGGTTTTTTACTGTCAATTTTTTATCATCGATATTATCGATAATGTCGAAAATTGCAGCTCCAATATCGATAACCATGGTTATACTGGGACATCCCTAACAGAAATGGTTATATATTTTTATTTTCATGGTGCCAAACGAATGAATACCCATTTAAAACTAAGAAAATCATATGACTGTCTTTATGCATCGTTGTCAACTCCAGAAACAGAGAGGAAAATGTTTACCCCATTACATAGAAAAATTAACATGTACATATTCTTTTTGTGGATATCTAGTTAACTTGCTACTAAGTGTCTGGGATAAAACTTTAAGTATCAATCAAGTTTATAGAGTGCCACTAAGCCAGCAAAACATATTCTGTGATTTTTTTCATCCAGGCAAAACTGTTTCCAAGTGGACTGATTTAGGTGAATCAATCGGCTTTTAGGGATTGGACTGTGAGAGGGTTAGATTGTGTGAGGTCAGACCAGACATCCGCCAAGATGAGGATGGACTCTGTGGCACCTTCACCTCTGCTTTAGAGGTTTAACCACCTGCTCTTCTGTTTAGCCAAGGCCATGGTGCGAATTTTGGCATAATCTAACTCTTAACACTTAGCAGTCTAGACGAAACAGTGCTTCTCAGTCCTGTGTAATAAGCTGGCCTTCAGAGAAGAGGTATCCCATGGGTTCTACCCTAAAAGCACAAAGAAAGAGATTGCATTTCACCGTTTTGGTCTCGTACAGACGAGGCTCTTTGCCTTCGGAACCTTGTGTGGCAGGCTAAATCAATCATTTAAGATGCGCAGTTCTTTCCTTACTCATCAAGCTTTCTACTTCTGTTTACTGTTTATGCTTCTTTAACATGTTCACCTTGAATAATCGGCATGTATGACACAAATGTATAACATCTGTGGCCATTTTATTGCCTTCTCTATGGCAACCCATCGAAAAGTTTTTGGCTCTAGCATTTGTAAAACTGTGGGTATGCGCATCACCAAATAAAGTTTAAGTCCATTAATAATACATTTAGGCCCATAAAAGTACAGAAGTATGAATTGTCAGGTGTTTTCTTCTAAACATAGAGTATATTCCGGATATTCGGGAACAAAGATAGGGAATTTCAAGGCACATACAAATGACCATTGTGAATTTCAGCTGTGTATTAACCGAACGTGAATGTTTTGCATGGAAGAACAAAAGCCAAATGATAAAGAATCTTTTCTGTAATTGGCTCATATTAGTGGGGAAAGAATCCTAAGGGAAAGTAATGATGCCTTCCATTATTCAGGGTGGAGTGCCATAGTGGATGTGAGGTAGAGAGTCACGCCATCTGTTTATCAAATTGCCAGTGTAATGCACCGTTTTTAAGACTAATGGGATTTGCAATTAACATTAGGCGCAGAGGAAACACAAATCAAGAATTCTCTTCCAAAAACACGCTCAGTTTAAATGCACAATTCTATTAGCAGTGGCAGACTAAAGACTATTGAAAAATGAATGTCTAATTCTTTAATTGCTCACCCTGCCCATCTGGGGCTGTTTTAAACACGGGCTGTTTTGACAGCAGTTTATGAGCGTGAATGTAATGCTCCGAGTAGCCGACAGATAAGACAAATTTGCTTTTCTACACCATCTTTAGCTAATGCATAATATAGATATAAGTCTTATTTTAAAGTTGAATACATTTTGAGTAAATCATTTTTTTTTATCTGCTTTACTGTATTTCTGTGTTTAAGTGCCATCTATGTAAAATGCAACAGGTAAAAATAATGTTTCAGTTCTTTTATTCTACCTAAATCTGTTTGTTTGTATGGACGCTCACATCCTATTAAAAAAAGATCTAAACCCCTGAAAATATGTAGTCATATGACAATTCAGTAACCCCTTAAGCCTCTCGCTGATATTTCTCTCTGTTGTCTTCTGGCCACATACTGTTCTCTATTAATGTGGCCAAATGTAAAATCATAATTGATTTTTCCTCCCTAGCTCTCCAAGTCTCTTTTCTTCATTTCCGTAAATTTCGAGTGAGAATACGAGGCGGAGAGACATTGTCCCCCAGAAGCGTGACCTTTTAAGTAGTGAGAAATTGAGGTCAGGCGTGGAGGAAGTCCAATTATGGCCTAACCCTAGTTAGATTAGCTGCCAAGGTCCTACATTGTATTCAAAGATTTAAGTCTCTGGCAGAATTTGATCTGGTTTAGAGTGGAACACTTCTGAAATCAATTATAGGAAAACCTGTAAAATTCAAGCTGCAGTAATAAGCTGCCGTGATTGGCTGTTAAAGGGACCGACATCATTTTAATGGCACAGACACTCTCTGAGGGAATGTGACGGTGGGCTTTCTGCTGAGTGGTCCACAATGCAACTGAATGTGTCGAAGCACTTATATGAGAGGATGCTCATCTCTCATCATGCTATCATGATTATGTATGTTGTCAGAACGAAGGAGAATACATGATTATGTTAAGTAAAGAACAGAGCGAGAGCAACTGTATGCAAAATTTGAGGAATTTAGTTTTTTTTATTTAATTTCCTTTTTTTAATCAGAAAAACATCAAATTAGAAAATGAAGAGAATAAAACATTTACCTTTGCACAAGAAACTAGTATTTAACTTTATTTAAATGTTGCACAGCTACTGGAAATGGACAGATTTGTGATATTTTAAATACAATAAAAATGACGATTCCTCTAATTTAAATTTTAATAAAAAGTTATAAATTGCCATACATAAAGAGAAATAAAAGAAAAGCAGGGGAGATCCGAGAGTACTGCAGCTTCACTTACCTGTGTGAGGCACAACGGATCTTTCAGGATTGAATCTTATTAAAATTCTATATTTTTGACATCACTATCACACAGTTAATTAATCAACAGGACTACCAATTTTCAGGTATATTTATTAAGTTATATTGTGGCTTCCCTTAGTTCATGAGATGGAAAAGTATTGTTGATCGTCATGGTATTTCTTGCATACTTGTTTTATTTTGCATGCTGTAGATATTGATTTTGCATACTCATTTCCACATACTATACAGTAGAATGTAAGCAATGTCAAACACAGGGCCAGGCAGCAATTTTAGGCCATCCTTCGGTTCTTTGCAGTGATTAGTCGCATGACATTTACAACCCTGAAAAAAACTATACGCAGTACAGAGTGCTCATGAGCTGAACAAATGGTTTCAACCGCATTTGCTATTAACATGAATGGGAATGCCAACAGAGAGCTTTCTTCAGATATTATACACCTCGTAGAGCATGTCACACACAGGAATAAGTAACATCAATGATTCTGAATCAGTTAAATGCCAATAAGCATTCTCTTTCTATTTTCTGCAATATCAGCAAAAAGTCTCAAATATTCAGGGCATTGACATTTTTATTAATGCAGAAGCTCGTTCACAGATCGCATCAGCACCCATTCTTCCATTAAGCATGGAGTGTTTTACATGCAGATTCAGGTCAGACATCCCTGCAATGAAACAAGGCCGCTGATGCTGATGCGTTTAGAGAGAGGGACTCTGAATCATTAATCAAATGCTTCCCTTGGTTTCTGAGCACCGTGGAGGCGTTGGGTAGATGTTTAGGGAGATAATGTGGAGAGGTTCAGAATGCAATTGGTTGTATTCCAGCTGAGTCTCATGGGAAAACATGCTTGTGCACTCTGCCAGAATTTTGATTTGGCACGCCGCTGTAACCATTGTAGCTGTGCTAACTCCATTAGATTTCAACGGACTCAGTCTCCGTTTCCTGTCTTAATTATTCAATCCCTATTTCTGAAGATTCACACAGAGTGTTGGATATACGAAGTAGGGTAAGTGAAACACTGTTTGTAGAATTGCAAACTATGTACAGTTAATCTAAATTGAGTACGGTGACAGAACATACAGTTACATACAGACCTAACATCATTGACACATTCACTTAATGGCACAAAACCAACATGCTTCAAACTATCTTCGTTTGTGTTCTGCTGTGGAAAGTCGAGTTTCATGCAGGCTTTTAGCGATAACATATTCAATAATGGACACAAAACCAACATTTTTCAAAATATCTTTTCTGTGTTCTGCAGAGGAACATCTTACAATTCCATGCAGACCTATCAGCGGTAGCATATTCACTTATAAACCAACATGCTTCAAACTATCTTCTTTTGTGTTCTGCTGTGGAAAGTCATTGAGTTTCATGCAGACCTATTAGCGATAGCATATTTACTAATGGACACAAACCCAACATTTTTCAAAATATCTTTTTTGTGTTCTGCAGAGGAACATCTTACAATTCCATGCAGACCTATCAGTTGAGCGTATTCACTTATGTTCACAAAACCAACATGCTTCAAACTATCTTCTTTTGTGTTCTGCTGTGGAAAGTCATTGAGTTTCATGCAGACCTATTAGCGATAGCATGTTAACTAATGGACACAAACCCAACATTTTTCAAAATATCTTTTTTGTGTTCTGCAGAGGAACATCTTACAATTCCATGCAGACCTATCAACGGTAGCATATTCACTTATGTTAAAAAAACCAACATGCTTCAAACTATCTTCTATTGTGTTCTGCTGTGGAAAGTCATTGAGTTTCATGCAGACCTATTAGCGATAGCATGTTAACTAATGGACACAAACCCAACATTTTTCAAAATATCTTTTTTGTGTTCTGCAGAGGAACATCTTACAATTCCATGCAGACCTATCAACGGTAGCATATTCACTTATGTTAAAAAAACCAACATTCTTCAAACTATCTTCTATTGTGTTCTGCTGTGGAAAGTCATTGAGTTTCATGCAGACCTATTAGTGAAAGCATGTTCACTAATGGACACAAAACCAAAATTTTTCAAAATATTTGTTTCGCGTTCTGCAGAGTAACGTCGTAAAATTCCATTCAGACCTATCAGCGGTAGCATATTCACTTGTGCTTACAAAACCAACATTCTTCAAACTATCTTTTGTGTTCTGCATAACGAACTGTTTGAAAGTAAATGATAACAGCATCTTTCAATTTCGGGTAAACTGCTCCTTTAATGCCGGTGAGAGAAGATCAGGGTGATATCTCACATGGGTGAATGTTAAAACTTGTTGTTTTTGAAACAAAACAACCATAAATATCTCATTATAGGAGGACTGTGTTTTTCCCACAACACTTAATTCATTGTAACAATGAACGCTTTGTAATATGCAATGACCGATATTGTGTCGTAGATGAAGAGCTACTTGAGTTTGCTGATGAGCTGCTAGGGATCTTAAAACAAAAAAGGTTGAGAAAGACTGCAGTTTATCACACTTGAATGTCTCCGACTCCTCTATGTCTCTCTCTCACACAAATACTCACGAACACAACCCATTTAACATGCTCACGACTGTGCCGCTTATTGGATTTACGATGGTGGATCAACTTCGAGTTTTTTGTTACACATGTTATGAGGAACAATGCAACTCATCAGGAGGGTCCCGGGGGAGGGAGGCTTGCGGAGTCAGGCCCAGCGAGGATCACACGCAAGCCGGCACACATCGAAGGGTCTCGCACAGTAGACTGGTCAGATTGTGCACAGTGTTAACACTTGTGCAATAAAATCCATTCATCCGCTGGAGTGGAAGTGGTTTACAGTCCTTTGATACAGAGACTGATCTTACTGGTGTCAGGCAGGGCTTCACATCAATCAGTTTGTTCTTCACCGTTGTTTTGTTTGAATTGTTAGCATCAAAAAGCGCCCGCTTTCAAATGTCAGAGCTTCGGTAACGTGAGCCGAGTGTTTCAGGCTTGACCTGCTGTTTGTCTGTAATGAGATTCTGTGGGAGCAGTGAAAACAGTTGGGATGTGCGAGGCGACTGACTGGCTCGTGCAGGTTTGCAGGATGGCTTAAGGGAGTAGATGGAGATTTAAACACAGGCTGCATGAACAGAGTGTTCTGAGTAAGGACTGGTGGACCTGTCTTGACATTTGCACTTAAGGGCAGTAGAGTTCTTAGACTTTACCCGGAGACTGGAGCTACAGTACAGCATGTGGAAATAATGCATGACCGCTTTTGGTGAATTACATCCCATCTGGTGAACTGCTACAAGGAAAAAAGTTCACTGTATATTACTTTGTCAACTTGGCCAATTATGTAAGTGTTAACGAAATGACTGTTGATGTTTCAGGGAGCTAAAATCCAGGGGGAGCTGTTCTTGATTAGATTTTGCTATTTTAACATTTGCATATCACCTAAAAAGGATATTTAAAACTTAAATGTAGCCACTGACTTTCATTCATTTGGCTTTGTATAAGTGAACGAGTGCCACTTTTGTTCGGTTACAACATTCTTCAAAATACCTTAGTTTGTGTTTTGCAGAGGAAAGTCATACAGTTTCTAATAGACATATCAGATGTTACAACTTTAAGTGCTTGGGGGAAACTACTAAAAGTACTATTTACTTTTTGTCTTTATTTCTGGGGAAATATCTGATACAAAGGAGAATTAAAGTGATATCTCTCCCAAAAATGATGATTCTGTAATCATAACCTCTTGCCATTTCAAATCATTATTACTTTTTTTATTTTGCAGAGCACAAAAGAAGATATTATGAAGAATGTTGGTAACCAAATATCACTGCTACCTATTCACTTCTATTGTAGGGATACAAACTATTGGAAATGAATTGGTGCCATGTAATAACATTCTGTAAAATATCTTCTTTTATATTCTGTGGGAGACAGAAAGTCCTACAGATTTAAAATGACCGGAGGATAAGTTAAAATGACACAATCTTTATTTTTGGGTGAATTATCCCCTTTAGGCAGAATGTCAATTTTCTTTCCATTTAAAGTCGGGGTCTATGATTTTCCAAAAGTGCTTTAGAAAACTGATTTTGGTCCATTTTCAATCGTGCAGCTAATCAGCAGTAAGGGTCGTGTCTTTTCTTGATGTGGAGAGGAACATTAGCAGAGGGCGACAAATGACGTATGTGAGGGGCCGAGCTATCAAAAAAGGGACTAGACCGTTTTAGTGTAGGGGCGTGTTTGTTTAGGTGATTTTGAATGTCAACATTGACTAATCATAATTGATTAATCGTGGACCATACGTTTAAGATGAATGATGTCAAGAAAACAGACATTGAAAAACAGACATTGCATTTTTCATTAATTCGGTTAATCACAACATAAAGGTTTTCATTTTTATTTAACAAAAAAACACATTATATTAACTTCATTTATTACACTTAGTTGATTAGGGAAAACTGTAAAGCTTGATTTCACACAAGCTACAACCAAGTTGTACTGAAACATCTTGTTGTAAGGCCTACATTGTATTGGATACACCCCAAATCTAAACATGGAAAATGTTCGATATAATGTTGACTGTTTAATATCCAATGCTTTGACATTAAGTCTGGTTGGTGGTCTTTGGTCTTGTTTCTATGACATGCAATGTGAATTTTATAAAATGACCTTATAACCACTGCTTTAGCCTGTATGTAGACTTCTAAAACTGTTTAAAGAAATTGTCTAGCTGTTTTTCTTTACTGTTTTATAAAGACATACAGGTGGTTAAAGAAAACACAAGGCAACACAATAAGTACCATAACCCATTGGCAGCTTTCAGCTGTGAATGTAGCGCAGGTGATTTAATACATTTGACATTTTCACGGGTCAAAATGCGCAGTTAAATCATGTCTGTGAAATTCCACTTCCCCCAACATCTGAACGCTTGCTTGTCAAAGAAAAGTCTGAGCGCTGATATAACACCCACCTATCTCCCAGTATTATACCTGGCACATTTATTTCAAAGGCCTTGATTTATAGAGCCTCTTCATGTTGTGAAACGTATCTGAATTCTATAGCATTTGACAGCTGAGTATATATTAATCACATGCTGATGGGCTGGGACCTCTTTATCCTACAATACCCAATAGCTGAACAGATTATCAAAAATGAGGCCAGCGATGTTATTATGTTATATTAGCATGCATCTCATACTCACCCACGTCTCGAGCCCTCCTTCACACAATCTAGTCTGTGTAAATTTGCCCCTCCGGACATGTCGTTTTTGTGTGTTTTTACGGGTTTTAACTTGTTTGAGAAGTTGAGCTGCTGATGCATTTTATTTGCGTTGTTTTATGCTAAATAGATTAATCAGACAAAGAGTTTAAAGGACTTAAAAATGAAAACTCGTTCATTACTTGCCCTTGTGTCATTCCAAACCTGTATGACTTTCTTTCCTCTGCAGAACACAGAGAAGATCATTTGAAGCGACGACATTGACCCTCTCCATTGACTTTATATTATAAAATTGATACAAATTTACTGAATCTTTTCTCAAAATACCTTCTTTTATGGTTCACAAAAGGAATAGTCATGAAAAGGTTTTGAATGGCATGGCATTTTTATTTTTGCTATACAGCTAATATTGTTGTACTGTACAGCCATTGCATTATGTCTCGCTGTTTTTTCCCACATCCCGTTAAAACTTCCCTGCAGTCTTCTTTACAAATGTGTCTTATGAAAGCAAGTTTAAATCTGTAACAGGACCCCTGTGTTTTAGTTGTGTTCTGTTTTTACTCTGGTTCACACTGATCCCTCAAACAGCGGCGGACTTTGTCAGATCATTGTGTCACCCCCGTTGGCATTTGTTGCCTTCGGTTGGCATTTGTTTTTACAGAGAGAAAATTGGTTTAACAGGATATGTTATTAGTGTCAAATTGAATTGTTTACAACTGTTTAAAGCTTTTTTAAAGGTGTGTATGCATGTTTCTCCGATTGATTGATTGATTGATTGATTGATTGATTGATTGTATGTATTTGTTGGCATTTGTTGATTCTATAGTTCTAAGTCCCCACATTCCGTGGCAACTTAAAAAGTGTTTGTTGGATCCATTTAAAAAAGTCTTCTATAACCATCCCTTTTCTCAGAACCAAACGTTACAGCGTTAACTCAAATAGTGCTGTAAGCAATCACATAGATATACATAAATGCTATTTAGACATTATGGTCACAACTCTGTGGGTGCTGCGACTATACTAGAGTAACCTAATCCTATACCCTAATATAACATAATATACTAGAATAGCCTAATCCTATACCCTAATATAACATAATATACTAGAATAACCTACAAATCGCTTTATATAAATAAATATGAGGTATTGACTCTATTAAAATGACTCAAACTTTTGCAAACCCCATAGATATATTATGTAGCCCGTCTATATGCGTGTCTTTAAATTGGTTGTATTTCGATCCACTGTATAATAAGTCATTCATTTTCAATGTCTTCCATGAAGATTGCAAACCTGCAGTGTCACGCTTCCAAATTAATTTTCCAATTCCAAGTTCAAATTTCTAAGAACGAAGACTTGCTAACAAGAAAAAGTATGCTTTTCCACAGAGGATTCGAAGAAATGGAGACAGAGTGTTAAAGTACCAACCTTGCATTTATTCTTTAACAAGACAATTGGATGTTCTGGCCGTGGTGTATTGTCATGCCTTCTCATTTTTCATGTGCTTTAGAGTCCACAAGAGCACAAAATACAGAGGGGAAGAAAAAAAATGACTGGACATGCATGTTTTCTGTTTGCATCGGATGATTAATTGCATCCTGTTGTTCTTGCATGAGATCCCGTTGGTGGAAGTGTTGCCCGGAACCAGCACTAAAACGAGGAAGAGAAGCAAAGGTGTATGCAAAACTGATACCAGCACATCAACATCAAATGTACAAGTCCTTGTTATGCTTAACACACAGAGGAAAGTTCTCATGTGCCTGTAAGTATTATTGAAGAATACTGTAAGTCGCCTTGACATGGCTTCTTGCAGAAGCTCAGAGGTGTATTAGCTGACACCATGTTGGACTTATACCCCAAAGAAAGGGTAAGATCTCCCAGACCTGTCTTATCTGTAATTCTTCAGCTTATCCTACAGAACCAGCTGTTAAGTGAATATAATGCTGCAGGGCATTATGGGATGTATTGGCTATCTACTGATGGAGCATGGAGTTAGCAAAAAAGATGCTGCATTCAACCATCCCAATATATAGACATGTCCGTCATTTTACAGATTTCACTTACTGATGTCTCTCATAGCCTACCAAGCTGCACCAACACTTCATTCCAAAAATGCACGCTATAAAAATAAGTTAACCTTTCAAAGGATTGTGATTTTTTTGTAAAGGAATAGGTTTTTGAACTACAGGAACTGTATAATTTTCGCCTGAATTTTGCATCTGCGCACACAGACCAGATGAGAGCAGACCAGAGAACATAGATGACAGAAGGGGTGTGGGATTGATCCAGAGACTATTATGGTTTATTTTTTTAAGAATAAGCTAGTACCGAAAATGTTTTGTTGGTTTTACTTTGTTAAAAGTTTTGTGCGGCATTAAAAACCTGAAACAGGATTTTTTATTGACTTGCCGAGGACCAGCACAATCTGTACGTCTGGTGCATGTGCATTCATCATCAAACCACAGTTCCGTCAGGGTTGCCAGATGGGCATTTGTAACCCAATGGTCATCAAAAATTACCCTAACCCAGAGGTAAAGTAGTCCTATACCATGGAAAAACAGTGGACTTGGCAGCAATGGTTCATTTTCACAGTGCACAACAGTTCCTACAGGGTTGCCAGATATGCATACTATAGCATTTGCAACCCAAATGCTATTTTAAAATGACCCTAACTTTATAACAGTGTTTAACAGTCTACCTGGCAACACTGGTTTATGGTGTGGCTTTGCAATGTGGCAATATGCAGCATCTTTATTAGCAAAAATCATGGTAAAGGGTCCAATACAATGTTAAATGCAATGCCAGTCAAAGATTGGATTAAGCACCAGGCAATGCATAAATGTAAATAGATTTCCTCTGGCCACCAGACATAGGAAGAATGAGCTCAAATTTTGGGCAACTTTTGACCTTGGTTCAAATCCTGAATGCATTGTTCTTTTCTATTTATGCAAATGGTTACCCCTCACTAGAATCATTGAGGGAAATCAGCCCTGCGCATTGATTGAGTGATTTGTTTATAATGGGGAAACTCCAAATCACCTGTGGACCTAGAATATGATATGGATTTCGTGTCAGGCAGAAAACATGATTGTGGCATTGCTTACTTTAATAATCTGCTCCGAGGTTGATGTAGGCCCAGTGATAATCCATATTTAAGTGGCGCACTGATAGAATGGCAATAAATCATCTGCCTCTCACAAACTGGAGAGAATTACAATAAACCTCTTACAATTGTATGGATGTTCATTTTTTAAGGTGCCTTGGAGGGAGGAAAATGAGATAAAAGAGAAAAGATAGAAAAGAACGAGGAAAGAAAACAAAGATAGAGAGAGAAAGGCAATGATAGATAGTTCCATACTAATGAATCTTTCTGATTCATTAGTATGAAGGCCTATGGTCCTTATTTTATCAGCCTGCTTTCCATACTGATACTTGTGATGCCAGGCTATTGATGAAATGGAGACAAAGTCAAATTGAATTCTCAGAAATAGCCAGGGCCTGTCTATAAGCTGGCTTTCCTCTGCACTTTGATAGGCACTCTTTCATTACTGTGAATTAGTTTGTCTGGCCGAGAGCCAGTGCTGCCTCATCCCTGCGCTCACAGCCTCTCATACACCAATTGATAAGACATAAACGCATGCCTCAAGCAGCTTTTTAATTGAGCCTTGCTGATAATACAGAAGCTGTCAGGTGACAGTGACAACCAGTAATGAGGTAAATCTCTACTAAATCATAGATATTGTAATAGTGGAACTTTCAGCTGTCCGTCAGCCGTGAGCTCCGGCCGGTCATGGGCAGTGGGAAAGGTCAGGCATGACCAGTCTCCTCTTGCTTTTGCTGAACAAAAGGAGTATTTAAAATAAATATTTAATCTTGGGTGGAATGTTCCTTTAACTTGTCATATTCATCTTTATTCATTTAAATGTAAGAATACAGCCGAATGCATTTTTACATTGGTTGTATTAATGTTCATTAATTTTACACTGTGGGATTCAATGCATTTGTCATGATAATTTGTCGTAAAATTTCAGATTCATGTTCAATCGTATTATATGAAAGGGAATGCTTAAACAAAGAATTTCAATCTTGGTTTTAATTTTTAATACTTAAATACAATTTAGAGTATTACTTTTTTACTTTCAATTAAGTATATTTTTGGCTTAATATTAATTCAATAAAATCTACAATCAGTATCCGTACTTTCACTTGAGGATAATATTTAAAAAAACGTTTAACACCCCTGGCAGTTATTTCCTCAAAGTAATCTTATTTTGTACAGTAGTAGCTGATTTTTAAATGAATCAACAAATAAATAAACATTTTCTAAGTTTTGATGTGTAAGGGCAGGAGGGGGCCCTGGGTGCAATCAAAAGTCTCACTGGGTCATTCTATGGTTTTTGGGTGCATTTGACATTAAAAATGTTTTACCCAAAATACATTCATGACCTTATAGCATCTTTAAATACGGAGTCTTTCTATTCTGTGTTATGCAATCTCAGTTTTACCTTTTAAATATTTTTCTTTTCCTTTATATTTTTACCTTTTCTTTATTTTTCAACCGTAGCACAACAGGTAGTTATGTTAGAGGGGAGACAAACCATTCCTTTTTCTAGGATAACTAACTTCACAATGAATAAAGATACTAGTGTATATAACAATGTGTTTTAAGACACCAAAATATTTCTTTTTCTTTTGTTAAATGTTATTTCATATTTTTAGAGAATGAACAACTTAACAAAATTAGAAAGCTAAAGCCTTAGACCTCTAAATGAGATGTGGTTTTGAATGGAACAGTGAATGAACTGGTTGTTAACCGTCATATTGCTTGTTTAGCTCCCACCCCAGGGAAATTACCTCGAGTGTTCTTAAATCTACTTGAAAAAAATTGACAACTAACACTACTGTTTGTGTTCTATCGGACATTCTTTTCATGTACTCATGTTTGAAAAAACAGTGCTTTCACACTATGTGTTATTCTTTTCTCACACACTACATAGATTATGACTCTAGTCTCAGATTTTTGCTCACAGTCTACTCTAGCCCTTTGGTCTGGCATCAATAGCACTCTGGATGGTACGGTCAGCCTGCTGGGGACTGATAATGCAGGCTAACACACACACCTGCACAAGAAAATGCACAATGCAATCTCCCAGGATGAGCCCTGGTCCTAATCTGTCTCCATGGCAACATGCCCTGGTAGGACTCCCCGTTTGGCCTCGAGTGAAATGCTATAGGGATCCTGCCTCATGACCCGGAGCAAGCAAAGGATTGTGATTGGCTATCGGCGCGATCATCAGATTAAAAATAGGGCTAATTGCTTCTCAGAGGGCAAGTATTGAGCATCTGACATTGCAGTGATAAGCTAACAGGAGTTGACTCTGGCTGAGGCTAGATGACTCGCAGACCTCAAGCAAATGCTTTAAGTCTGGGTTAAGTAATGGATTCAGCGAACTGATGGATAGAGAGGGACAGATTTATTAGCTGAGCATGAGCTGAGAATTATTTCCATCTGTCTCATGGACCATAATTAGAAATAAATTTAAGAGAAGATAGGATTAGCTTTTGACGAGTTTGTAATGAGTTATGTTTCTCTTCCAATTCTAAAATCAATAATTTTGTGGGTGAAACCGAACTTTTTTGTGCACAAGCCCAAAGAGTTTTTCTAGATCATTTGTGTAACAAGAAATGTTCCTACCTTTAAAAAATATTAAGATAAATTGATTTTTTTTATATCATAAAACTGCACTAATAAACAGATACAGGGTGGACGTGTGTGTGATGTCTGAGAAAATCTTAGAAACAGCAAGTATTTCATTCTGACAGCTCTGAAATAAACAAAACATTGCCATGATCGACTGTTTGGAGTCAGATATTTCAACCGAAGTTTGATAGTTACGCTTTCTGTTTTATTGTTGTATTCAATATTGACATCAATAACATATACTATGCATGAACCATGCAAAGTAATAAAATGGTTGACATCTATATTCTGATCCAATTAAAAATATTTAACAATGTTCCGAACCAAAAAGTTAAACGTGAAACAAACAAACAAAAACAAACAAAAGTAATTTTAAATTGATTTGCTTGTTTTGCGCTTTTGTTTATTTATTGTTTTTGTGTTATTTTTATTTTTATGTTGCTGTTAAAAGTTGATTTTTTTCATTGATTTATTTTTATTTTCCCCCTAGTATAAGTGTCCTAGCGTATTGAACTTTATTGTACTTTATGTTTTATTAATAACATTTTATTGTGATTTAAATAAACAAAGTTTTTAATAGTTTTAGCAAACTATATTACCTTATTCCAGATAGACATGTTGTAAGTATATATCATTATATGGGTGACTTCCCTCACAGTTTAAATTTATTTTGACAGTGAAGAGCAGGAGATAATTCCATAAAACACTCCTCAGATGAGTCATTGTCTTGTTGAGGTTAATGGTTTAGAACAGGTGCAAGTTGGTTAATGATAGGACACCTGCTTCATAAGTAATCTCACTGCATGATGCCTTGAAACTGTGCAAAACAACCCAAGCAACACAGCTGAAACTTCAACTGACTGCCTACATGCGAGGATTCTTTTATATCAAATAATTACACCTTTTTTCCCGAACCATCTGTTTCTGATGTCCACATATTCGCTGTTTTGGGCGGGTGGTTTCTTGGATGAGAGATGCTTAATCGTGAGTGTGTCCCTGTTGTAAATCTGCCATTTCTAGCGAGGTGTGTGATTACAGATCTACTGCTGTGTCACATCCCTCATAAGGAGCGCGTCTTATTAAACCAGTAAAAATGAGTCCAATAATGTGTAATGAGCACATTGAAGAAGAAAAGCCTTTTGACTTCTTTTAAAATAATGTCACAACTATATCCACCCCAAGTCATTGTTCATTTCTGTGTATCTCTGTTATATTGAAGTGTCTTCTCCTGTGGGGCTCTAAAAATTAAAGTTGGGAGAAATATAGACTTAATTTAGTCTCTTATTATTATTTTTGTATGCCTTACCTGTTGTATGTGTCCTGCAAAGACTTGACTCCTTATTAAATTTTTACACATGCTTAAGAGGTCCTTCTGTGTTGCAGTAGTGTATTCATTTGTGCAGTTGTGCAGCGAATACAAGACTTCAAGGCCTTGTGTAATGTGCATGCTTTAATCATAATGTGCAGATTTGTCGCCATTGTGCCAAACAGGCAGTGGATTTGTGACAGTAGTTCACACCTTTGAATGATTGAGCCAAATCTCAGGTATTACAGGATTACATGGGATTATTCTCATACAGGATTATTAGTTCAGACACCACACAGTGTTGTGGACGTGGTGTCCTGCTCTGTGTAAGTATACGGATTTATGCATGTTTTCTGTTGTTGGTTTACACAGTGGATAATGGGACGCATTTTCAAATGTCCAATGTGATAGCATAAATAGATATAACTAGATGCTGCACAAGCAGTTGTTTCTTTGGGCTGCTACATCATCCACCGTATTGAAAACGGTGCAAGCCGGTCTGTGAACTGATGTTGCCAAGATTTTCTATTGAATTTAACTACTTCTGTTGTCATGGCGCCTGATAAAAGTGGAATAACTTTGTTGTTCTATGATGAATTTATTTATGAAAGTTAATTTTGATAAGCAGATCTGGCAACCCTGTCCAGAAAATCAGTTGACATGTTAGGGAAAGCTGACTTAAGTTTGCATGACAACCATACATAGTTCTACAACCATGATATGGGTTTCTCTTTGTTGTGTTTCAGCTTGGAGAAGACACATTTAACCGGGCAAAGCTTCTTAATGTGGGGTACACGGAGGCTCTGAAAGACGGAGAATACAACTGCTTTATTTTCAGCGATGTGGATCTGATTCCTATGGATGACCGGAACCTTTACCACTGTTATGACCAGCCCCGCCATTTCGCTATTGCCATGGACAAATTCGGCTTCAGGTAACAAGACTAATATGGAGGTGGCTGATTGTATAATAGGTGTATTATTATATTTTTTATTAAATTATTATAATTTATTCCTTTTGGATTCCCAAATAATCAAAGAGAGCTGAAATGCAATAAAAATAATACTAGGCCCTGTTTTTATATGAATTTCATATCCGAATTGAATGGTGGCTTTGTCAGAGTTTATTATAAATAAGCGAGACTGTGATTTTTTGTGTGTGTATATTTACATACATATTAATATATGCCATGTCCATCTTTTTCTCTTCCTACAAAGAAGTCAGTAAATCAAAGCTTGAGGGCTGTCTGTCAAACTCTGTGCCTCAGATGATTCATTGCATGTTTCATTTCTAGAAGAGATAAGTCAGATAACGCTGTGCATATATGGAGCTTAAGAATAAAGCTGATTTATAATATATCAAATAATCATTTGTAAGGTGTTTTCCGAATTAGGCGGTATGCAGCCTTTGTATTCATTGTCTAAAGAAAGTTATTTAGCTGAGAAATAGAATTTCTCTTTAAACTGATAGCAAATTTTCTCTGTCTTCTGTCTGAAAGTAGAAAGCCTGGCCTTGGACTGCAGTGTTTCGTGTTCTGTCTGTACGCAATGGGGCCAAATATTTTATAATGGTCAGAGTGCGCTAGTAAGCAGTGTTGAGGATGTTAGTAATGATGATGTTAATTGACTGCAATGTGACTCATTTTCTAATTTGGCTGTAAATTAACTAGAGCCATCTGTCAATAAAAAATGCTATTTAGTTCCCATTTTAGAAAAGATAGTTTAGAAATGTGTGCAATCGGTGGGTTTAGGAATATTTTTGGATTCACTTATACGAGATCATAAAGGCCTTTTTCAAACAAAATTAAGAAAATATTTTAAAGGTGGCTTGCCGTCATGGCCTGGTGCTTCGAGGGTTGGACTCCTGTTCACAAGGTCGCTGGTTGGATACTAGATTACCAGAACCAGCACTCTCCTGCAACTTTAATACCACAACTGTTTCCCTTGAGCAAAGTACTAAAACCCCCAACTGCTCCCCTGGCACCAGCTTTGCTGACCACTTCTCCGGCTGTGTTTTCACAGCTTGCGCGTGTGCATGCATGTATGTTCACTTACTGTGTGTGTGCACCCAGATGGGTTAAATCCAGAGCACAAATTCTGAGTATAGGGCACCATATTTGGCCACACGTCACTTCAAGTGTTGAATAATAAATCAGGGAATGATTTACAGCTTTTTTGCACAATAGTTAAGCATCTATTTACAAATTTAAATAAATGTTATCATTTACTTTCTGTTATTCTTGCATAATATTTAATAAACAAAAACACAGAAGTGAAAAAGTATCTGCAATCAATTATCTTCAATTAAAAGAAACGATATTGATTTAGAAATTCCCTGAATCGATTCTTAAACCACGGGCCACCGAATATATTATCTCGCTTCTTGTCAAGAAGGTATCGCAGTTATTTGAGTTGAATTTTGAAATCTGTTATATTTCTTAAACAAATATGTAATTTTTTAAAGAATTTTTATTTATTTTAGTAAATGTTATTCAAAACAATATAGTGTGGTTATTTTATAATAATAGCTGAGTATGATGGTTTCAGTTACCAGCGTATGGTATATATTTAAATATGGATTCCATGTCTGCAAAACAGCATGCCTTTATATGAAAAGCCGATAACTATTTGATATTTAATTGAATTGAATCGATTGAAATTGAAATGTAATCAAATTGAATTTCTATATTGCTATCAAAACCCACATCTTCTTAATATGAGTATCAATACCATCTAGGTTCAATTTGTGCTTCTAAAACTGGTAGTTCCATTCCCTCAATTCTGATTGGTCAGCACCTGTGTAACTGCGTTATTCACGTTATGCAAATGGCAAAAAATTACTGTATAGTTGTTTCAGTTAATGACTACTTTTCACAACTACTTTTAAACATTAAATTAAGTATTTGATTTAAATTGTTACCGTTTTATAAAAGCTATAAGGTACTCAAGGCCGTGCTTTATCGTGAATAAATCACAGCTGAAGGGCATTGTTAGACACAAAGCAAATGGCATCTGTTGTGTCTTGCCATTTTAACATTAACTGTGTAGTATTTACATTTTTGCATCCCTCTCAAACTAGACTAGTGATTTAAATTATTATACTGTATGTTAGTCCTATCTCTATCTTTCACCGTGATACTAAATCCAGGAGCATAGCCTAACTAAATCACACCACCTGCTTAGATCCGTAGCGAAATTCGAGTTGTTATTGAATTTCATTTTATTTCTCTGTGGATGGACGGACAGTCAGAACATTGCTTAGACCAAACAAACGCTACTGACCTTCTTTAGAGCATCGCCTGCCTTCTAGTCTCATTTTTCATTTCCTTCTGTGAGTGAGTCACACTATGAGTTTTGTTTTCTGTGTCCAAGGAGGCCTTAACATCTCAGTATTTAATAAGCAGGGTACCTTTAGAGAATTTCACGCTCTCGGAGCGTGTCTGTGCAAAGGAACTTCAGCCATAATGTTTCTGTAAAGACTGCTGCTGTAGCAGATGGTCTCATTAATTTTAGCTTGTTGTCTTTTAACGTGCCGTGTGCTTGTGCGAGTGTTTGTGTGTGTGTGAGCGTACAAGGTTCTTGCTTCTATCCCTCCCTTATGTTGCCAATTTGTTTGCGACGGCGATTGGTTGCTTTCGGTGGCAATACTACAGTAGCCCAAGGCGCACCCTCAGCGCTTACCCATGATGCCCCTGCCAGTCCGAAGCCCGGAGGGCTTCTTCAAAGAGAGGACGCAGTGACCATGTTTAAAGACAGCAAAAGTGGTCTCAGTGCTTTTCCAGAATGCCTTAATTCAATCTAAAGGATTTACCTTTAATGTTTCAGTTGCTTGATTGAACGGGTTAAAGGTTAAATATATAACTTAGCACAGAGGGCCATCAGGGCTTTTAAATTCATCCTTTGGCGTAGAATAGAGTATGTATATTTATATCTTCCTTTAATCCCGTCGTCAGATATCTGTTAGATAATTCTGATCTGATGGAGCGCTCTCGCTCTCTGTTCCCAAAAGCCCTTCGAAGCAAAGTCGGATTCAATGGTTTTTGGCACACTTAAGCTTTAACAGGATGTCCTCAGAATCATGTAGCTCAACTGAGGGGCCTGCGGGGTGGCGATGAGTAGAGAAGAGATGAAAGAAGATCGGATATCATTTTAAAATGTAGGATCCCCTGTGGGAGGATTCTATTGCTCTCCAGATTCGCTCATACAAGATGC
Source organism: Triplophysa yarkandensis (assembly GCA_033220385.1). Lineage (NCBI taxonomy): Eukaryota > Metazoa > Chordata > Actinopteri > Cypriniformes > Nemacheilidae > Triplophysa > Triplophysa yarkandensis. Next base: position 3,156,670 of record CM065664.1, on the reverse strand, counting down.
AGTTTTGTCAAATTCAAATGCTTGGGTTGCCTGACCGTAGGGCTAGTTCAGAGAGGGGCTGGTGCGTGGTAACTTCAATGTTTTTTAATCGAAAAAAGTCAAATGCATATACAAAGTTGTGTTCTGATTAGTTAAAAGCCATGAACTAAACATTGACATGCATTAGTGAAAATGGTAATAGGTTATGATTGGTTTGTGTCATTGAGACCTTTATGATTTTATTTCTTCTGCATTACACAAAATAAAATATTTTGAAGAATGATCACTGAACAACAGGTCAATGGGTACCACCATTATTTGCTGAACATTCTTCAAATATTTTATTTTGTTGTCTGCTGTAGAAAGAACTATCACATTGATATTAGCTAATGAATAAGTTAACATAAACTAAAAAAATACTTTTAGGGCATTTGTTCATCTTAAAGTGACAAAAAATGGAAATTCTGTCTGTTATTTCAAACCTGAATAACTGTCTTCTACAGAATATTTTGTAGAAGAATATTATTTTCTATAGAATATTAGTAACCAAACAGGATTGGAACTCATGCACGTCTATTGTATATTCTTCGAAATATATACTTTTGTGTTCTGTGGAAGAAAGAAATCTTGCTGAAGTGTCATATAAATGACATGAAGGTGAAAACATGATTTTTATATATTTATAGATTTATTGATTTACTATAAATCAAGTTTACTTCAGCATTTACTATTACATTAAAATTAAATGCTGCAGCGTTTATTATTGCATCATAACCTATCATTAAATCAAAAATGAACTGACATTTACAAGGATTAATACATTCTAAAAAACAAACATTAGTTATAAATCATGCTGGTTAATGCATTTACTAATGATGAAAAATCTTATTGGTAAAATATTATTGATAATAGAGATATTCTTTTAGTCTCAATTGTATCACTTGATGCTCTAGAATGTAATTCAATAAGAATGTCTAAGGTCTATTTTTATTGCAGGCTGCCCTATGCTGGCTACTTTGGAGGGGTGTCTGGCCTTAGCAAAAAACAGTTCCTTAAAATCAACGGCTTTCCTAATGAGTATTGGGGCTGGGGAGGTGAAGATGATGACATATACAACAGGTAAGACGAGTATTATGATTTCCTTAGGATTGCAAAGTCAGAAAATCCCGCCTGTCAGAATCTGGTTTCACGTCATTTTAAAGGGTTATGATATATGGTTGTCCACTTCTTCTCAAAAGCTCTAATTTGTTGCTATAGGCTGATTTACTGAGAAGAGTCAAAACATATTGAGAAGATTTTCCACCAACAGCAATTATCGCACCGGCTGTTCAGACAGTTAATAAAATACTGCGGTACTATTTGAAGGTGGTGGGATATTGAAAAGGGACGACTTCAAAGGTTTAATTCAAGTTAAGTATTAGTCTAAGCTCTTTCTTAAATTGAAAAGGAACCAAGGAATTAAATTAATTAAATTAATTAATTAATTAGATTAAAACACAAATGCCATTTTGTTTGGTTGTTCTCGTCATGGTTGTAACCAAATACATTTTTAAGGATTGTGATGCTGGCATATGGAACACTTAATGTTGCAGTTGTCTTTTTGAAGTATAAATTGTTTACTCTGTATTAAACTCTTAAATGATAAGCATTTTTCTGTTTTTGGTGTTGATGGAGACACTGAAATTACATAGAAAACCTAAAAGGGATAGTTCACCCAAAAATGCAAATTCTATCATGAGTCACTCAAGCTCGTTGTTAGTTGTTACAAACCTGTATACATTTCTTTGTTTGGTTGAACACAGAGAAATATGTTTGGATAAATGCTTGTAACCAAACAGTTTTGAACCCGTTAACTACGATGGACTATCAAAATTATAACGATATGACCGTACCCCAGAACGTTTTCAGCCTACATTCTTCAAAGTATATTATTTGTGTTTGACTGAACGGATAAAATACTGTAATTTTTCTCCTATAGTTGTCAATGGGGTCTACGAAGTGTTTGGTTAGGAATTCTCACAAATTTCTTTTTCTATTTTTTCAACAGAACAAAGAGATTTTTACAGATTTTTGTGTGAACAATCCCATAAACCTACAATGCATGTCAAGGGTATTTTAATGACATAAATACCTGCTATGGCCTATTTTATTACTGTGATATTCTGTAACAAATTTTAAATTCTCTTAGAATGTTTGGTTTATTTTTTCTTTATTAAATTATCTTATTGCAAATATCTGTTTTTAATGCAGTACTTTGCTGTGTTTTACATTGCAATATTAATAAAGTACTTTCAGAGTGTACGATAGTTTTTAAGAGTAAGCATGCATCAAAGTCACTTTCATATGGAAAGTGTCCTTGTGCATTCGACTTTATCAAAAGCATCCTGATATTCAGCTCTGTAGAGACCAGCTGTTTACTCATCACATCACAGACAGAAGCATGCACAGGGATGAGGGCTGACTGTCTGATGTCTTTCAGCATAATAAATAGGCACATTTTCACCAGCTATCATTTTGTTTCCATCTTAGGTTAGAGAGCAAAGCCTCCGATATATCAGGGCACGTACAAGATAACACGAGTGACGCTGCACAAATCAACCACAGCACACGTTCCAGCGTGTCAATCTTCTCAGATGTTTGGGGTGCTCTGACAGCTGAAAGTGGATAGAGTGATAAAGCGTGCCTCTCCTGTTATCTTTTCATGCCTTCACCCTCCGCATTTTTCTGACATGATTAGAAAGACTGTATAGATAAAAATAGGCTTTGTAGCTTGATATCGTAAAAAAATTGTATGTGTTAAAGCAATGTTTCCCCAGAGATCATTCCCAGCACAGAACTATTTTTATTTGGAGTTTATATGAAGAGAAAGATGTTGTTTTGCTGAAGTTCATCCTAAAGGCTTTAATTATTTTGTGTTCATGCATGCACTTTTATTTACTCCGTATACTTTTAGATTTTCTTTCTGCTTTTTAATGATTGTGCAGCAACCTTGCCAGCAAATCTTGTTAAAATGTAAGGTTAGTTTAATTTATATAGGACCCCCTAAAATTCAGTCTCAATGGGATTTCTTTTAAGGTTCTTATGAAACAGAAAAAAATGACGTGAGTGAAATTGCTTCAGATTTGTTTTTTCGGGAACTGATTGGATGATAGGGCAGAGAGATTGGAACATTTTCAGGAAAAGAAGTCATTTGGAGGCAGGTTGGTTTTATGTTTTTGTTTGTTTTTGAACTGCATTTTTTATTTCAAGTTTATATTAAGTTAAACATTTCCTTACACGTTTTTTAATCCAAAGTTGTATCTATTAACATCAGTTAATGCAACAAAATAGATGTCTAGATGTTCTACATCTATTAAATAAACATAAATAGATGTAGAAACATTTAATAAAGTAAATTAATAAATCAATAAAAACAATACGGTTCATTATTAGTTTGTGATAGTTAAAAATTAATTTACAGATGTTAACAAATGCCTTAATGAACACCTTATTGTAAAATGTAACAAAAATACTCAAAATAATAATCAAAATAAATTCACATTATAAACTATAACTATAAAATGTTATCCGTTTAGGTTAGCGGGACTTACATCACAACTTTTATGACCTGTAGAACAGGATTTTTTAGCCGATGTATGATGGATCATTTTTGGCTTTTAATAATCATGAAACAGGCAAAATAGATGCTTTACATTTGGTCACGTGCACGTCTTCAGCCCCTATAGAAAGCATCCAGCCTTTTCTGTCATCTTTTGGAGAAAATAAAAATGAAAGAATCAGCAGCATGCCACATTTATTTTAGTGACTGGGAACACTGTGGCATGCATTGTCAATAGCGGTAAAAAATGTAATTAATTTGGATATGAATATGGATGGCAAGAACACCTATCATCAATTTAAAGTTAATCCTTAAAGAAAGCTGAAAACAGAATCTGTGCTGAGCTGGCCCTTGATTTGTTTTTGTTCCATTTAATATCATTCAGTTTTAAACTCCTTACCTCAACTGTCCACGTTTTGGAAAAATATAAATTATATTTATACATTATATTAACTTTTGACCGCATTTGAAAGATTAATTTCCATCTTGGTTTGTACTATAACCCACTTTTTTGGGGTCTAGTGCAATGTACTTCCAATGAACTACAAGAATATTTTATAAACCTTAAATATTAAGCCAGAACTAGTTGAAATTTGCCAATGTTTTGCTGTGTTTAAGCGGATTATGTGACAAAGTACACTCACCTGGGTGCACTCTTTCAGACGCACAATGTTAAAGCAAAGGCCACGTGGACACAGTTCTGATTTCTGCTTCATATTTCCCATCTGAATGCTGCAAAGACTTACAGAGACTTAGAAAGTTGCCTACTTGATCCCCCTGGGCAAAAGTTTACTACAACATACTGTCACATCTCTAGAACCAGTTTGCTTTTGCTCCAGGGACTTCCAGCCAACGTCGTCATGACTTCTCTTCCCATGTATTTGACGGTTACGGGTCTGACAGCGTGAGCCTCAGCACCAGTGAACATTGCACTCTGCAAGCTCGAAATTCTGCGGCTAAGCTTGGAAAAAACTGGCCTTCTGCGGATGTGATAAAGCATTAACTGAGTCCTCTTTGTTGACTAGGGTTTATACATGTGTATGTGTCTGGCGTTAGTGTCTGAAGTACTTATTTTGTATCAATGTTGATCCTGTAGTAGGATAATCAACTCTTAAGTGTTTGTTACAGCCACAAGACCTGTTCAAAGATGCCGTGCTGATTCACAGTAGCAAAGGTCAATCTCTGATGTGAAAAGCTCCAGCGGTCTTTGTTATCCTTTTATAGTATGTGTGGATATTTTACAGCTGCACCCTATGAGTGTATGTTTTTTTTATAAGGCATGACAAAAGTACAAATTTACTCCATCTTTTTGCCAATTTCAGAATCAATCCCTTCAGTTAAAGCTGTAGCTTTTCAGACTGTTCCTCTGAAACATTTGAAACCAGTCTCTCACCTGATAAAAGTACAATGTTTAAGGTATGGTTAATCTCTAAATCCTGCCTAATGGAAAGAGCAGATGTTATCTTGCTCCTTATAGCCGGCGTAGAGCTGCGGGCTGGACATAAGGTCATCTCGGTCATTGTTGATAGAAATAGCCCAGAGGTTTGTGTGTGTGTGGATATTGGATGACTGTGTACTGGACTCATGCATCGCAAATGTTTCGTCAGGCAGGCTTGAAACAAAAAGCAAAGTTTGAGAAGCCTTTGGAGGGTTTTGCTGTCCCTTCTGGCCGTCTGGACACAGAACCATCCCGTCATGCTTTGATTTCGGAAGTCTGTTGAGTTTGAGAGAATTGGTACCCTGGAGGGACATTTCTCTTACAGGAAAAGGACACAGTGAAAGGCATTAGACAGCAGTGTTCCACTGTGAATTTGAGCCTGAAATCGCATAGTTTCTCATGGAAAGACCTGTAAATGGTGTCTATAATCGTCTTATATGTGGAGGTGCATGCAATACATGGCTCAAAAATGAAGTGTCGATAGGTTGTGGTTGTATGTGTTTCACAGCTGGCCTTATTTTAAGACCAATTTCACAAGTCATGTTCACTGTCATGGTCTAGTCTGTGTGCACTTGTACAATGAATGAGAGAATGCATCTACTGTACATTCCCACAAGCACACCACTATTTATTTGTTTATATATTGTTTTGCAATATGCATACTGTGCACAGCCTGCTTTGAAAAATAGATTTTCAAATACAGCAGGGAGCTGCAAGATACAGCATACTGCTTACACTGTTCATAGCTTATACTGTATACTTTGTACAGAATCTTCTACTTAAAAACAAGAGATTTAACACAAAGAAATGAGCGAATTGTAGTATGCCCCATCGTCATCCAGGTAGCTTGGCATTAAATGTAGTTGCAGAAAAAATAAACATTTTTCTTAAATAAGCATTTGTAGATGTGCAATGTGAAAGACTGAGAACATGACAATATACACAAAAAGCTACAAGAAAATCCACTTTATATCATAAAAATTAACATTTGGAGATTTCCTTTATACATGTACAAATATTACTGTTATATTGAATATAAAATTGTTCACTTTGCAGTATTTGAGGTCTGAAAATGTAAAGAAAGTGTCTTTTCTGTTATTTACTTTTTTCATTTTCATTTTCTGCAAATAAATGGAATCCTGTCTGTGAATTCCTATGCAAAGTCATTTTTTATGATTACATCTGTACACATAGAATCATTTTACACAATGTTAAGAACATTCTGTAAAAATATAACATAAAAACCTTTGAGTAAAACCAGGTCACAGATTAAAATCATAATCATAATTAGATTTTCTGACTTCAGCCTGGTTTTTACAGGCAGGGTCACAAATGTAAAAAATATTTTTCTTTGAAATGTGGGAAATGTAGTGTTCGAAGTTCACAGAATATTTGTGTACCACTACACATTTTAACGCTTGAAGTCGGTGCAGAAGAAAAAAGTAAAGTTCCTTGAAATATCAAAGGGTTTTAAAGACATTCCGATGTTGTTTGTGATTTATCTAGACACTGCCATCCAACTGTTGTATAAATGCAATATTGCACTTGTAGTGGTTTGCTGTATATGAGCATGGCCGTGATTAGGTCAGAGGGATTTGATGCAAGATGCAAATTGATGCAAGAATTTCTGTTATGTAAAACACGCCTGGAGTTTCATTACCCGCATTTGTGTATCCATGTGTAGATCTGTGCTGAGTGGCGGAGTTGTACGAACAGCAAAAGCAGTTCCACTAATGTCCATCGTGTGGCTCTGACTGAGCCAATCAGATTCGTGAACCTTAAAAGAAATGTTGTATCACAATAAATATTACATTCAGATATACTGAAGAGGACTTTTGAAAATCCTCTTTTAATTTTTTTCATGAATGTGTATTTAATATTATTTCATGTTTTGTATAAATTTAGGCGTGACACTAAATGTTCTTTAAATTGAAAAAAATGTGTCATTTATTATTGCCACATTATAATTGCAAGGTCAATTTGAAAGCATTTTATCATGGGATATGTTATTCGGTTCATAACACAACCTTCGAAGGCTTGTAGGGAGAGAAGATATTGATGGTCAGCCATTGTGCCATATTGTATGACCGCTCCTAAATCTGTCCCTTTCTCTCTCTCTCTCTCTCTCTCTCTCTCTCTCTCTCTCTCTCTCTCTCTCTCTCTCTCTCTCTCTCTCTCTCTCTCTCTCTCTCTCTCTCTCTCTCTCTCTCTCTCTCTCTCTCTCTCTCTCTCTCTCTCCCTCTCTTCTTTTGTCTCTGTGATCAGTAGTAAGATCTAGTAATGATTCTACTCCAAGGTTTTAATGCAATTAAATAAACTGCCGGGTTTTAAATCCTGATTTAATCCAATCAAGGACATTGTGCGCTGGGCCAAAACAGATCTCTAGTCAACACTATTAATTATTACTTCAACATTCAGAGCCAATGTTCACTTCATCATAAACTGACTCGTCAGCTATTAGAGACTCTGTGAGTTAATACATCGTTAGCATTTGATTCAATAATTTGACTCTCAATCTATTTAGTCATCAAAATGTTACATTAAAAATGCATTTAAAACTAAAAGGAGTATGCTGTAAGCTTTCAGTTGGTGAATTTATCCTGATATTGGGGAAACTCAGGAGACTGAAACTTCTAAAAATGGGTAAATAGAACTCTAGGGATGTGTCGTATGTGATGGATGGAAAATGCTGTGTATTGTCATGGTGTGTGATAATATAACAGTCTGATATTGAGGAATACATGGTTTCCTCCCGTTTTCCTTTCACTCTATTCCTAGAGGTGTTTCGACGCTTTTTCCATCTCCAAGGTTGAGGTTAATTTAGACTAGATCTTTTATTTGTTCCCAACCAAGAGAAAACTCATTTTTCTGTGCAGCAGTTAAAGGTCTATTGGAGTACAAATCTTTCACATATTCGGCATGGATTTTCAAGGTCGTTACGCAGCACAGCGCTTTGCTTTTTCCAATCAGTTGACTCTCATTGCGTGCCAGCGGCAGAGTAACCACAGCTGTCTGAGACCAGCACTACAGGTCTGAGGGTTCAAGGAATGTAGATGTGAATAAACTATCCAATAAGATTTGGAAATGCCGAAAGAATAAAAACCATTTTTGATGTGTGGACGCTTCTGGGCCATTCCTGTCTTGTGGTGACATAAAATGTACATTCTTAGAGATTGTATTTGTTCCCATTAAATGGAACCCTTTGTTGTTATTATTCTAAACCTATAAGAGTGAGAAATCAAAGAGATATCGGGCTATACACATGTTATGAATCTGATGACATTTTTTTTTAGAGACGACATTCTTTGTAAGATGAATGACAATACACGAACCAGAATCAATAAACCCCAAGCAATAATAATGGAGTAGGAATGTTGTCTCATTCAGGAAAGAAGCAAATATGTAACAACATCTTTGTTCCATATCAGCCACCATAGTGCTTGAAAAGGAAGTTAGCAGTTTGTAACCTTACCACTCACTGCTGATAATTTTTTTTACAAACCGGGTGAGCGACCTTGAAAAATGTGAAGTCAATTTTAACTTAGCCATCCAAAGTTATCCAAAAGTACAGTTCAAGTTCTGTTGAATTATGGATCACAAATATGCCATTTAATTGTGATGGTTGCTATGTAGCTGGACGTCTTGCAAATGTGGCCGACTTCGGTTGGCGTAAAGATACTAACTTGGCTTTAGAAACCAATGTATTAACAAAATAATACTAATTACTTTAAAAAGAACCTGCTGAGTATATGGTGAAAACCTTTCATGTTAAGGTTAACCTTGCATGGATTTTTTTATGATAAAATCTAGAATGTGAATGATACCAATGAAGACGTCTAAAACTAATGTATTTTCCATTTCTTTCATTCTTCATATATCTGGGCTGGTATAATTCTGGCCAACATTCAATTCAAAGCAGAAGAGTTAAAAATACCCCAACAAGTATAAGTCCTGTGTTAATACAACTGCAAGATTAATTCTCAAAGAAGCCCGGCTTTTCCACTTACAGTAAACTCAGTTTTTAACAAGCTAAAGATATTGGAATTATGAGGCTTTATGGTACATTTCCAAATAACATTACAAAAGTGCAAAGGTGGTTATTGTAGGAAGAGTTATTTCTTTATTGTTCAAAATGAAAATTAAATACGTGGTACTTAGTCGCGGTCATCCCTTACTCTTTCATTGTCTATGCCGCCCGATCTCTCATTATAATCCCTATCCCTCAGAAATCTCTCTCTGTTTCTAGGTCAAGAAAACACAGCGATTACCTTCAACCTTATAATATAAGAGCAAGGCCTTTGTCATGAATAATGCAGCTTGAGGGATTGAAGTGTATGCGAATTAAATAAATCAAAAGACCCCACACATACACACTGCATGCCCTCGTTCTCCTCCGAAGGATTTTCATCTAATCATACGCTTTAAGAAAGCCATTCAGAAATGCAGCGTAAGGGTGGGAGTCCTGATGCTCACATGACAAACATAACATTTGTGCCGATGCCAGGACGCAGAGCCAAGCAGAGATGTTAGAATGGTTCGATTGTTCAAGCAATCCTAAGTTTCCTCTAAGCTGTTGTTATTTAAACAAATGGGATTGTTCTGCAGGCTGGGGTGTGTGCATGCGTGCGAAGATGCCCGGCCTTGCTGTTCTCTTCAATGAAAGCTCACGACTCTTGAGATTTCGAAACTGTTGTCTAACTGCGTTTTCTACTTAACAGTTTTCGGAATAAATTTTGGCATTCATGTTGGTTAATTAGTCTTTAATTTGCTTCAGCTTCTGATCGTTCCTTGTTTATGAGTGAATGTTTTGAGTCACTTAACTTGCATACTAAAAGATGACCAAATTAAGCACAGCAGATTTTGTACTGGTACTTTGTCTGAAAAATGAAACACACTGTGCCATCAGCTTGAGCCAATCAATCAATCAATAAATATCCTCATATGCCAACCATAATATTCTTCTCTTCTTTCCCCAGAATCACGCTAAATGGGATGAAAGTGTCTCGGCCTGATGTGAGAATCGGCCGCTATAGAATGATCAAGCACGAGAGAGACAAACACAATGAACCAAACCCCCAGAGGTAAGGCATCCCTGTGGAGTTGGACACTATCTGCCCTGACTTTGCCATCATTGCCGGGAAGCTTTAAATCATTCCATTTATCCTATTATTTTGACTTATTGATCTGCAGTGCTGCAGAGCGTTTCAAACAATAGCTTGCTATAACAGATATTTTACAAACTTTTGGCAGATTGCATTCTTCTGTTCAGTTTAATTGCTTTGAACCTTGTGCTTCTGTCACAACTCGTGTTTTGATTTCAGACGTCTATGGTTTCATTACCGCACCGCTGATTACATCAGTGTTATAGCATTTTGATTAAAATGAGAAAAGGAGAAAACATGAAATCGTTACTGTAGGTCTTCATACAATAAACTACTGTAATTACATCTTAAGATATATCTATTAACAGTCATTGCAGAAGTTTACTACGGTTACTATCGGGTACTGTTGGTCAATGCAATAGTTTATTTTAAAAGCTTTAAAAACCTCTTCTTGAAAAACATCCTTATATTTAATCTTTATCTTTATTGTTAACTAAATATTTATTCTAAATGTTTAAAGGTTTCTTAAAAAATAGAACATTCTTGGATTTGTTTTTGGTTTATGCTGTACTGTACTTTTTCAAAAGTGAAGACAGAAAAAGCACAAAAAAAACCACTCATTAAGCCCCACCATAAATAATGAAAAATCTTGTGGGTGAAAGTGAAGTGAAAGCGACCTATTTGTCAGATATAGAGACCCATGTCCGAAATGTGACCCGTGCATTTAAGCCATCCAATGAGCAGTGGGAAGCTATCACTGCAGCACCCGTGGAGCAAACCGGGGGTTATGTGCCTCGCTCAGGGGCACGTCAGTTGCTACCTGTCGGTAAGGGGAATCGAATTGACGAACTTGTGATCACAAGTTTGACTGACTTACCAATAGGCCAGGACTGGCCCTTTTTCTGAAACCTTTGTTCAATAAATTTAACAGAAAATGTTAATAATGGCGAGGAAAGAGTCTTTGTGACATTTGAACCTTCTGATATCAAGCATTCTTAAAAATTTGCTTCACAAATGGTTAGATTAAAACATTCGTTTGAGCACTGTGAAGATTATTTGGTTCTTTACAAATGACACTTTATACATATCAGTCTGAACTGAATTACATTTACATTACATTTATGCATTCCAGAAGCTTTTTTTTCAACTTATATTGCATTATAGTACTCATTTATAGTATATATTTATTCAGAAAATTAAAAACTAAAAGAAATTAAAAAGTTTAAATCCAAATTTGTGAGTATAATAACCATTGTGTGCACACCCTCATTGACCCGCAGCGGTAGAGCGATGCTATCTCATTCATTTTAATGCAAGCTTGGCAACCCGAGTCCCAGTAACCATTAGCGTCAAGAAGTGGGCACGTCTAGCGATGCAACTAATTTGAGAAATGCAAATGATGCGCGACTTTCGGGAGCCACTGTTCATGGTAGTGAAGCAGTGAAGCTCAGGTTATCCATCTCCTGTCAGTACAGTGTTTGTTTAGTGAAACCAAAACCAGGAAAGCCTTCTAAGGCCTCAGATCAAGAGCCAGGCAACAAGGTTGCATCTAACCCTGCAGTTAAAATGCATTGTCCTAGCAAGAGATGTCTGCTTAAGACCTGTAATACATCTGCTGTGTAATAACATTGTCTAAGATAGGAAAATGTTACACATTTTCTAAATCTTCATATAGACGTTATCTTGATTATAATACAACAGACGTCTCAAAGATGCAAAGTCTTGCAGATGAAAAATATGCAAGCAATCAAAAAATATGTAGATGCAAATCCAGACATCAAATAGATGTCTGCCGGATGTATTTGTGATGTCAGGGAGCTGCAGGGAGGACACATACAATCTTAAAATGTAAAGCTTAAACACCTTGCAATGTAAATGTTAAAATCAATTCAGCTTGCACGTTTGACCTATGAAACATTTCCAACTTTTCCGAAATGTCTAGGGCTGTAAATGTGTTTGTCCTTTCGTCGAGCTCAATATGGCTGTGTTTTTTCATTCCAACTAGTAAAAGTTCTTCATGCATGAATAGCCCAGACGTCACAGTGTAAAATAGCCCAATCAATGAGTCGATAAGCCCATCTGCAGGCGGGGGGCTTCTAGCCAGATTGTTCCAGGTTAAAAAAGCTTTAAAGAGAAGCATCTAATTGCAAAGCAATTCCTGCCGCTATGTGTTGGTCCACTCTTTCATAGTGGTTGTCAATCTTGGGAGAACTCTGAGCGAAACGGTAAGACAGAAGCAAGGGAACGCTATTAAAAGTTGGGATTGGTCTTTTTCTCTGGAAAAGGGTTTCACTCACTGTGCGAAGATAAGAGTGAGTCATTTATTCGCCTTTTGCTCTGTTTAATTCTTATCCTCCCTCCCTTGATCTCTTTCTCATTCCCTGGCTTACTGTCTATCTTTTAATGTCTCTCACCCGCTTTCTTCTCTCTCTCCCATCGAGTGCCTCAGACAATTCAAGTAATGAGTGAAGCCCACCCTACGAGCCACACGCGAATGCTAAACTCATCTTTGCTGGAGAGGAAGAAACGTGGCCTAGAAATGAATGAGATGTCTCTGCTGAAGTTAATGAATTGAAAAATGGCACACCAGAATGGGCCTGTTGTCACAGACAGGTCATTTGTGTTTTGTCTCAAACTGGAAAAGTGACATGATGCCTATCGGTGAGACTCACCTCCTGTACAGGCATCAGACCAGAATATGTGCCCTTTGCTGTGCCCTAGATCTTTTTTTTTTCATCGTTTTCTATTCACTCAGAGATTGTGTTACAGCTTTGTCAGAACTTTTGGAGCATTGTCAAAGGGTCATATCAAGATTAAAACTTCATATAAGAATTTTGAACACATTCATGGCAGGATGGTATCAAGTCAAATCTGAATCCAATATTTGCTTTACTTTCTCGTGAAATCTGATAAATTTGTGTATGCAAAACGAAGGTATCCTTCATTGCTTTCCGATACACTTAATACTAAACATGTGCCCCAAAATCGACCTTGGTTGTATAGCAGGATTGAGCTTGAAAAAAAGGCTGTCGAGAAGCAGTATGGAGCAAAGTTTTGTATTCATTTAAGTATCATTTTTGATTTCCATAACATTTCATTGCATTTATTGCCAGTACAAATAACTTTCTGTGCATTACAAAGTTTTCTGCTGATGGTAAGGATTGTTCAAGGAACCGTTCTTTACAAAAAAGATTAAAAAAGCAAAACAAGCTTTTATGGCTAAATGCTTATATTTATAATGCTTATATATGTTTTTAATAAGTTATTATAAAAATCAAATGGCTCTTCTTGATTGTTCTCTGAAGAATACTTTTTATCGCTTAATTTTAACAGCAAAATGCATCAGGAGTGCTGAAAGTGTCTCAGATTTGGGATAAACATCTGAGACAGTTCAAATGCTTTATAAAACTAGTAAAACTAAATTAGGTCTCCCGAGCTTTGAAAGAACAACTTCTGAGAAATGCTATTTTGTCTTGAGGCCTGAGGTGCATTTATCACACATTCACTTATTCTTCTGATCTGTGACAGTTTTGCTTCGGCTTCAAGTGAGGTTTCGTCTCAGGCCGGTGATAAGCTTTATTTTAGTGTTATTTTAAGTGCGTTATGTCAGGTCTAAATAAGTAAGCCATCTGTATGATGTACGATGAAAAAAATCCACACGCTCCGGTTGGACTGGCCACTGCGGCTTAATGACAAACCATATATCAAGAAGTGCACTCTAAAATTGATGGATATCAATGCCACCCTCTAAAACACTCCCTGACTCCGGCAGAGCTAAAATAACCCACAGAGACACGAATCAGTGAAGGTGGCTGTCGCAATTCACCCCGACATCTGATTCAATAACTCATTAGCAAAATAAAGGAAATGTGGGCTGCTCTTGAGATTTTATTTGCCGGATTTGTGACACACTGATGTTGGACGAGAAGGTCTGGCTCAGTCTCCGCTCTCATTCATCCCAAAGGTGTTCTATCGGGTAAAGGTCAGGACTCTGTGCAGGCCGGTCAAGTTCATCCACACCAGACTCTGTCATCCATGTCTTTATGGACCTTGCTTTGTGCACTGATGTACAGTCATGTTGGAAGCGGAAGGGGTCAGATCCAAACTGTTCCCACCAAGTTGGGAGCATGGAATTTTTCCAAAATATCTTGGTATGCTGAAGCATTCATAGTGAGAGTGATTGAAACACGGATTTTGATTTTTGAATGGATGAGCGAAATACTTTTTGGAAATATAGTGTATATTGTAGTATTTTTGTTGGTATTGTTTCAATGTAACTCGTCACACAGGTTGGGCTCATTTGTTCTCAAGATACACTGCTCGGATACGCAACGTGAGGAGGAAGCGGCTATGGTGTCATTACTTAAAAAGATGAGTTGTTTCAGCTGATGAATGTTTCCCCTTTCCGTAGCTCTGTCAATGCCACAGCTTTTGTTTGGTCACTCCATACAGAGGCTTCTTTCCCTTTAATGGGACATCATGATTGCCAGAGGAAAGCAGGGTTCTATTCATCAAGCTTCCGCAGATTAGTTAGCACTGTCGCACACCGGCGCGCATGAATATTAAGTCTGCATGGGCTTGAGCTCTCTGGCAAAACTCTAATTTCATTCAACCGTTAATAACATAAATCATTATCCGCAGTCTGTTTAATGGCCTTTGTGGTACCTACAGTGATACTGAAGATGATAGCAACACATAAATCAAGCTAGCCTTTAATGGACAAGTTTAAAGTCGCTGCTAGTTTTTGTGTGCGATTCATTTGTGAAGATCTTCAGCCGTTACGGTCAGAAAGCTCAATGTGCAATGCAACGTAAAACATGCTGGGTTTGCATAACGTGGAGCTCATTAAACCAAAACATTGTCTAAAGTATCGATAGACTAAAAGTCTTGTACTCTCTGATCTTAACCAATAAACTACAGAGCGTAAAGCAAAATGTACTTTGTGTCTTACACAACAAAGTAAGTGCAAGTGTTTTGAGATGCACATGGAATAAAGGCCCTCCATCATCCATGGGTGTGATGGTGTAACAACATTTACAAATGTTATTTCACCACCTGCTGGTTGACAGTGGTACGACCACATGAAGCTGCCTTACTGGTTATTAATGTATATGCATTTGACAGATTTATCCAAAGCAGTTTATTGTGTGTTTGTTATATACACCTGAAGGGATAGTTCACCTAAAGATAGAATTTTTTTTTATTGTTGTGTCATTTTAAACCTGTATATGTCTCTTCTGCAAAACGCAAAAGAAGATATTTTGAAGAATGTGTTTAACCAAACAACTCACATCCATTATACGTACGTAAAACCACTAAAACATTTATTTAAATATCTCATTTTGTGTTAGAGAAAAGAAAGACTCATTTGCAGGTTTGAAACTGCATAAGGGTCAATAAATGATGAGAGATTTTTGCTAGTGCCCTCCTCAACGTGAAGTACATAAACAGGCACATTTACAATTCTAATGAAAAGGGGGACAAAACTTGCCATCATTTACTCATCCTTATGTCATTTTAAAAGCTGTAATACTTTCTGTATTTCACAGAACACAAAATTTGATATTTAGAAATATGTTGGTAAATGGACCCATTGATTTCTATCATAGGGACACAAAACCAATGTTAGAGAAGGGATGCCAGTTCCCAGTGGCAATCCTTTAAATATCTTCTGTTATGATGAAAAAAAAGTAATGCACGTTGGAATGAAAAGAGGATGAATAAATAATAACAGAATTAATTTCTGGGGTAAAATATCACTTTCATCTTGTTATATGTCCCTTTCAAAGAGCCCTGTTGTGCCAAAAATGAAAAAGAAGACAATGGATCATCTAATGCTGCTCTGGTTTCTTTCAGATTCAACAAAATCCAGAACACCAAGAACACCATGAGGAAAGATGGAATCAGCTCTCTGATGTACAGAGTGGTGTCTGTGAAGAAATACCCGCTCTATACAAACATATCTGTTGAGATCGGCAAGCCCCCGCCTAGACCTGTCAAAGGATAGAGAGCTACCGGGTCTTGACCTGAAGTTCAGCACACACCCACTAACTATGATCACAGCACTGATATGCTGAACAGGTTAGTTCTCAGGAATACATTGGGACTTGGAAGCTTGATTCGTCAATGTGGATTTGACACATAGTGTTCTGGGAATAGGAAAATCATTGGACAGTATTCCAGGGGCTGGTTTAATTCAGACCTTAAGGATACAAGCTAAAGCTCCAAGGCATTTTAATGGAAGGATTGTTCAGTTCTGGTTCTGGTGAGTGACCTTTGAACAATGAACAATGAAAAGCCCGGTCACTTTATGTAAATTAGTCAGAACATACTGTACTGCGAATGTGTCTTTGTGCCTGCAAATACCGCAGCGTTCAAATCTTTTCTTTCTATCTCAGATATTGTTGGACTGTGTGAGGTTGATAGATTGGTGCTTGAAGTTGGCTCTTTTCCTGCTTTCCTCCTCTCTTTTATTTTGTGTCGTCTCCACTTTCGTTTCTGTGTTGGGACATTGATCTTAGCTGAATTTTGAGCATACTCAACACTCATTTCCATGGAGTGAACCCTTGTTGAGATGAAGGGTAAATTTCATGACAACCTGGGTGACAGAATCTGAACAAAGCCCTGCAAGCACATGACTGCGTCAATTTGGAAGGGATGGATCGCCGCAGTTGATCGTCTGATTGTCTGACTGCTGCACAGAGGTGTGAAAATACAGATGATGAAACCTCCATCTATCGACACCTGCTAAAGAAACAACTGTGTACAACAAACTATCATTTCTTTATCGTTTACTTTGCCTCGACGATCCATATTTAGATCTGTCATATTTCCTTGCTGTTTGGAATCTTGTATGCTGTCGTTCACAATGCCCATGTTGTTCAATCTAAAAGTCTCTAACACTATAGAATAATCTACAATACAGATGTAGAGGTATGTGATGTATATTATATCGACAACAATTCCTAATGATCAGAACTGAATGAAGATGCTTTTGTTTGTCATAATCAGAAAGAATTTGTATAACCAAAAATGAAGTCTTTCATTTTCTCGCCCTCATATTGTCTAAAAGTGATATTTCATCCAAAAATAAAAACTGTGCCATCGGTTAATCATATTGCGTTAGGGGGATATTTTATCTGAAAAACATATAAAACCAATAACAGATCATCGAAAAATGTTGTTGAATGATACGAAACCAATGCAATTCTTTAAAATATTTTCTAAAGAGTACTGCAAATTTTTGGGGATGACTGTCATTTTAAGATCATATACAGATAGGTTTTGAAGAATACAAAATAAATCAGACACTCCTCTTTAATTAATAAAATACATTTTTAATGTTAATACACCTTCAGTTAAAGGACTGTTTATTGTGAGCATAAGACCAAAATTCTAGGTACAGAATTTGTTTAGAAAACTGTTTAAGCAGAATTCTTATATACAGTATTTGAATTTCCACTAAAAACAACATGGGGGCGAGTAAATAATGACTGTAGTTTTTTGGACATATACTCTTTCTTAAGTTGTTTCCTTTTAGTTCTTGCATTTCTCTTGCTGTCTGCTTTTCTTTCATTGCCTGCAAACACCAATCCGATGCCTTTAGATGCTTTATGAGAGGTACAAATGTGTCCGCACAGTTTAAGCAATTCTGTCTTTGTTATTTCCTTTGGAGAGCTGTGTGTGGACAGTTCTTTTAAGCTATTGATGATTCTTTCAGCCGAGTACAGGGGAAGCAACTAATGAAAGCCCAGCCACTCTCTCATTGTCCTTTAAGAAAGTATTTTCTTGTGTTTAAAGTAATGCATGTTCTTTGCTTTTCCATTTGCCTTTTTACTTTCAGCCTTATCTGCTCATTTCATGTTGTGTTGTCTTAACTGCTGACCCAAGCTGAAGACTCAACGTTGCTTTCCTTCCCGATGTCTTAAGCACTCTATCACATTCGTCTCATGGGTGTTGCAAGCTGTTTGTGTTTCTCAGCTGCTATGGTGTATAACTGTACATTTACCATCAGGCGAAATAATGTTTTGACACAATTGTGTTTTTATTTTCTTAGATTGCCAGCCTTAAAAATGCAGTATCATCCATATTTAGATTTATTTTATTCTTTATTAAGCAAAGTTGCGCTTGTGTTTAGGTTTATTCTGATTTCGGTTGATACATATCTTATATGAACTATATTCAAATAGTTCTGCGTTTTAATTACGAGAGCTGTGCTGTAAAATGTTGTGAATCTTGAATCTTTGACTTGTGAATGAGATTTCAAGGCAATCTCCAAATTAAAAAGACGCTTGGCTTATCCCGGAATGTCTGTGCAAATGAGGATTCTGTTTCAGTCGCTGTGAAATGAGATTATTTATTTTTAGTTCTTGTATCAAGGCACATATTGAGTTTGAAGACGAAATGTTGCAGAGTGCATATCATTTGCATTTATTTGAATTCAGGAAATGGAATTGCACTCCCTGTGATTTATATAATGTGAGTGGGACTAGATTAAATGCTTTCATTTCTGTTCGGTGGCCTCGCACACTGTTGCATGCAACTAGTTGAGCCTCACGCAGCATGTGATATAATGTGTCACTCTTCCAGTTCTTTTATACCTCAGCATTTGAAGCATTCTAGTGACACCATGTATTTGGATGTCGTGAATTCTGTATTCTAAATTGAACTGTATCTTCTGTGAGTCAAAATTGAATAGCCAATACGATTTTTTTTCATCTCAATGCCTTCTTAAAATATGTTTAGTTATATCTGCCAAATTTATTTATTTGTATCCTCCAAGATAGCTGCTTGTATGTTCTGTTATGCACAACTTCACCAATTTAGTAAAGCACAAACAGTTTCGAGGTCAGAATGCTACTGCTTGCTTCAGCAAATCTCACTTTATGGTTTGCAAAATCACACCGACGCCACAAAGAAAATTGCTTTTTATTTTTTATGGCGTTTTCGTTTTCCTTTTATTTCATCCTTGGGTCAGCAAATCCTCCCGCCCCGAGAACTCAAATACACAAACAAACTTCACTTTTCTCCAAATGCCCTTTTGAAATCTGTGCCACCTCCCTTCCCCATCACCAAGTTAGCCCTCAGCTGCCCTTCTGAAAGCATCTCATCTGTGCTTGATGGTTGTTTATCTGAGAGAGGGGCAGAGGTGGTCCAATATTCTACACTACAATGAAATGAACTACTACTGACAGCCTCAGGTCTTCAAGCCTGGGCACATTTTTAAAGACTTGCTGTCTATCGAGGTTTTTTGTACATTGAATGTCAAAAATGCTATATCTTATATAGAATGCATTATGTCATATCAAACATACGTTTTGTATACAATCAATAAATCTAATGCTCCGAGAAACTGACTATAAGTGTCACGTTTATGTGCATATTTAGGGATCGAATGAATGTTTGGTATGAACATTTACTTTGTACATTGAGTTTTTTATATATCTGACCCTTTCTGTGAAAACTCTTTTTTGTGTACTGATATTCCAAAAAATAATTTATAAAATGTAATGATTTTTTTGTGAAAATCCATCATGATATCTTTAATATTTACAGAGTAATACGGTGTTGACATTATAGTGTTAATGTGTTATTTGATTCTGCCACCTTAGAAAGGTTTTCACAGACATTTGCTTTTAAACTATTAAAAAATAATGATATGTATCAAATATAATATACTGATATATTCCATTAATTTCCAGTTGGCAGTTAGGTAAAAAATTCTTAATTGATTTTCTATGTTAACACAGCAAGTGCCACAGAGTCACCAAAATATTTGGGTGTTTCTTAAGTCCCTTAACTCCATTTCTGCAGAAGAACGAACTCTGAACGAATTGAGGACAGAGAATGCATCTTTTTTAACTATTAAGATGCCTGGTAATCTTCGTGTTGGTCACATGACCCTCAGAGGATATGTTTAAATTAATCATTGCAACTTTAATTGAAAGACAATTATGTTGGTTTTATTGTAAACAACATTCACAATACATTTTTGACATTTTCAAAGGCATACAACAGTTGTGTGCGACACCTCGATCGTCCGCCATAGTTATGCCACAGTGACCATTGGGAGTTTTAACAGGGTCAGCATGAGCAAGGATGCATTCGAATGTGATTTAAGAAACACCCTTAACACAGAAAAAAAACTGAAAAATGCCAAAGACTATTTTCAGACATATCATTTTACAGATAATGGTTTACATATAGTAAAACCTCTAACAGCTTTTATCTGTTGATTAAATGACAAATTGGATCTAACATCTTTCATTGCATATGAAATGGCAGGAGAGTTTTATGCAAGCTGTTGACAAATCTAGATTTTTACAAGGGAGAATTTTTTCTTGACAGATGTTGCAATATATAACCAACTTACATTATCAACAGCATCACTTATGGTTTATTCATTTTTGTGTACGTTCTGTGTCTTTGAAACGAATTCATCCTTGAAAATGTTACCGTCTCCACATCAGTCAATACTAACCATCTTATGAAGCATTGGTGGGATTTGTTCATATAAAATCCATATATGATAGGTTACTTTATTTGTAATCCTTGCTACATTAACTGTGTCCATGCCAGCATGACAGTAATGTCAAATCAAACAGTGTCAACATACTTTGGTTTCCAGGGTTTGGAACCAGAACACGTATGTAAAAGTACATGCTACTTTAAATCATATAAAAACACCAACCAAAGCTTGTAAAAATAAAGATAAGCGGATAATCCTATCACCTGCTGTTGAAAAGCCTTGTGAGAATGCACAAAACTCCTGCTGTCAAACACAGCGTTACCACAACCGACAAAACACAAATAAACAAGCAAATATGCTCAGTGTGCTATTTTTAACCATGCCAAAAAGGTGTCTCAGACCTAAACTCTATTATCTGAACATTTGGAAATGTCCCCCAATAATCATAAACCATATTATAGCAACGTTAATTAGTTAGTTATATACAAAAAATGTTAAACAAATAAAATGTGTTTAATCATACAAAAGTTTAATTTATATGCTAGTCTCTGTTTGGTATAATGTGCTGAGATAACTGTGCAATGTTCTATAAATGGGATGACAGATGTCCCTGTTTGACCTCTTCTCTCAGTTTAGCCCTTCTTCATGCTGGCAGTTTCGGACACGGGAACAAGTCGCCAGCCGGTTGCCCTCCCAGTAACCCGCGTCCTGCCCGTCGTGACATCGGCATTTGGTGCAGGAGTCAACCCACACTGCATCACCTGCTGAGATCACCTTGCTTCTAGAAGAATCCACATAGCAGTTGGGCCCTGAGAAGAAAAAAATTAGCTGATTTGTGAGGTATAGTTAAAGGTAATATGATATTTGTGATGTTGATGTGATGTCGATAAAGTCACAGACGCTGCAAATGTGTCACATATTTTTGAAATTTTCACTCTATGATGCAATAAAAATGTCATCAACCTTACAGTACCTGTAACATGGGTCCTATAAATGATACACTGTAAAGATTTTTAATCTAAAAGGGGATCTGTATAATAGAGTTAACAGTAGAAAAGGCTTTAGTAACACTTCACACTCCATCCCAGATGGCAAGAATGCAGGAACAGCAGGTTTACCAAACAACATTAACCTAGAAATGATTGTGTGAATCTATAGGTGAGAAAACATATTTCACTCTTGGTTGCGACTGCTTCTTAAAGAAAGCCCTGCATCCCAATAAGAATGCTTTTTCTTCCTAAATAGTATTCAAATTTAAAATGTGTATATCCCAAATCACAGTTTAATGGTAAATTCAAAGTGCAGACCTTCTCCATCGTAGAATATAATCCACAATTTACTATTAATGATGCTACAGTGCATTAATAAACGCTTGAGGGATATTTGAATAAGAGTGGTAGTTCACCCAAAAATAAAAAATTAATCATTTGCTCCTCTCTTGTCATTTCAAACGTGTGTGACTCTCTTTCTTCTGCAGAACAAAAAATAAGATATTTCAAAGAATGTTCGGAACAGAAGCGGCTGTTGTGTGGACAAAAAACCTGTGCAATTGAACGTGTGCCTATTAAAATATCTTCTTTTGTGCTCTGCAGAAGAAAGTAAATCATATGGGTTTTAATGACAAGAAGATGGCAGTATTATTATGAGATGTATTGTATGCCTGTGGCACAAGCAGTGGTGATGGGTTAATTGCGGAAATGTAATACCTCGGAATAGGACTTTAAAAATCCTTAACAACTACTGGAAAGCCTTGAAGAGTAGACAAAGGCACACTGCTTGACTGTATAGAGTTTAAAAGGCATGATTTAAGTTGAAACTGAATGGAACGTCTTAAACAGAAAAGCAAACAGTAGCGTAGCCATCAATTGAGAAGCAACATAATTTGGGAACTGGCTATTTTTCAAGTGTTTTTCAGAGATATATGCTTTTGATTTATGTGTGTTGTTTTAGCTGTCCACATACAGTAGCTGCCTTATCTTTCCTTCCAGTAAACACTATAATTGCCTTAATGCATTACAGTGTACTGTAAAAAACAGCAGTAGCTAGATTTATAAGGACTGTAGCTGTACTTTATGAACTAATGGCATATAAAGACTAAATGCAAATGTAAAGACTAAATGCAAATGTATCCAAAAAACATGAATGGAGGCTATTAGAACATACTTATGCATTGGCATTCAGTGATACTTCAAAATACCAAAATATGCATTACTGGTCATAAATATTAGGCATGTCAGCATTTTCACGCCAATAAATGTTTTCAAGTCAGTTATTAATATAATTTACTGAAAAGTGTCTTTCGAAAACATAAGATCCACAAAGAGATCTGGTGTCATCCTCTATTTCATCTATTATTACATGATAAAAAGAGAGGAAAACTTCTACAGACTAAATCCAGAGGCATTGTTAATGTCTTAAGGTCTTCAAGAGACCTACCTGCAAAGCTACAATACTGTAAAAGGTTCTACCTGCAAAGCTACAATACTGTTAAAGTTTCTTCACACTACTGCATCATAAAATTCTCACTGGATCATTACAAATTATGACAAAATCAATGTTTAGAAATGTCAACTTATATTTTTTTTAAATCACACTATTGCAAATGAAATTAATACTGACTCAAACCTTTAAACCAATGTTAGTATTGACATGTTTGCACAGTTCTGTATATTTGTAGACATTAAACATTTCTTATATAATATAGTTTATTTTAAGACTTACCATCCTTACACTCTGGACAGCACTTTCCTTTCTGATAGACTGGGTTCACACATGGTGGGGGGGCACAGTCTGCTACCAGACATCGGGCAATGCCATCGCTATCACAAGTGCACTGTTCACACTCTGATGGCTGTAAAAAAATTCAAAACATTTGTAAATAGGTTGTACTGTAGAATATGTAAATATGAAATAAACCGCATTATATTTTGGAAGCATGATCATCAGGACTTAAAACTACAGCATAACATATGTTTGTGTTGTTGCAATCCAACAGTGTCGTAATATTTTAAATTGTGAACAGCGTGATCATTCCACCCCCGTCCTGCTGTTTAAGCGGGAGCAGCATTACCACCTGTGGCTCAGTACTGGAAGTCAGGTTTAATGGACTGTAAGAAAAGGATGTCAGCTCAGGCAAAATGTATTCCTCTGAGCCTGTCAGAAGGCTTCTATTTTCTCCTCAGGGATCCCCCATTAGCCATAATAACCAAATCAGGGGGATAATGAAGCACATTTAAGCGCTTCTCTAAGCCTGTGCCACCCGAATTAAATTCTTTAAACAGGGTATTGAATTGCCCTTGGTGATTCCAACATCAGATTTGTTATTTGTCTTGCCTATAAGAACAAATGAAACCTTATCTCCCAATGAATTTCAGCTATGAAAATGTATCCGAATGGAATTGCCTCTTATCAAGCAATTATGTTTTAGAAGTAAGAATCTGCTTTTGCCCTATGATTACAAAAATACGGCAAAATGTTTCGATTTCTTTAATGTCTACACCACATAATACGCCACGCTTTTACAACAAATCCATATAAACTACACACAATAGTATTATTGCTACCACTTTTACTTAAGTTTGAAAGTAGTATGTTGTTTTTTTAAAGGGACAGGTAAAATTGTGTCCAGGGTAAGCCCACCCTATGTTGGTGGCCTAGGCAATGATTTATAATGCGCCTCTCTTACAAAAATAAATGAATAAATTAAAGAAAATATTTTTTAAGCAAAGCCATTTTTATTTCAATACATCACGAACTGTAATTAACATAAATAGGACCTGCATAAATAAAAACTTAATATAATTGTTATGAAAATGTTATTGTTCCTAATCAGTGTTACAAGGAGAATGTTTCTAATTAAGCAATGTAATTACAGCCTATAAACATTATGACTGACATGAACTTATTATTCATACCCCTTTATATTTGCAACATTTAATGTTTCCTAACTTTTCACATTGTGTTTTACTTTGTTTTTTCTCATGGCAAGTAAATCAAAATGGGAAACATGCACTTAAACACAGAAGCAACAGACACAAGCATTGGTTTCAGGAGCATCTCTTGGAGTCTGGGAGTGAGATTAGCTGCTCAAATCACATAAGGTGGCATAATTAACATGTTAAGATGATGTATTATAATCATTACTCATTTTGGCGCCTCTAGGGATCAGTGGCGCCCCTGGCATTTGCCTACCCCGCCTTTGCCCACTGCCGGCCCTAAACTCAGCAATAACTCATAAACATCTGTAAGACTTTCTATCAGGAGACAAAGTTAAATATTTTGGAGAAGCTTGTAAACCGAACAACGGCACCCATTCAATGCATTGGTTATGGTGTTCATACAATAGAAGTGAGTGGGTGCCAGTAAACAACATTCTTCAAAATAACTCTTTTGCAGAAATGATAAAGTCAATAAGATTAGAAACTGTTTTTCGGCTGTGCAATCCTTTTAATATGGTGTTAAGTAATACACAGGCTTATTAAAGAGTGTTAGGGGTGTTTTGTTTAATGTGATGGTGAATCACACACACACACATGCACAAACACACAAACACGCTCCAACCCCATTGGGTCATTTTCATCCCTAACCACGTGGTGGCGCTACACATGTTGAATTATCCTTTATGCATAATTCAGATTTTAAACAATATCGCCAATGGGAAAAACTTTAACTTTAATATGCAGTTTTATATGTATAAAATAAAGTATTCTACAAAAACAAATCACTTCTATAAATCTAAAGAAAAAATCTATTCCGAATGTAAAAATAAATGAATAATTCAAAATAATGACATATAATTCACATATGATTTCGACTACCTGAAAGTTCTGGCCCAGCTCGTAAACTTCCCCGCGGTACTCGCAGCCGATCATCTCGCATCTCGGGCAGCAGTCCGTCGGGTAGTGGCTGACATGGATGCAGGCGGCCGGCAGGGATGTGCACTCCGTCCTCGCGCATGCTGACCCCTCTGCTGTGCACTCACACTGGGTACAGGGGTCCGAGTCCAAAAAGTACCATTCTCCCACATAATACACGCTGCCGTTCGCATCACACGTCATCTGCTGTCCGGCGAGCGACAAAGCCAAAGCGCGCCCGCTGGTCAGCAGCAGCAGCAGGGCGAGACACCCGGAGAGAAAGCGCACCCTTGGTGCAGCCATGTCACTGCAAACTTTGTCAAATAAGTCCTGTCAATGTGTAGCAAATGTGAATTTGTTCCAATAAAATCGCAGTTTACTGTACAGGGTGACCGTTTTAAAGTGTTGTGAGTGCGGGGTGTGCGCGTTTCGGGCGTTTGCGGGACTTTTACGCCTCCTGGGCGTCACAGATGAATCGCAGAATATAATGTGTGCTTTTTCTTATTCTCTACCATTAAGTTTGTTCACGCGTGTCTTTAAAAACGCTGTCTGTACGTGCAAAAGCAGCCGTTTAAGTGTTCTGCCGCACAGCTGCGCGTTTGTGTGTTTGCGTGACTTTGTTTAACACTATCTTGAGCTTCGACCAATCACGTGACAGTGAGCTCGTTTCCATGGCAGCGGTGATGTTTACATGCTGGGAACAGGAAGCGGCGTTTGCTCTGGTGAGATGTGTCTGTGGGGAAATGCTTTTTTATTTAATTTCATTTAGAAATGTATTGCATTTGATACTTAAGGTTTATACATTATTATTGGTTTTTAATATGTGTATACTAAAATGTTCTCTGAGTAACAATTCTGTTACATCTGTGTATATTTGCTCATTCATTTTTCAGTTGTGCCTTCAGTATGGACACAATGATGACACTTCAGTGATGATGTTTTAATGAAGGCCTCATGGACACTTTCCAACGCCAACAGTCCGTGTGGAGAATAGTGGAGGAAAATGTTCCCTATTCTGAGCTTCCTGAGATTAAAGAAGCTCTTGGAAACACACTGGTTGATATGTGCGCTGAGTTATGCGCAGAGGTAAATGAGTCTTGTTTTTATCGGTCTAAACTTTTCTTTTGGCACGCTTGAGATTTTTTTTCATTATTTAACATAAAGTTTTGAGCTGAAGGTGTATGGCTAAATATATGACATTAGTTTAATAGACAAAAATGGTATTAATTAAAAAAAGATTTCAGGACAAACCTGTAATACGGAATAAGGACATTCAGGACTTTGACTGAATATGGAAGAGAGGACAGCCAATTAGAGAGCAGAATAGATGAGGTCTCCTTAAATTCTTTAAAGCATCTCAGGGTGAGACCTTAAGAAGGCGTATGATGACCGTTGTTATAATAAAACATTTTAATAGTTAGAATTTAATTTTTATAGTCCTTTTTGATTTTTTGTGTAATTTTGATGGGTTCATTCTTATTCAAACATGTGGGAAATTGTGATTTAATAAGTAATTGTTTCAAAATTTTTGACCGGTAGTGCATAAAAAGCATTTCTAAATATATGAAATTAAGTGAAGTTAAATGACCTGACGTGTGGCTACGTATGGTGTCCCACCTTTTGTATATCCCATTGTACACACACACACACATTGTGAACACACAGACAGTGTGAACTCACACACACTGTGAACAAACATCCGGAGCAGGGCAGCCATGTTGCAGGGCCAGGGAAGCAGTTGGGGCGAACAGTGCCTTGCTCAAGAGACTCACCTCAGTTGTGGTATCTCCGCTGGTACTTAGTATCGAACCAGGGACCTTGGGATCACGAGTCCAACATTCGAACCACAAGGCCACGACTGCCACCACAAATAACCTAAATCACTTTCGACTTCATTTAAAATGTATTTATGTCAATATATTTTCTGCATTGCATTATTTACTCACAAAATGTTTAGCAGAAGTATAAAAGTGCATGTAAAACACAGATGCATTGGCCTATTGTCTGTGTTTAAAGTAACATTGGAGGATGTTCATGTTTCTTTGCTTTGAAGCAATGGCAAGGTGAACCCCTTTCAATCTAGGTTACACCATGTGATGCCATGCATTCATGGATGCAAGGTTTTTTTGGCAACAAATAAAAAGGGGTAAGGGTCACTTTAAGCCAGTTTTGAATAACAGCTCCCAAGAGTGTATTATCTTACCAAGCCTAAGTGTCTGGAATGCCAACCCATCCTAAAGAGATCTGGCTCTTTCAAAGATAGATTACTTTCCAAAAACTTAATATGCTCTCTCTATAAGCTCACAGACAGCCATATGCATATGGAATTTGTAGGAGGAAGCTAAAAAATTATGAGATACATCCACTTCATCCTTCCACAGAACACTAAGTAGGATTTATGACCATGTATTAAAAAGTTCTATATCTGTTTGAACATGCTGGTTAAAAACCTTTGAGATCTTTTTTCCAGTTTACAAAATAAAGAAATAGCCTCACCTTACAGTATATAGCCTTTTTCAGAATTAAGAATTTATTGCAACAAAGGATTCTGTCATGATTTACTCACCCTCTTAAAATTTTAAACTTGTATGAATTTTGCTCTTCTGCAGACCACAAAAGAAGATATGTTTAAGAATGTTGTCAACTTAAAGCTGCTGATTCCCAGTGACCTCTGTTGTATGGACACAAATCCAATGCAAGACAATTGGGACTATTGTCCAAGTTAAATTTAAGAAAATTCTGAGAGTCTTTGTCTTTGAGCTCATTTGAACCCAAGACAAACTAGAATTGTCCATCAAAAAGATGTGTACTACAAATTTGTTTTTTTTTCTCCCTGTCTCTCTGTTATCAAAAGTTAACATTAAACAAACAAGAAAATAAAAGAGTCTTTCGTATCAAGGTTTAAGGACCCCAAATTAAGCTGAGCCAAATTCTCAGAGAAATGTCTCTCTGGTGGATGTGCACATCATAAACACCTGGCTCTTCAGAGGCTGCAGTGAATGAGAGGAAGGCAGCTGATCTGTGTTCAGAAGACTTATTTAGGCTTGAAGCTGGTTTCATGCAGGCACAGCGGGATCAGTATTCTCAGGGAGCTGTTTTCACTCTGTCTTCTACTGCTTTCGACAAGCTTTGAAGTGTTTTTTCAGAGTCCAAGGGGAAGCTTGAAAGTCCCAGGCCAGGTGTGGAGATTGGTAATGGTGTGCAGACTTCGTCTGCCAGAGCCGTGACAGGCTTTCATTTCTGTCTCGGGTATTTTGCACAGGGGCTTGCCAAAATATCATCGTTTTTTTTCCTTCGCTCTGAAATCTCCTGTAGTTACAGTGGAATAACATGGCACTAGCAGTGCCAAGTTCATGGTGTTGAGAATGAACAGTTCTCAAAAAACACTGTAGCTTGGATCTGGCAAAATGCAATGAACTTTGCATTTCTACATGCACTTTAGAGTGAGTGGATACACTTATGATCCAGAGTTAAACGTCTGGCAGCTGTCCTCTATATGTACAGTAGCTTGTAACATTAATGTGAAAAGTGCATTCCTTACAAACCTGAGCCAGAAATCAAACATTCTCTGTGGTTTTCCTCCATTGATCTGTTCTAGGTGGAGATGTGGGAGAGTATTTGGCATGAGATCCATTACTTTGAGCAGGGCAGCAGGCCAGAAACCCCAGCATTTCCTCTGGCTGACCCCCCGGCTATTAAAGAGCTGCTAAAGGCTGAGATTCAATTGTTGCTGCTTACATTGAGGGAAAGAGCAGCCAGACATGGCAGGTGAGGGGAAATACTGTACACTCTTTTAATATTACCAATATACCTCATTGATAACCAGGTGTAGCCAGGTGTAACATCAACACAACAGCAAGCCCATACTATGTTAGAAAACACCGGACATGCTTGGCTCGAAGCTAACTAGTGATATAAGTTGACTAGAAATATAAGTATTTTATATATTTAATTTATATTTACATTTATATAAATATTTTATTAGGTTTCAATTGTATCAATTGCATAAATTGCTGTATGGGTGATGTATCTTGTGATGTATCAAGTTTAGGCAAGTCAAAATATTGATCACTGACCTCTTACTAAAAAGATGTTTATTCAAGTGTGCAATTCTAGTAAAAACAGTTCAATTAACATACATGTATTAAATATATACATTTTCAATACATTCAAGTTTAGTTTATATGTATTGATATATTTACTGACCTGACTTACTGATAAAAATTATGATATAACTCTACTTGGAGTACTGTTTACACACAATGCACATTTCAAGATATTATATCTGTGGTTTAATGTTTTATGATTTGCAAAAAAATCTTTCAATATAAGATATTTCAAGTGCCATTTAGCACTTCAGATATATATATATATATATATTTTTTTTTTGACTTTAGGATTATTTCTGTACATTAATGTTATATTAAGTACGAAATTGGTTCACATTGTATCAACGTAGCAGTCATTAAGTATACAAATTTAATTATAGAATCGCAGTGTATTTTTTATTAAGTACATATTATGTAAATATTTGCAGTATATATAAAATACATTTTTGTATATCTATTCTTCACTGGAGTAACTATACCCCTAAGTTTAATAATATAGGTTTACTGTTGTTGCGTTAAAATAAGTGTTCTTGAATTTGAAATATTCTTGTTTTAACCTTTTCATGCCTTTAATTATTAAGATGACTATCAAGATTATTTTGCAGGGCAGGGTCACTGCTTCTCTGTTAAACAATATGTTAATGTTTTCAAAGGAATTTCAGATGTCGGAGAGAGAGATTTTAACTTGGGCAGTATGCATTTTGTTTTTTGTTTAAAGACATACTGTAGTGACCTCAATGAATGAAAGTGTTGAATGAAATTTTTTTTAATTTCAAACTAAATTAACACTAACAATATTAAAGCTTTAAGAACACTAAACTTATTTTAATAGATATAAACATTTATATCCAATTTGCTACAAAGCTAAGTTTCAGTTAGTACAGTCATGGGATACCGTAACTCTAAACAAACATGAAGTTCCTTTAGTCATTGTTACAATTTTATTCTTAAAATGCTTGCAGTCTACATTTCTTTTAAATCAGAGTATCCCTTGCTCTGATGGCTTTCTCTGACTCGATAAATCAATGTGCTGACCTTGATAGAGATCCTCGGTATTCTTTGTATCTTCTCAGGCAGTTGAGTTCACAGGTCATGTCTTTGCTTTTGAAACTTAGAAAACCTTGTAAAGAATGCTGCCGATAAATTATTTACTTTAGGACAAGGCACAGAAGCAGGACTGTTATATTAGAATAAAGTGAAGGAGTTTAAACAAAAGCAAGCTAACTGCGTCAGAGGTACAGACTGCGTCTGGTTTGTTTGACATGTTGTGTTTTGTTTAAATTTGTAGTAATTCATGTTTACATTTCAATTTGTTGCCCGGTGACCTGGATTTTAAAGGTTTCTTTGTACCCTTACAGGCTCACTGTGGGGCCTTGTCTGTTATAACATTAGGAAGAACATTCTAGAAAAGAAGATATTTACAGGTACCAGTCAGGCAAAAGTGGAAATTTCTCTTAGCAACCTGCTAGATTGTGAAAGAATGTGTGTGCAGAAGACATTCTTAAATTTTAATGTTTATCATCCCTCGTGAAAACAATTCATCCAAATTTACACTTATAAGTATAAAAAAAATGGGTGGTTGTGTAACAGTTTAACATGATTAAATTTAAGTAGTTTTAACACAATTTCTCTTGAAATGTAAAACAATTGAAACAATCTACACAAAAACATTAAGTAGTTCCAACACCTTTTTTGTATAGTTTAAATGTTTTATCATATTTACGGACACAACTTACTATTCTTAAACTTTGATAAATCTTTATTTTTGGTATTACTTTTACAGGATGAATGTTTTTAAAAAAATAAGCTTGTGTTTTAATAAAAATGTATAATATCACTTATTTAAAGTGTTCATGATGTATACATTCCACTTTAATACAATACAATACATTCCACTTTAAATACATATATCTGTAGTTTGATTTCAGCACTCTTTCTGCACATTTCAAGTATATTAAGTACAAAACTGGTTTATTTTTAGCAAACTTTTAGTACAACAATTTAGTGCACCACTAATTCAATTGCAGTGTATTTTTCAGGTACATAAGATGTAAATGGATTCCCAGTACACTGAAAAAAAGTGTATTTCAAATTCATATTTGTATATTTATTTGCATTTTTGTTCTTTTGCATGATTGTCAGATTACTATTTTATTAACTTACTTCTCTCGTATACCAATTTTACTTACAAATACAGTTTTGGTATAAATCACCAACTTAAGTTATTTGAGGAATGACCCTAAACTAAGGTTACTTAATCCTGTAGAAATATTGTTCATTGTTATTTCCTTTACTACATCGCGTAGTAAACAAACAAAACCTTATTGTAAAGTGTCATTGCTTGCTTTGGGTTCTTTTATGACAGCATGTGTTGTAAATCTGGATGACTTCGCTTTAATATTCCTCCAGATTTGGAGCTTTCCCGGCACCTGATGCAGGACAGAATAGGAAACCACAAACTCAATGGTGTTTTGATCCCTTTAACGATGGCAAAAGATCTATTGAAAGAATTGATTTAATAGAACTAGTTAGTAGTATTTTACCCTCCTTGTCAAATACCTTCCCTCCTCTTGTGTGGTCTAAGTTCTTGTCTGTGTGATTTGTTGTGACTGTATGCAGTCAAGCTGCACCTGTTTCTTTATGCAAGGCCTCCAATGAATAGGCTTTGAGAGGGAACCTATTGGTTCTGTGTGAATTGCAAATGGCCAACCAAAGAAAGGTTCCTAAATCTCTGGAGAATGATACGACACAATCAGTGTAGGAAAGAGAATCTTGTGTATTTCACATGCATGTGATTTATCAGACTAGATGGAGGGGCGTTTTGGCCTCACTGTGCATTGTGGGATTATTCCTTCTGCGCTTTTTGATGTGGCAGCTCTTCTGTGCCATCTTTGTTGGCAGAGAGGGCTTTGTCTCTGCTCTGTGAACACTGCTAATCTGCTCACAGATCTGTGCCCACAATGTAGTCTCTGTTTCTGTGTCCCATACCTTCCCAGATTTCTGCTTGTCTTGCACAAGCTGAGTCACAGAAACTCCCCTCTCTTTCATGAGCTTACAAAAGACACACAAACATGTTAACCGTATCCTGTCAAAAAGAAAGCCCCAGCCTGTGAAAGAGGGAACATGTGATACGCAAATAAGTGATACACAGCCAACATCTGATTTATGGAATTTGGTAAGAATGGACCATCTGCTTGACTTATCTTTGTTGGAATTCAGGCTATTCAAGTAAATGTTTTCCTGTAATATAGCTCTTCTGCTTCATATGTTACTGTTGTTGTTTAAGGGGAGGTTCGGTGCAACCAGTGGATTTGTTTAATGATGCTTGAATGATGTTTACGAATTTAAACTTTCCTGCAGAAAAAAAAATGCTGAATATGTTCCTGATGCAAATCGTCTTTGAAATTACACAAGGAGGCATTCATTCTAGTCATTTATATAAAGTCTACATCAGTAAATAAAAATATCCATAATAGAGAAACTTTCTTCTTATTTTGAGTCAGTAGAACTAGTTAACACATTTCACACACAACCCAAAAAAATTTTGTGGTCTGCTATAATAGATTAACCGAAACAATCAGCTTTTATGAAGCTGTATATATAAATGCGTTTTTAGAAGTGTGATTAAGCTTTTCCTTTTTGGTTTGAAATCCAAATCTTGTCCTCCCCTTGTTTTTAAAATTTTTTGTCTGATAAAAGATATTATATTTAATTGGATAGTTTAATATCTTCAAAAAGTTGATTTATTTAACTAATTCCATTCAAGAAGTAAAACATGTATAACATATACATTCATTCCATAGCTTTCGCACTGTGTGCCAAGAACTGTTGAACAATTAAATCTGCATTTTCATAAAGTTTTCAGGAATTAGATTAACCAATTTATAAATTTAGGTACTATTATGCACTCTTTCAACCTGGCAGAGATGTAACCATCATGATTTGCATCTCGTGTTCCCCTGTTTGTCTCGTTGTTTCACTGTTTCAGTGATGCCCTGTTAAGTCTTGTGATGTAGTTTAGTCCTGTTTAGTTCCTGTTCTTGTCATGTGTTTTGTAGTTCTTTTGTTCATTGGTTCTCGTGTTGATTGTGACCCAGGTGTGTCTTGTTATCCGATTTTCCCATTCTATAAAAGCCCTTGTATTTCATGGTGTGTTGGGAGAATTTGCTTGGTGTTTGTTGTAATGGTGGTTCTTGGTTTTGGTTTTTGTCCTTGTTTTGGATTCATACTTTGAGTTTGTCTGTTGGATTATTTTTTAACATTATTTGCTGAATTTGGATCTACACTTTATTTTTGACTTCAAGTTACAAAAACATTTTATTGCATATTACTATACCAACATTTCCTTGATTTAAAGATGATTAAATTAAACTTAAGATGTTAACAATTCCTAATTATTTTTATTATATTTTAGTAATTTTCCTAATTTTCTTTTGGGCAAAAAATGGTGGCTTTCCTGTCAGTTTTACATTTTTATTTGTCATTTCACAAGTTGTTTACACTTGATACGGAATGCACCTAGATTATTTATGACACCACTGGTTAAGTGTGTGGATGATATTTTGACAGCAATGCAATATAATATACATAACCATGTCTTTAGATGTGTAGAAAGTGTGTATACATAAATTATCTTATTTTTATTCACTTAAAAGGAATTATTTTGATCTGCATACACTGCATGTCATCCTACATGGAATTCACTGCCATGTTTTACATGTACAAATGGCTCTATAGAACACGTTTCATCAACCTAAAAAGGCAGATAAGTCTTGGTCCTCTGACAGCCTCCGTAGTGCTTAATAGGGGATAAGTGGACTGAAATGTAACTGTGTTTTTCACATCTGGTCCTTTAACAATTGCAATATTAGATACTCCCACTTACACTCTGGTGTCACGTCCAGTTCAACAGTTGGTCATTCTACTTTCATTAAATGTGTTTCAGGGATGCAGAGGATATCATGACCAGGTACAGTCCCAGTGTGGTGAGTTATGCACTGGGCAGCAGTAGCGCTCAGAGACAGAAGAGTCCTGACATCTGGTGTGAAACTGAAAGATCCCCTTTAAGACCCCCATCCAGCTTGACTGAGATTGGGAGTAGGTCAGTGACTTGAAACTTAACTGGTTGTAAATTATGTAAACAATTTATCAATCCCCTCTATTCCCCTCCCTATTTTACACGTTCCTTTAAGTCATTTATACAGTTTTTTATTAATTAGTGGGTAGGGAATTGTAAAGAAACAATAAAAGGTTCTGTGTATGTGTCTTTAAATTCTGCAAGTCTCTCCCACACATACGTTCACCCACTCAAATTACATAGTGTATGTTAGCTTGTCTGTAAAAATTCTCTTTTTCAGGTCATATTCCAGCCTTTCATCTCACTCCAGCTGTGAAGATGACATCAGAGCTTTAAGACACAAGTTAAACATCACCCATATAGATGAAGTGGTGTCCCATCTCAGGTGAGATTTTTATAAGTCAGAATATGTGTGTGAATGTTGTAGTATTAGGAAAAACTCTGTTCAACACAGTAAATGTTAGATGTAATTCCGTTCACATGATAAATGTGAATGTTTTTATCAGGCAGATAACATCAAAATCATTTGTTTACACCCAAGGCAGTGTGCATAATGTAATGACTTTTTAGCCAGCTAAAATTGTTTGCTTGGAGTCTGATCCTGTTGTGCCGTGTGGAAGTTCATATTGTGTAGAGCACATTCCTATAGGTCCAATTCTCTGTGCCTTGCTCAATGCACATTACTATCGGCCATGATACAGGCCAGACTCACTTCTTATGCACACATTCTGTTGCAAGACCTTTCTTTTCTTTACATCTTCCAATCATTGCTGATGTGTTCATCCAGGATTGTATTACTTATTGCATGTTACCAAACTTCATATCCAAGTTGGAAAGCCAATCATTTATAACCCTGCAACATGGTGTCCCCATAGTTCTTTTTGTTTAGGATTACAATTTTCCCTCTTTCCCCTAGCCCATCACTTTAAATCAAACCTCTCTCTTCCACACATTCTCTCTTTTGGGGATCTGGAGGCCTCCACCCAGCCATCAGGAATGCATATGTAAGTCCTGCTCAGCAGGAAACAGGGTATTGAGAGAGGGAGGGCAACGAGCGGGGCCCGTTCCGTTCCTCCCGATCCGGAATAAAAGGCTTCATTGTGATCAAATGAATAGCAGACTCCAACATATGTAAGATTCCTCAGCTTTAAATGGAAAAGTGAAGGGAACTATGATGGTTATGTAAGGGGGTAAAGTAGGACACTCTTTATTGGCACCGTGGTCTGTTCTCTGTTAAACATTTCCTCAAACATTTTCTAGTGACCTGTCACAATGTTCATGAAGCAGAATTTTGTGACAGAACAATTTGACACCCGTAAAGCCTAGCATTTGGCATGTCTATTATGCTTTGATGTAAGCATACTCTACAGTAGCATTGTTTTTCCAAATTATGTCCAGCATGATGTTCAGATTTAAAGTGCTGAAGAGCATTTTTGCTATAGTGTAAGCTGTCAAAACTCACGTCAAGAACCAACAAGTTAGTCACAAATTAGTTTATTTGGTAGCTATTCTAGAAATGCAGTGATCTTTGTTTCTTATTTCAAATTTTTAATCCAAAATATCCGATTTGTTTGTCGTAATCACATTTGTATTGAATCGTTTCTTAAAGAATTTAATTTGATTGACAGGTCAGTCCTGACTGAAGAATGTGAAGTTATGAAGAGAGATGTGCAGGTCCTGCAGGTAAGGGTTTAATTGTGTTTTGATTGCAACATCTATCATAACAATACACGATTCATTTATCTCTTAAAGCCAAACTCTATATTTGACTTAACCTTCATCCAAACCTCACTTGTTATATGCGAAGAAAAAGTACAAAACATTTCTGTTAGTAGTAACTTTTTTGGGAAGTTTCTAGGGTGTTGCTGGGTGTTTCAATTGTCTGCTCCAAAATTGCTTAGTGCCTGTTTAAAAACACAATAAGCCCCTATGAAATCTGGGTAGATTCTCAAAACTCTTTTAAAGTTAAAAAAGTGGGATCTCAAACATATCAAGTTGTCACTTTAGAACATTAAATGACATACATTTGTTTTGTGTTTGCTTTTATTTGGCTCATCTTAGGTCAGACAGAAAATAAAAATAATTAAATAAACAACAACAACATCATACTATAAATAACAGATATAAACGTGTCTACATACATGCGTAGCTTAAAATCATGCAAGACAATTAAAGAGAACACTTAAGTAGCTGTGATTATACGTACACATAAAGAGAAAAAAACAACACAAGAGTCTTAATAAAATACCATATGTTTGGTCAATGGTTATACTCACCTGCTCATAAGGTAACAGTATACAGTATTTATATATTTATCTTTGCAATAAGCTTTATATGACGTTAAACACTGCAATATTAGCAAGGATAACAAATTATATTTATTAATACTTTCTATAATACTTGTGACCATTTCTGTTTTGGGTCGATATGTATAATGTAAAAAGCATTCATGAAGGGCAGATAGACTTTATCATAATTAGATTAATATACACCGTTCACAATTGCAAGTAAAGAGTAAAAGTTATGATTCTGACTTAATAACATGCAAGTCATATTAGCAACTTGGAAGAGATTTCTATATAGTAACGTTATATAAAGCACAATGTTTTGAGTGGGGTCAACAAAGTCCACAGCCTACTCGTAAATTTGATTCTTACTCATTTATTGTAAGTTGAGTCAATCTAAATTATGTTGACCAAGTGAAATTAACTCAAAAAGCTTTGCAGATAGTTGCCTTAAATTTTAAGTTAACTAAGTTTTACAGAGTAAAAGAATCTAAAGTTAAGTGCAAATTTCTTCCTTATATTTTGTGAATCCAGCCCCTAATCCCTACTTATGTAAAATTCTTGCATAGTTATATCTGAAGGATAAAGAAGCATTCTAAATGTATCTAAATGATCAGATATTAAACTCTAAGCTCTGGAGCTGATTGGTAGCACTGCGTTTTCCATCTCGGCAGCCAAATACAGAATATAAGATTGATCACCTCTCAGTCACCCAGAGGCACTCCAGGTTTGCATCACATTCTTCCCCTCCAAATAACAGAGATTTTCTACAGATGTGAGGTCTTTTAGTGCCAAACAGATGGAAAAACCATTTTTATGTGTCCCGAGCTTTACCACACCATACCAATGACATCCTGATAAAATGTAAATGCTCATATCCACTTCATTTTATTCTGTGATCATCACAGAAGG
This sequence comes from Triplophysa yarkandensis, assembly GCA_033220385.1. Taxonomy (NCBI): domain Eukaryota; kingdom Metazoa; phylum Chordata; class Actinopteri; order Cypriniformes; family Nemacheilidae; genus Triplophysa; species Triplophysa yarkandensis. The sequence continues at coordinate 3,118,849 of CM065664.1, read as the reverse complement.
GAAGTACAAAGTATGGCTGCACAAATTGTTGTTTACGCACAATAATTACAACAGCAAACGATTATAACGGATGTATGAAAAAATAGTTCAGTCTTAGTTTGTCGTTTTGATCTATATGAAGTTCCGTTTGACAAAATGAGACATTTCAATACACTGGATGTTTTCTCCATTCTGAGGTAACATCAGTGAGTGTTTTATTAAGAGTTTTCTTCCTCTACTTTCGCATTTCAGCGATCTGTCTCATAACTGCGGCTTTGCTATGTCTTTTCCAGCTGACTTCTGGGGTTACGACTGACCACAGACCACAGGTCTTAAATTAAAGGTCTTCCTTATTTTTGCAATGAGAGTCTTTTCCTCTGAGAGCTGTGTTTTTATTTTTATTTTATTAAAAGTGAGTGTGTAATGATACTCAAGAGCCATGCACCAAACAGTAACATAAGTCAAACATGACATTACAGACATTCAAAGCAAATAAACCTAAGCTGTAGGCAGATTGGTCTAATAATAGCACTCCCCAGTTATCCATAATATGACATGTGGACTAATTGAGATCCATGGCTTTGGACCAAAGTCATGTGGTATGAGGACTAGAGTGGAAGAGTGTCTTTACAAGAGTTAAACAGAGTTTTGGAATCATGCAGTTTAGTGTCAACTTTAGGACTGAGAATTCAATACAGTTGGAAACAAAAGTGGTCAGTCATAGTGGTGCGGTATTTTTTCTGGTTATTTTGTCACTTTTTTGCTAGGCATATTTAGAGAACCCCCAGGGAACAAAACTTCCTGTGAGAGGGTGTATAATGGGGTGGCTAGCTTTGCTGTGTCTGGGAAATCAAATTCCAGATTGTATCAGGAACCCTCAGTATACCAAAAAGGAGTTGGTGAAATTCTGGTTTTTTATTGAACTTTTTTTTAAATAGTTGAAATTTAAAATAAAAGAAGAAACTTTAAGAAACTTAATTAAATTGTGTGCAACCAATTTGCAAGTTTTGACTTAAAGAACATTTAAAAACACAATATTCATTTAAATACACTTAAGTAAACATCAAATCGACAAACTATCACTGATTTGACTAAATCCTTAAGCTTACTTAAACCACTTAATTCTGCACTTAACAAAATAGATTGTTGAAATTCGGCAATTTAACCATGTATTAAATTAAGTTGTTTAGACACAACTGTTTGCAAATTTAAAAAAAAATTATTTTTATCATGTAATTTGATTAGACATTATTAAATTAAGTCGTTAAATTAAGTTATTCCACCAACCATTTTATTCACTTTGTGTTTTAATGTATAAATGGTAAAAGATATGTGTAAAATATATGAATTAGTCAAAATATGTTTGAAAGATGGCAACCACTGCTACTATTGGAGCCCTGTTCAAGAAAAGATAAGTCAAAATGAAATTGGTTTGGCAAATGTATTCAGCATTATACGGATACAGTGTAAGGGATCCAGCATAAATGATAGGGAACTCAAAACTTTTATACCGAGAGAGAGAAAAATGTGACTTGCTTTGCTGCCTCAGGGTCTTGATGGCTTGCAATCAAACTCCAGATTGTATCAGGAAATTCCTCTGTAGAAAATCTGAGATCTAAACCTTATGCAACCTTAACCATAAACACAGAACAACAACATAATGAACAACAGAAAGACAAAAACCGACTGAAACAAGTTCTTATTTCATGAATGGTTTTTGCAGCATGTGAAGAAACTCATAAGCTAAACATAAAATGATCATCAGTTGTATTTTGGTTTAGGTTTTTGTTTACATGTTGAACTGTTCACACGATGTCAGAAGAATGGCTCACACATGCATTTGTAGCAATGACAGTTTTTTGTTCACAGAAGAACATTGAGAGGGCCAGTAGGCAAAGGGGACCTGTATCTCCTGAACCCACCTTAGCAGGTATGAAACATGTTTTCTCTGAACAAAACTGCACGTCTTACTCTCAGACAAAAGCCATCTGGCAGTACTTAATCACAATTTAAAAACATAATTTCATTCTTTGTGTGCATTTAACTCATAATCCTTCCATTCTCCACACCCTCCATTCTTCTTCAAGATCAAGTGAGAGCTGGATCTTATTTCAGGTTACTGCAACATGTACATGATGAAGATTAAAACCATATTTTGAATCTGGATGTCAGTGGCTTTTTGAATTGGGTGTCACCACCATCTAGTGGTTCAGAACTGAATTTTTTTGTTTCTGCTCTTTCTGTGGAAGTTATATAATATTGGGCAATGTGTGATGTGCAGTTTACAGTTTAACTTTTTGATTGACAATTCAGTTCTTGTGTGTTGAAGAATGCATTTTTAAAAGGGTTGTGGTAGACCGGGCTGTCCAAGCTGCCTCTCTGTGAGTTCTTGTTTTTCCATGTCTTCTAGAACTCAAGGAGGAAAGAAGGATCATTCAAAGAGATCTGAAGGACCAGAGTTTGTTGAGCGGCTCCCATACCACAAACAATCTAGCTGTCAAAAACCCACAAATCCATCTCAGGTCAGACTGCTTGTCTTATATCTCTGAAATAACCAGATGATCTTGGATCTAAAAAAATGAACACCGTTGATTTGACGTTTCTTCAGTAAAATTCTGATTCAATTTGGATATTATTTAACAAAAGTTCCAATCACAGGGGAACACATGACCTTGCTCCACATGGTTCTGGAAGGATACAACAATCAAACCATCAGACATTATCCTCTGGAAACTACTCATACCATCTGAAACCCTGTCCACCAAAAGACCACATCAGGACATCTGTTTTATCCAAACAGAGAAACCGGCTAACACAAAGTGTCTCACCAACCCCAGTTTCACCCCCAGAGTCTACAGAGCACAGAACACAACAGCAATATATACATCACGACCATTCCAACATCAACAGCGGAAAGTCTTCCCCGAGGAGCCATATAAACCTGATACAAAGCTCTAATGTTGAAATAAACTCCATCTTCGGTTCTGGTCTTGAGCATAGAGATGTGTCGAAAAAGCACAGAGGGACTTCTGCCTTCAGACTAGTTCCAGCTGCCGGTGAGTTTGACACAGCCCAAGACCACATAAAGCTGGGGTTGACCACAGACAGTGACCTTGGCCTTCTCCAGCCCGCTCCCCCTACAGGACAGAGTACACCCATCAGGGGGCTGAGAGGGAACAGACGCTTGTGTGTTACTCATCCTGACAGTCTGCTCAGTTCTCTGTGATTGTTAAATGTCATCCTGACATGGAGCCATGCTGCTGGAATAGCTGGGGTTTAAGGTAATTCAATTCTTTTGCAGTAGTCTCTGAGAACTGCATCACATGGAAACAGCAAAAATGTTTGTTGTAACTTACAGTACTGAGCTGAATTTGGTTAACTTGTGAATTGAAAGTATGTGAAAACATTTAAAATGTGATAGAAAAATAAGTAAACTTCTTTTGCCAGTGTAATTATGTTTAAAGTGAAAGTTAATTCCAAAATTATAGATTTCCTCACATTGAATTTAGGTTAATTGTTTGAATCTTTAACTATTGAAATATTAACATTTAAGAAAACATTAGCTAAAACAAACAAACTAAATTTCTATGAAGTACTAATTATTAAAAGGGTTAATAGGATGGCTCCCTGCCACAAGATATGATACTTTTGATGTCAGATATAAAAGTGTTGGTAACCAAAAACCATTGGTCCCAGTTCACTGTTATTGGTTAGTAACAAAACCGCTCACATATTTCCCGAAAATCTTCTTTTTGTGTCCTCCAGGAAAAAAGTCATGCGACTTGAAATTAATAGGGTGGATCATTTTTGGGTTAACCTTCAACAGTAGGAAAAGTACAGATACAAGTTTTTTTCAGTCTAATACCAGTTACTTTATATAGAATAATTTGATGTTATAATACATTTTAAAATCATATTTAAAATGCATAAATATTATCCACATCACACAAATATTAGACAAACCACTCAGACCAAAACTGATCTTTAAAATAAACTTTATTTACCTTTGCAAATTTTTTGCAAACCGTTTAAGATACAACTGACATGACTAGGACATTTTCAATGAAGTTTGGCCCTAAATTTCGACATGGCATGGTTAGATATGTTTGATAAAAGCACTGAACTCATTTCATTGTGCTTGTCATTCTACAACTTTACGTTTATACTGCCATGAACACAGTAGTACACACACACAAAATTATAAAGACATCACTTTTTTTAAGCATATAGGATATGGGAAAGAAGTTTGTAATATTGTTGCTCATACACATAGTATATTTTTGTGCTGTAACATGAAATCTTGGTAACCAAAAAGCATTCACTGCTTCAACTGAGTCATGCTGCTGAATTGTGTTTAAAGTTACACCTCATTCAGCAACAAATTTTTGCTGTTTTCATCTGGGACATATTTTAGAGGTATTTGTCTGTGTGAATTTGTTTCACTAATTGTTTTAAATCTATAAATCTATGAATAATTTGTGAGGCAAGTCCACTGAAAGCATTGAAGATTGTGTGGACTCTTTTGGTCTTACAAACCTTATTACTTCATGTTAGCTTGATATCTGATCTATTGTGATTTAAAACATAAGTTAGGTCTATATTAATAATATCCCTTATTAAATTTGAGAAATAACAATGCTAATTCGCATTGAAAATATATGGCACACTTAAAATAAAACATTCTTTCCAAGCCATCAAATGTGCTTTGTTTCATTTTACGATAATCAGGGAAGGGTATCGCAGCACACTACGAAATACACATCTGTATAATACTGAGATGACTGTATAGCACTGCTTAGACTGTCCTAACACTGATGCAAAAACATTCCTGTATTTTTCAAGTTCTATTCCAACGCTTTTGTTTGCCAAACTTAAATCAGCTGGCTTGAGGAAGTTTATAAAGTGTGTCACCCAACACAGCTAAAATTATTACATTTGATGAGAAAATACAGTTTTAGTACTATATAAAAATAGGAAGGAAAAATCTCTTACAAAGGTAAAACAAATAATTACATACAGATTAAAAGTGACATCAATACTGGGACTAACAAACTACACTTGAATCAGCAGTTGAACATCCACTACACACAAAACTCTGTACACATAACATTAGCTAGTTTACTATACCAATCAATTAAAAAAACAACTAAAATAACCCCACCTACAGCATATTCCCATACCCACCCCACCATGAAAAAACATAAAGCACAAACATGTCGCGTTTTGACTTTTTTACATCACTGTACAACAGAGTTAGGGAACAGTGTGCGAATAGCACAGAGACATAACATTTCTACTGTAATAAAGAGTTTGCTTGTCAACAGAATAAACATCTAGGACTGTTCCCGTTGCGACACACACATGGTCTTCATGCCACGTTCAAAGGACCACAGAACAAGACTACGATTGAGGCCCACAGCAAGTTTCAATCTTGTGCATTCACAATTCTGACAGCGATTATACATTGGAGCTACTGTCCGGGTAGCCGGCTAAAGTGAACCAGTAACAAAAGTGCTGTTAGTATCGAGTCCATTGACCCCTAAACCAGGCAGCACACTGAGAAAAACGTCCACAGTCAGGTTAACACTGCCAGTGTAGATTTTATTAACACTGGCTGTGTTAAGTAAACTGGGTGTTTTTCATGCAGCGGGCATCTGCTGCATTTTGCTGCTTTATTGTACCGCACCTAACAGAGAAACTAAAGTTTCTTGACATGCAAGAACAGTTGTACATCACAAAGACCAAGGACCTGTAACTACTCCCCTGAGTGTCTGATACCTCATGTTAGGCAGCAGGGTTAGTTGTTTATTTTAATTGTTTAATTGCTGCTTTAAGTTAGATTGTGTTGTATATTTTTGGATAAAATTCTGAAATACATACATATAATACCTTCATGCAGAGATTAATAAAATGTACATAAAACACTGACATCGACTATTGTGCCATTTATCAGCTATTTGAATACTGACATTTATTGGACTTCTCCATCTCCAATGAAGGTGAAAAAGTACTTTGACTATATACAGTGATTTACTGCGAAAACAAGTGAATCAGAAGTTCCAACATGTGACACATCAGCACATTAGCAGCTGCATCGCTGGACTCCACATGAAGTGGTGTCATACGATTTTCCAGACATATTCACAGTGTATCCACTCATCACGACAACCGTAAGAGGGGGCCTTAATAAAACATCACTGGAATGATTTGAGGCATCTTTACTTTACTGTACTTCTTGTATTTAAACCAACAAACTCATTATACCAAAGCCTAGATAACCCAAAACCAAACTACACCAAAAGCCATTCAGTTGTTTGCAGTATTAACCTAACGTTCTGTGCTTCCTATTGTTAAAATGTTAACTTTAATCTCACAAGTCTATTTTTTGTTACATTACAAGAAAAAAACACTCTACACAACAGTTACTACCCACTAACAGTTGACATGTCCAGAGGAAACCTTCCAGTGTTTCTGCATGCAGGGCTAGCTCAGTGTTCAATCTCAGCCCTATTTTTATAAGTGACAGAGATAAAGCCGGTTCAAGTCTCTTATCATAAGTAGACACATCACACATTAACATACCAGTTATGAATATAAAGGTACATGCACACACTTTTGGTAACATGCTTGTGCCAGTGAAGAGCTGGGTTAGTGTGTATGCTACAGTACTGATCTATTAAGGATCTAGAAGATTCACACATTCCCCCTTTGCTCGGAGATGCCTCGGTTTTGCGTCAAAATGCTCGGAAGACTAGGCAGAGATCTTTCGTGAAACCCTCTCATGTCAGCTAAAATAAGCATCTATCATCTCAAGGTGTTTGAAAATGTTTTGTGTAACCCTGAGAATGGGCTTGAGAAGTTTTAAGACTGGATCCAAATACTTCCGTCGGAAACTGAGATAAGAGCCGAAGACCAAATATCCTTTGTTTTGCATTGTGCTCTTGCTTGAATCTGGTCTATGTATGACAGGTATTTTGTGCTTGTTTAGTTTTTTTTTAGGAAATACTGTGGTATTGGTCAAATAACCTACAGGAAAATATTAACCTTGTCATATATTTGCATTACACTACCCATCCTTTTCTCGATATTGCTACACATAATCCTATGTACAGATGAATGGGCCACTTCACATACGTGGCAACTCATGCCAGCAATTAAGCCAAAATATGAACACTCCCATTTCCAATGTGCTTTGACAACATTGTGACAAAGAATATTTGGTCTTCTGCCTTTAAACCTGACCAGCACTGCCACCTCTACACAAAATCCTGCTGTAGCTCTTGTAGCTACAAGTCACATCTCCAAACAACTCAACTGAAAATAATTAAAATACAATGCGCTATATACACACTGCGTGTATGAAAACGTCTCCTGTATGTCTCTTTCTTCTTTCGAAAAACTGCAGTATTAAATGATGTGAACAAAAACGAAAAAGGTTTTGGATGGCAACCGATTTCTCTAGAGGTTAGACATCATAAAGCCCTTACAATATGTAAAGGTCTCCAGCGAGAGTGGCCTGTCCCGCAGCGTGTGACGGCGGGGAATGGGTACCGTCCTGGGGGGAGGGTGGGGAGGGGCTCCTCTATGCGCTGGGTGTGGGGTTCAGCGCAGAGCCGTTGCTTCCGGGGATGGTCAGGCCGATCTCGTTCGTATCGGTTTCTTTCTCCCTCAGTTTTTCCTTGATCTCATCCTTTAAATCTTCTTTGAGAGGACACACCTCCACACACTCGGGTCCGGCAGTGGCGTAGCGGCCCTTGCGGTGCTCCTGGAGGGCAGGGCCCCAGTCCGGGTCGGGCTTAACGGAGTTCTTCAATCGCTGCAGGGTTGAAAGAGGGATTTTTATTGTGTTTATGTCTTGTAAATATTTAGGGTGAATGAGGATCAGGATGTCATAGAGTTCAAAAACTTCTATCCAAAGCGAGTAACATTACATTACATTATATATTTGTTTCTGCATGTGAAATCCCATGACCTTGGCATTGCTAGTGCTATGCACTAAGCACAGAGCTACTGGAAAGACTAAACATGACTAACCTCTAAAAATGTTGATCCTTCAGAAGTGGCAATCTTGAACAGGGCATAGATGGGTATACAGATCACTGAAGATAAAGCCATGGCAAACCCAATGATCAACGACCAACTAGGATATACATAGTCATTGTAGGTAATAGGCTTGTATTGGATCACTGTAAAAATCAGAATGAACTGTAAAAGGAAAGAGAGAAAAAAAAGAAAAAATTGCAATTAAACAATTTGCCTGATGGCTTAAAAGCTATACAAATAATAATGAACTTAAAGTGATGAAACTATTTCATCGTTAACCCTGTTTTTACCCATTATTTTAAGAAGATATTTTGAAGAAGGCTTGTAAATGGCAATTGTTCACTTGCATTCATTTTTTGTTCATACAAGAGACATGAACGTGTACCAGTTACCAACGTGTACTAGTGTCTTCAAAATATCTTATTTTGTCTTCTGCAGAAGAAATAATGACTAAATTTTAAGTTTCCCTTTTAATATTATAATAAATGTTCAATACTTTAATTGGGTACAAATAATGTATCTGCTTTTATCCATAAAAAAATATTTAACTGATATTAAATTTTAAAAAAAATTACATTATGACACTGGTACATGATTATAACACAAAGTCAAATGCAATTTTATGTATCAGAAAAGATGAGGATAAAGATACTTAGAAAAGTTCTCTGTCCTCTTGTGACTTACAGAAATAATCATAGGAGACACAAATCTCCAGCAGACCCTAAAGAAGATCGGAGGGGGGAAGCCCAGCATCATCTCCACATCTCTAAAATAGTTCTTGTGGCCTGTATGAAAGCAAAGTGTAGATATGAAAATCCCCATTTAAATGCAGCATCTCTGTGAACTTTAAATGATCATGTAGAACGACATATAGGGGACTCACCATAGACATACATTATGCAGATGCACATGATGCATGAGATGATAACCAGAGAGAAACTGGCAGCATAGTTATCCATTAGCAGCAACCAGTATATCCCTGCCTACAGCACAGGACACAGACTGCACTGAGTTCGTGTATATAAATTTAAGAGCAGATGTGTTTTTTACATGTATGTTGCTCACCTGTGTGGTCAGCGGCACTCCGAGCAGGAAGCCTACGATGGCAACACCCAGAGTGACATATGTCTTATTTCTGATGATCCAGTCAGTTCCGATCTCATCTACTACTGCAGTCACCAGAGTCTCCAGCAGACAGAACTAAACAGGTTTAAGAGACAATGAAGAACAGAAAAATAGAAATTAAATGGGTTTCAATATTCGATTCATAATTTACTCACCCCATTGTCATTTCAAACCTGTATGGCTTTCTTTTTTTTTAATAGAACAACAAGAAGATATATGGAAAAAAGTTTGTAATTAAACAACATAAGCACTAATTCACTACTGTATGGACAAAACTAATGCATGCAAATGAGAGCTATTTGGCATCATTCTTCAAAATATCTCATTTTGTGTTCTGTAGAAAAGAAAATATTCTGAAGTTAGTTCGTTATCAATCAGCGAGGCACCCGTTTATGTATACTGAATGACTAGGAAACGGTTACTAGGGAATTGATGCAATTAACACTCAAATTTCTTCAAAATATCTACTTTTTTGTTCTGTGGATAAAAGTAAGTACATTTTTAAATGACAACACAGTGGACAGAATGTTCATTTTTGGGTTGCCCATTCCTTCAACTAAGAGTCATTAAAGTCTCAGATAAAAACAAAATTATAAATAATTATTTATAGAAAGTGTCGCTATATAATTATTAAGTAAAAAACGAAATTATAATATATATAAATAGATTAAAAAGGGAAATAGAAAGCCTGTGAAATTTCAATGCAGTGCTGGTGTGTAACTGATTCTAAAAACACAAGCTGGATAGCTACCTGTGTGCCCAGTCCCAGCAGAATGAGCATGAAGAAAAAGAGCAGAGACCAGAGCGGAGATATAGGCAACAGCGTCAGAGCCTCTGGATAAGCCACAAACGCCAGACCCGGCCCATGATCCGCCACTTCTGACACATCCACTCCCAGATGATGAGCCATGAAGCCCAGGATGGAGAAGATCACAAAGCCAGCATACACACTGGTGCCACAGTTTGTAACACTGATGATAATGCTGTCTCTGCATGAATAACACAAAGACAAAAATATTATTTTTGTGTTTCACAGGCGAAATAATAAGGAGTGAAGATGTAAGACAAGGAATATCGACACGATTTTCAGCTTAATTTGCAGTTGCTAATAAAAGCCACACGAAGGAGCTACAGAACAATGCATTCCTATTTAAAGTTACATTAAAATCCTCTTTTTCTTTTAACTATATAATGTTTTTACCATTCAGACCTGACTGTCCGTTGTATCATAAAATTCCACACAAACAGATGAATTACCTGAAACAGTTATTGTGAAATTTGTTATATGAAGCCATGGTGATCAGTCCACCCCAGGCACAGCCCAAGGAATAAAAGATCTGTGAGGCCGCGTCCCCCCACACCTGCACAACACACAAACGTAATGTTATAACGTTCACATGACCCATCAGCCACGATCTTTAACCTCTAGCTATGCGTCAATCGCACCTTTGCATCTAGAATTTTCTCCCACTGAGGTGTCAGGTAGTATTTGATGCCGCTGACAGCTCCGTCCAGCGTGATTCCTCTGATAAAGAGAATAGTGAGCACCACGTACGGGAACGTGGCTGTGAAATACACCACCTGATGAAAGAGAGTGGATTAAAACACTATAAAACCCATGACTGCAATTCCTATCGGGTTGCTAAATGTTAATATGAATAAAGCTTATAATTATAATGCTTTCACACATGGCATCCATGGTGATTATATTTTTTAATTGTAATTAAATAAATCTTTATCAAAGATGTTTCTAATGCATTTTGCATTGCAATTTGAATCTTAAAATATAAATCAGGTGTGATTTCTGAGAATAAACCCCCTGACCTAGGCACCTTTACAGTTGAAGAAATAGATATTCCTCTTACCTTGCCAGATGACTTGACCCCCCGGATAAGACACAAAAACACCACCACCCAAGACACGGCCAGACATCCCAGGATGGGAAGACGCACCTCCCCGAAGTCTCCAATACCATCAGAGACATTGAGCACATAGTTTCTGTGAAAAAACCCCAACAAAGTTATGTAAATCAAATTAAAGCACTGTTTTTATTTGCAGCTCAGTTTGCTTCAGATTAAACACTTGCAAGAAGCCTTGTTTAAACAAGCAGGCCAATATTTTGAGACGACGGAACCATCCAAAACAACATCAGCCAGACAATGAATGAGCTCACAGAGGCCAGGAACAAGAATGCCATTCATACTACAGAGAAAACACAACCCAGAGAACACAAACCATTTATAAAGATGTAAAGTTGACCGTGCACATGACTCAACGTCAAAAAGCATTGTATTCTCTGGCCGCTGGCAGTAAAATGAAGTGTTCTTTACTGTCATTCTGTACACAAAACAAAACATTCTGTGCCATTGTCTGTAATGTCAGCCTATTCTTTGCTCAAGCATCTTTCATGAAATACATCTGTTTCATGACATTGACAAGGACGTAACATGCACAATGGGTTAATTTTCCCCTTTCAACTATTGAGTGTACAAGGAGAAATCTGTCATATCTGATAAACTTTATAATTATCATGAGCGATGTTAGGAGTCTTAAATAAAACCTTATAGCATATTTCTATTGTTGCCTTGTAGTCAAAAACCTTAACTCCTTAAACTAATCTCTAACCTCTAAAATTACATTAAAATTGCATTAAAATAGCTTAAATGTAACAAAGCTTTATTACGTAGACTTGTATGCAAATGAGCCCCGCCTTCCATTTATCACACAGGTCCAGATGGTGCTAAAACTGAAAGTGAAACATCTATGACTTAAACTGCTGATTCACATGATCACATGAGTTGACGTGAATGGTAACAGGTTTATGATTTCATTAACCGGGGCAGTTTCAAACCGCATTATAAAACTGTTTTTTGGTAAACTTTGATGCATTTTGGGAAACCTTGATGCATTTCTAAAACATCACACAAACATACAAACAACTTTTCCATCCATTCCAGTAACACAACTGACAATTACAGTCAAAGTATTTAATATTATTGTATATATTAGTTATTTAATTCATTATATATTCATACTTAAAAATTAATAGATTAATCATTGAACTTGCCACAAGCGAACAGATCGAACTATTTAAATTTTTTGTGATTGTGTTTGTTTTGTGCTTAAATTGTCTAAATGCTGGACTACATTTTAAAAAATTACAGTGTTCACAGATGATTCATGTTTTGACAGGCCAATTTAAAAAAATAATTTAGTATTATAGAAATTATGAGTCTTCAAAAAAAATTCCTTAAACCAAATCTCTAGGTTCAAATGTCAAATGTATACAGGTATAGAACAACAAGAAAGAGAGCAATAGTTAACAAGTTGATCATACACAACATATGAATGGCTTACTTGAAGTTGTTTATACATTATAAGCTGTTTAAAGGTAAAATTACCTGCTTTGTAAAAACGACTGTCACATGGTGTTTATTTACCTCCAGTATTCTTCACTAGGGCTGGTCCTCTTTGTTCGGTTGACTACTTCAGTCACACCTGACACGACGGCAGACATGTTGGCAAAAGTGGCATTAACCCGATGGGGACCCACCACCCCACTGCAGTCCGGTGTGTTCCATGGATTATTACAGTATGTCCAGGGCAGCAGGTTTGTCATGGACATGAAGAAGTAATAAAATGCAATGCAAATTACCACATTGTAGTAGATCCCAATGTAAGTGGAGACCACCATCATTCCATAGCCCACACCTTTAAGACAAGTAAAAACAAATTAGTTAAACACTCTAAAAAATAAAGTTTCCAACAAACTGATATATAAAGAAAACCTCCATTACTCTCCATTACAAGAGAATCTAAACTATATTTTGTCATCATTAACTTTTTTGCCATCAACATTCGTATAAGCATCATACTACCAACACATCAATTACATAACACTTGTTACCAAGTTTGTTCACAAATGTTGCCTCATCTAGTTTAATGTTCACTTGATGATTAGACTAATTTGAGCCAAAAATGCACATTAAACACAGTCAATTAAACGTTTTTATTAACCTGTTTTTACCAGGGACAAAGGAATGCTCACCTTTAAACATGGGGCTGACCTTCCACACTCCTAGACAACCGAGGGAGGTGAACTGTCCAAACGAGAGCTCCAGGAAGAACAAGGGGATGCCACAAAACACCAGCATGATGAAGTATGGAAACATGAAAGCACCTAAAGAACACACCCACGGTTACATAAAATAACTTTATTTATTAATCACAATTACATAACAAGACTTCGTCAGTCGTCAGAGGTGTTCATTCAAACAAAAGGTCAGGGAACGAGTGGTTATTTTATCTAACAGAACACTGAGTTTTTCATAGTGAAACATTGACATTTTTATATTGTTAATTACATGTAACATATGGATTATGTGTTTTTCTGTCTTGTTTAAGTTACGGGCTAATTCAGTCTGTGGCCCCAGATCACTGGACGCTCTGGGAGCATGATCTCATGGGGCAGACCGTTTGGGATTAAACAGCTTTGTTATTACTGCTGTTAGATTCTTGCATTGCAATGCTGGCTCGGTCCTGCTCTATTTTAAATGATGTGGGCTGTGAGAACTGATGTCAGGGTAGTTCCCTAACAGGAAGTAAGTGATTCAAAAGGCTTCTTAGGAAACGGCATGACTCAAGAAAACAACTTTGGATAATATACATAATTTGGTTAACAAAATCCTTTAAAATATCTGTGGAAGAAAAAATCCATACAAGTTTGACAACAGGGTGAATAAATTGTCAGAATTTTCATTTTTGTTATCTACTTTTTTAATACATAAAATCAATCTACACAGTGTAAAGAACATTAACTTAGTAAGACCATTGAACTCCTAGTGAAATTTACTGGTAAAATCCACTTTTAATGCTTCTTTTCTCAAAACTTGAGATTTTCACAGGCCAGTTTTGTTTTGTTATCATTAGTATTGAAATGCTTTCGTTTTTGCATGTGGGTTCTGAAAATATTTAATCAATGTAAAGAATCAAAACCAGCTTATCAACTTTGCAAAAGCAACTTAGAATTGTTTAAACAAAGTTTGCCGTTTCCAGTTTTGAAGATACAATGTTTCCGTCCATCACCAATGACTTAAATATACAAAGTAAACAGAGAATGACAAAGGGAATGAAATTGGTCACCTCCTCCATTCCGGTAGCAGAGGTAAGGAAACCTCCAGACATTTCCAAGCCCCACTGCATAACCCACACTGGTGAGGACAAACTCGATCTGGTTGCCCCAGTTTCCTCGTCTGGAGTTTTCATCCTTCTTTACGGGCTCCCCTGGAACGGCACCGTTCTACAACACAGAAAGATGAACAGATGAAAACTACTGCTAAGTGAGATGAACAACAAACTGTGTTTAGAAAAAAAGTTTATGAAGACAACCCAATGTAGTTTTTTTTATCATTTCAGATTTTACTCAAGAAGCTAGACCTGTGAAACAGTAAATGTGATGCTTTTTTGAGGATTCATGTTCAGGCCCACAATCATACCAGCATAAATGTAAAAAAAAACAATGGCTAAGAAAATATGTTGATCTAAACTTCCAGGTTGGTGAAGCGGATTTGATAAAAACCGAAATCAGCACCATGTGTACAAGACCAACATTTGGTCTTGTGTGCCTTATTTAAAGTTGCTCTCTCTCCATCTGTTCTCATCAGATGCTCTTTGTGTTGAACTATGAGGCTGGGCAAGATCTGACCTGAGCTCTTCGCCCGAACAAAAAGCTCGGCAGGAGGTGAACATTCAGCTTCTATGATCACAATATTCCCAGCAGCTCTTTAGATGAGTCAACAACCCAGAAAACATCTTGTGTCTGGGAGTAGTATTGCGGTCAGTAAGATTATTGTGAAATTCTTAGATGTACAAACGGTTTCGTGTTAATGCATTTTGACAGACGTGCCTAAGTTGAAGTACAGTTTTTTATGGGGAGATTCATAGACAATGATTTTAATACTGTATAATATTTGGGGGACATTTGGACTCCGCACTGTCAGATTACAAACAAACACACTAAGTCTTAACGCAACATCTGAGTCTAAGCTCTCTTGGCAAATGCATCGCACATGTGCATATGTAAAAGACACAATACGCAAACTTTACTGACTTTAAGTGATTTTGTTAAACGCAGCACCACCAAATTCTGCTTCTATCTATGAGAACCTGTACAGTTTAATACAATGGATAAGTCAGAAACCCTAAAATATGAGATGATTTTTATATCTGACCCTTGAAGGGCCCTTTGTTTGGTGATGAAACTATTAATAATTGTTTGAGTCCTCAAGGATACATTAATGCCATTAAATGTTCAAAGATCGCATTATTATATTATTTGCCTTGTTGCTTCACATCTTTACTTATGTCTGAATAACTCTCACATTTAGTTCCTCACTCTTTAAGGCCCGTCTCCCAGTGTACTCTGATTGGTCTGATTGGTCTACTTTTATTGGTTAAATAACTCTGCTGTCAGTTACTGCATCACTGTAAGTGATCTATGACGACACGTCACTGAAGTAACTGGATGACTACAATCCTGACGTCGGCTGTAGTCAAACACATCTGATTTCTGTTAAAGACGTTAACTTGCTTTATCATGAACTTTGGGATTTGTAACATGTACAGGTCCTAACACAAACTAACAAACAAAGGACATGTACAATCTCACAACAGTCTTTGAAATATCCAAATGTTGATGTTTGTAAGCTTTTTTAGACCTCACACACAGAGTTCTTTTATGTTTTCCTTCCGGCAAAGCATTGAATTGTTTAATTTTGTGGTTTAATCTTTGCACTTTGTGCCCTTGTGCTCTGTGGAATGCCCAGGTGTTTCAGTCGCCTCGGTTGGCTCCAAGGATCTGTCTTGCTGAGCGCAGAGAGGAAGATCGCCCAGCTGGGCCCATCTGCCCTTTTATGTAAGACTGAGACACAGTCACACACACATACGAGGTCTCATGAGGACCTGAAATTACTAGAAATACAAACACAGACAGTAAGACAGAGAGCAAGAACAAGATAGACACACGGACAGACAGACATAAAAGGTTCTGCTTCTAATTTTCTGACATGTAATAAATATGAAAACTAATTGAATGTCATTTGTTAGCTCATTCTTTTGACAAAAAAAAAACTGCCTCACAACAATAAAAATTATCTTTCAAGTTTTTTGGGGCAAATTAGTTCTGTGTAAGGTTTCTCACCCCCGACTTTAAACTTTCTATACAGTGACCATGGCTGTCGGAAGCCTTTGAGTGACAGCAACACAGCGTCTCTGAGTAACTTACAGCAGGTATGTGACCCTGTCAGTTTACAGCAGAACGTGAGAACTGACCTTTGACTTCTCAACTTAACACCAAGAAGTGCTAGAGATGTTCTTGGAGAATGTGGTTCTGGCATAACAGAGTATAACATATCCTAATCTGCTAAATATCAATATGATTTGCATTTAAATGGTTAGACACAGAAATGATACAGTGTTTCATGCTATTAAGAAAAACATAACAACTGAAAGACTTTAGTTACAATTAACTGTAAAATTATTGATTCGTACTGCAGTCCGCTTAAATGAAATAATACAACGCATAGGAATAGATGGGCGAACATTATGATGTGCTTTGAATCAGTGAACATACAGAAACGTACAGAAATTTCAGAGGACATTTTACACCTCAGGACATGTGACAGCTCACACAATCTTTGTTGAATGAACCAGAAATATTTCTATAATCATTTCATTATCTTTATTGTTCACACATAAACCATTGTCATAGTAATCAGTTCGCCACTAGGCTGTTAAGCATATCTTGATAAGTTTGTGTTATTTTTGTCTATGTACAACGAATATTTATTTTTGTTTTTATAAACCAATGCTATTTTAATCAAATTGAATGGCCTTAATTAAGGAAAAAAAGAAACTAAACGAAAAATTTTAAATAAAATGAACAAACATCTAAAAATAAATTAATTAATTAAACAAATAAAACTATAATAAAAATACATAATACACATATATGTAAATATTTAAGGAAACTAAACAAATGTTTATATATAATTGAAATGTAAAATTATTAAAAGCATTTAAAGTATATTTGTAACTTATATCTAAATATATACATCTATGTGTATGTGTTTTTAAAAACGAAATAATTTGCTCAGTACGCAGACACACATTATCGAAACAAAACTTTTGTAGAATTAGATGGGAATATAATTTAACCGCAATAGTTTGCAAAAAACAATTACAAGCCTGAAACAAACTTGCAATCCAGCATAGAAAGGTGAGCCTGAAGAACAGAAGATAAAAATACTGTGCAAAATCAAAGACCTCCTGCTTTAGGAGGTCAATAAGTCAAAGGTCCACCCAATAGAGATACTTTTGCAAAAATAGCCCTGATTGCTAAACTCACCCGAGGCTGTGAAACTTGAAAACTCTGTTAAGTCATGAAGATTGGTGATTCACTGCTTCCTGTTACTGCAAGAACCCATAAAGACACCAGTTCCAATCATACTACTGATGTAAAGAGAGGAATGAAAAAACAGAAACTGACAAACGAACGGGAAATTAAAATGTAAAATAATTGCAGAAAAAGTCATTTCAGCAACTCTAAGATGTTCAAGGACAACTGTTCAAACAAAAAAATCCACCCATCTTCAGAGCTGACCTTCTACTTTCCCAGTGACCTCTCTGGTCAAATTTCAAAGGCAAAATCCTCATCTCTCACTGCTGATTGAGGACTTCACTCTCATCAGGAGAGGGGGAGAAAAACATACAACAGACTCATTCAAGATGTCTGTAAGATGTCACCTCTGGTAAGACCACAATGGTTGCGGTCAACACCAACAAAGCATCTCACAGAACCAACCTGGAAGACCAAGGCAGACTTCTCAAGACTGAGAAGCAGCCAACACGGCAATCAAAACCACAGGCCCTTACAATATGATACTGTTATTCTGACACATTAATGAATATCATTCATTGACAAATGAATTTCACAATGAACAATGCACAGCCCTGTCCTGGTTAACTTAACTTCTTTAGTTATCCCCTAAAAAGCATCGGAGGAGTAAACAAGGCGGGTTCATTCTTCTGAACTGGAATGAAACTAACCAGCGTGGACAGTCCTTAAAGAAGCCATTATCCAATCTCTGTGAGGTGAAAGTAATTCTGCTAAAGATGCAGAGCAGCGGCTTCTCGCCCTGCAAGCACTGGGTCACATTCCTGCCCTCTCATTGGCCGAGACTCTGAAAACACACTTCTCATGCTTGATCAATCATTTAAAAAGGGAACTTGCACCCTAAACTTGGACAAGTGGTACAAAAGTGAGGAAGTGACGGTCACCTACGTGTCAGGTCAACAGAAGTTCACCTAACTCAAACTCCATCAACACACGCCCCATAGACAAGAATATAAAACGTGTTGCATCAGATATGGAACACCACATGCTAATCCGGCTTTCTCCATTGTTTCTAAATTTCTTAAAGCAGTTTGATTTATTGATGTGGGTTGCATGAGATTTGGTAGTTAAATGTAAAGAGAGCGAGCACAGCAGTGAACGAATCACGCAACGGAAGAAGTTTTAATGCCAAACTGCAGGGAGTGTCAGCTACAAATTGGCAGGCATCTTTTGGGAGTCATCTGCTGGGGTCAAGATTACACTTCTTGGTCATATAACATGACCTAAAGCACTTCCTTGTGTTTACAGATCCCCCCCAATATGGCTTTAAAAACACTTGAAAGTGTTGTACAGTCTTAAGCATAACTGTGTATCACTAAGAAGTAAACAAATAATGCTTTTACAATTCAAATTGATTGCACTACAAAATTTTAACAGAATTTGAAGTGGGTAGCAAACTCGACGGTGAAATTGTAACTCAAAATGCGATCACTTTAAAAACGTTATCATACAACATGAATTTGACGAAAACTTGATAAAAAGTTTAGCATGCAACCGCTGAACTGTACCTTCATTTAAGAGTAAGAACAAAATTGTGCCCATGTAAGTCTTAAAATGCATTGATTTTTATTCTTTTATTCATTTTATTCTTGAAAAAAAAAACATGAGTTTACAGGAGTTACTAAATAGCAAGTCAGGGCGAAATTTGTTCACCCAACACAATGCCATAATGAAAGCCTAATGTCCTCCCAAATTTCCAATTCATCACTCAGTGGGGCGTGCTCCATTAATTCCAAACTCTTATCCATGTGTGCATTTAAAGGGATTTTCACTTAAACCTGTGGAACTTTATTAAGGGATCATACACATTTTTACCAGTACAATTCCAGGATGGGTAAACGTGTACATTTCTGTGCCCTCATTTTTAATAAATGTAAAATATGTTAAATAAGGACGAAAACATGTTCAAATTTAGTCTTAAATAAATTAAAAGACTCTCTATATATTTATAAAACGAATTTCCATGACTTTTCCATAACTTTCGGGGGTTATTTGTTTTTCCAAAACTTTTCCAGGCCAGGAAAATGGCATCTTAAGTTGCAGGTTTTCCATGACCGTAAGAGCCCTATAGATTTCTAATACAAAATACAAAAGGCGATATTTTGAAGATTGATGGTAGCAAAAACTATCGGTCTCTTTCACTACTATAGTATGGACTCAAAACCAATGCGAAACAATGGGGATCAGCATTATTCAAAATGTCATCCTTTATGAACTGCAGAATAATGAAAGTGATACAGGTTTGAGATGACAAATGGGTGACCGAAATTTGACTTTGTTCTAAACTATACCTTTATAGTGCCATGTTTTTATAACTTAAAACCAGATAAAACATCATCATAAAAAGGGCATTACATTTTGTCTGTCATACTTCCGATTATGTGACCAAATACCATTCGAGACAAGTGTGACAGCAATCCAATAATGACAAAAGCTCCTTCAACAAGTGACTTCAAAACCATCAAAACCCCGCAAACAAGTTTTACAGTTAAAAACTGAAACCAGAACTATGTTTTAGAGAAGGTCCCTTTGTAAGGTTTTCAAACCTGACAGACACATTAAGAATCATTGTTACAGTCTTACCTGTATGCTGGTCATTGTAAACTTCCGACAAGAAGCCTTTACTTAAGCAGGAATCTACAGCATTCAGGCAAGCATCAGCGTGTGTGAGGTAAGAGCACAACACCCCAGATCAGCCAAAAGATCAGAGAAGACTGACACAGCTCCATGAGGAATCTTCTGTACTGTGGCGTGGGTGGAGATAGGGGGCGGAGCCTAAAGGCATGTCTATAGTAGGTTTCAATGGCTCATATTCAAATGACTTCAAACAGCTCGTGTTTCTATAGCTACACAAACACATAGAAAGTTGTGGAAATTTTTTACAGGAAAAGGCCGCTTCAGTCCATCAAAGGCGTACGTTATTACGCTAAGTATTTTTAAAGATGTGCTTTAAAAAACAATAACAAAGTAAATATAAACATTGTTTTAAACTGTTTGTTTATGCCGTGTTACAGTACTGACTTTCATTTTCAGATATTGCACAATAAACAAAACGTCAGATCCAATATTTCTAAAGAAATTAGTCATCATGTTCTCCCCTTTATGTCTTTAGAAACCTATCTGACCTTTTAACTTAGACTATCCCAATTCCCGTCGACACTCCAGTTTATCTAGAAGTCATTTGTTTTTTTTAAACCCCTCTATCGCCACCCTCTTGTTTTGTAATATCTCCTGGAAACTCCCAAAATGTAAAATGGTCATAAATTGACTGACATGGTCTCCCATTTTTTCGTACACAAATTTAAGCAGTTATAGCTATCACTTTAATACATGTTGCACCATTTTATACCAAATATTATGGTCAAAGGAAGGTGTGGTCATCAACCAAATAACTGACAAACCTAATATACAAGCTAAATCACATGTCTTTCAGGCATGAAACAGCGATGAAAGATGGCACCAATACTTATTCTTTATACATGCCTGTACAAACCAGGTAAAAAGTTTGGATTCGTCAGAGCTGAATTGTCAGAATGAATCAACAGTTTTTAGATTAAGATGTTTCACACGCTGAATATTGACATTCTGGTCATTTTTGCACAGTGCCTTCAGCTGCAGCTTGTTTGTAGATTTGGCAAAAGGGTGTAAAAATTTATTACAAGGGGGTGCACAGGGCTCTTCTAGCTGGTGCAACTGGCCCATGAAGACCTACGGCTTGAACATCCTGTTTGACAGCTTCTTTTATGGTCTACAGAAGAAACTCAAATTGGATGGGAACAAAGTGATTATAAAATACTATATTATTAACACTGTAAAGCAGTTATTACACTTTCTTATAACTATGTTTTTCATTAGATTTATATGCTTTTAAATTAGACAGGTGGGATCGCTGATTTTATGTAGCTGCTGGTGATGATCAAGTCACCAAAACAAAGATCCCTTACCCTTATTCATCCTGTACTTGACAGAATGCATGAGATGTTTTGGGGGGTCTGTAAAGCACAAGGAAAGAAATCCGAGTCTGTTCTCTTAGTCTGACAGCTCTGAGTGTTGAGCTTCTCATCTCTGCTGTGCCCTGAGGTGCGGTTAGCCACGGCACAGTCAGACTTTTGGGTTTGCTGAAACCATGACGGAGTGACTACTTTGCTGGGAGACCAACACTTCCTCTGAATCCCCAGGGCAAGCCTTTCAAACTGCATGCAATGCAATAAACTTAAGCCAGTGAGAACCAGCAAAGTCCAGTGATTCTTAAAATCACATGTATTCGCAGAAAGCATCTTTGCCCTCTGGCCAGGCGTGTAGTCTCTCTGCTGTGACAGCTGCTAGGGTTGCTGTAGAGGTTAGCCAAAACAGCCTTGTAACAAGAACAAACAAAATGTCTTTAGAACTATCTTTATAATAGAACGTTATAAAAACAGAAACATTCTTTTGAAAGTGTTCATTTCTATTTTGAAAAGAGCTTACTAGGCATTACAGAAGTTTTGTGATGCCAGGGCAGTTGAACTACATTGATTGATTTAGATTGATTTAGAAAATCAGTCTAGACTTATAGACCACTTCAGAAGACTTAAACAATACTGATCTTATGCAAATTTTTTAACAAGGACATTTACAGAATAACAAAATGAAAACGTTAAGATTTAACAGTTTTAGGGATTAAATAATAGTGAGAAAAAGTCTTAATGAAATTAAAAAGTGCTTTTGTGCCTGAGTTAAGAGTAATAGTTGTCTATTCATAAGATCTAAATATAACATTTTAAAAAACAGAAATAAGAATATTTAACTTGTATTTAAAAGGGAAACTGACATTGCAAGTTCCAACTACAGTTTGTCTTTAAAAACACTTTAATTTTCAACTGAGGTTAACCTACTTTCAACCAGTGGCTGTGGTGTTTTTGGAGAGAAGTCCTGTACCTTACAGTCAAGTTTAGCTAGTAAATAAATTTTTTTACAAGACAATTAATTTGCCATGGATTAAAATATGTCTAACCTCAAAATAGTTCTTAATGACTTGAGTAATACATTACAATATGATTGCAGTCTTTTTCACAATTTTATTTTGTTTTAATCATTTTGTGGAAAGAAGTGTTTTTTAGCCAAGTATACAAATATTAGAACAAGGAGAAAAAAGTAAATGAAGCATTCATAGATTGAAGACAGAAAAATGGCATTCAAAGGTTTTTACAAGATCAAGGTGAAAATGCAGTGATGGTTAGAGAATATGTGTTGAGTCCTAGTAAAGTAGACATGACTGAAAGTTAGGGTCATCTACACTAAGAGCTATGACAGATGTTTTAAAGTACAACCTTCAGCCAGTGAGAGAGAGAGAGAGAGAGAGAGAGAGAGAGAGAGAGAGAGAGAGAGAGAGAGGAGAGAGAGAGAGAGAGAGAGAGAGAGAGAGAGAGAGAGAGAGAGAGAGAGAGAGAGAGAGAGAGAGAGAGAGAGAGAGAGAGAGAGAGAGAGAGAGAGAGAGAGAGAGAGAGAGAGAGAGAGAGAGAGAGAGAGAGAGAGAGAGAGAGAGAGAGAGAGAGAGAGAGAGAGAGAGAGAGAGAGAGAGAGAGAGAGAGAGAGAGAGAGAGAGAGAGAAACAGAGCGAAAACAGAGCCAGAGAGAGAGAAACAGAGCCAGGGAGACAGAGAGAGAGGGAGAGAGAGAAAGAGAGAGTGTGAGAGAGAGAGAGGGAGAGAGTGAGAGAGAGAGGGAGAGAGTGAGAGAGGGAGAGAGCAGCTGGACGCCCAGGAGCGCAGTGACTTTGGAACCACTGCCTCCGAGCACACATATGCTTCTCAAATGATTTTTTTCTCTTTCTTTGCACACCTCTCCCCTTTGAATAATCCACATGTATGCACAATATCACTAAAAGTCACTTGTCATTAACCCAACTACAAAGTATTTTTATATGTAAAAATTTAAAATATTAACTTAAATTATAATTATGCAATAAATATCATTTACAGTGCATGCATGAAGTCGCTGTATAAAGAAATATAACATTCATAACTTTCTCTTTTGCCAAACATCCTTTTGACTGAATTTGCATAAAAAACGGATCTTTTTATATCAAACCATTTTATTTAGAACAGTCTGCATAATCATTCCGCGAAACAACGCACATAGTTAACCAAAATGTCGCTTTGTGGACATTTTGACCCAGTAAGATATTACCACCACATAATTACTGCCACGATCTGGCATTTACATGATCTTAATTATGAATCAAGTATTAACAGATAACAGGAGACAATTCTCCTGCATACAGCTGAATTAACTGCATCACTGATCCAGAGCTCAGGTTGTTAAATAAAGAGCCGACTCGAAGCACAGCAGTAATGAATGGGTACAGCATAGATTTGACAGTACCTGTGACAACATTGGACTATTCTGAGTATATAATGCAATCGCTATTTCAGGTTACGCGCATTTCAAGCCTGAAAGGGAAAATGTGGGTTTGTCTAGGTTGGACCTAAAGCTGTGGTGGATGCATTTGCTTCTCAGTGTGTGGGTGCGCGGACACCGGAGACTATGATTTATCAGCCTCTCTGAAACTCAAAAAAACAACCAAACAACCACACTTTATTAAGTGCCCTCTGTAGTAAAATTTTTTTTTTAGAATTACTCAATTGAATCATGTACATGGATTCCACATGACTAAATCCCATTTTTTAAACATGATTTCTGTTTTTATTTCAATAAAGTTATGTTGAAAAACATTATTTAATCATGTGGAACCGATGTTTATGATTATATTCAACTCTTTTTCTTCACTGTACTAATGGTGCCTTTAACCCAGCTATAAAACAAGACTTTAAATTTCAGAGATTTTTGTGAAACGATACTCTGTATTATAAAACAAAAAAAAGTTTAGTTTAAAGACCGATCAAAAATCATAAAATACATAAAACACATTAATCGAAAGTACACAAACACTTCAACAAAGCTTGAACATCTCAATCTTTCGAAGGTCTGTACCAAAAAATAGGTATCCACCTCTTAAGGAAATGAATAATAAGATTATAAAGGTCAAAAAACAGAGAGGTTAGGGTTATCACTAGTCAAGGTTGCAAAAAGCCCATCTGAACATCACATTATAAGTGTACACAAAGAAAAAGGCAAAAAGGACAAAGGTTTCACTTTATAACAGAATGAGAGAACAGACTGCACTGTATGATTCTCTGTCTCACACTGCATCCCTTTCGGATGCTTCTTGCTCCCATCTTTTATTTTATTCGAAGGAACGTTCAATAGCATAACTTAATGACAACGCAGTTTAAATCTTTCACATTTCCTTGGACTTAAGATTTAATTAAAGACAAACATCCCTGCAAAGCCTACAGACTAAGCAAGATCCCGCTGATAAACATCCACTTCCGATACTTTAAACCAGCCCCATAATCTCTCAATTAAAAAAAGTTTTATCTTCATCACCTACCGAGAGCAATCTCATTTTGTCGAGTCCGTTTTTTATGCAAGTTACCCGACTGTTACTTTCTCCTAATTTGCACTTGTGCAACAGCTGAACGGAACCAGAAGCAAAGGAAAGGATGCGACCGAAATAAGCCCTGCGCGTAAATCTTTCCGGCACAATGCGCCTTATCGGATATCTATACGTTTTATTTCCGACAAATCTTCCTCATGACTGTTTGAGTGCCTTGGTGACTTAAAAAGGAGGTACGGCAAGAGAGAGAAAGAGGAGAAATATGGGCCAGGCTGCATTCAGCTCTGTCTCTCAAACACAGCTCTCCTGCCCACTTCCTTGGAAACTTTATCACATACCCTTCCACCAGCATCGCCAGAACTTCCCACTGCAATTTGTTATAAAAACTTTTCAGTTGGCCCACACGTGGTCTGGTTTTTAAGGAGCTACAGCCCCTTTCCCACGTGGTCCGAAGGCTATTGAGTCGTCACAGGCTCCCTGAATGATGGCCGAAAAATAAGGCACCGCAGACAATGCAAAGTCTTGATTAATTCAGTTCTTTCAGGACCCTGCACCGTCGTCCCGGCAGCTCCGTACAATTGCTGCTTTCAGGCGACTGTTAACACGCTCGGGCTCCCTCACTCCAAATTTCGAATTTCCCTCTCTCCGGAAAACTACGTCTATGCCCTGAGTGCTGGAAAAGAAACATCTGTGGTGAAACACAAAGATGATGAACTGACCTGATCGGCCGTATGCGCCGTGCTGCTGTTAGACTCGGACATGATGCGATAGTGACCGGTAGTTGTCTCGCCTCAACTCTCCAGTTCTTCATTCACAACTTTGCGTTTGCTTCCGCGGAGGGACAGGAAAAAGAACCCCCTCTTTTTTGCCGGGCTTGATTAATGTCTGAATTATTTTCACCTCATTTCATCTGATGGAGTTCTGCTTCCTCTCCGCCTCTTTCAATCACTCGGCGTGGAAGGTCCCCCTCCACCAACGCCACTTTCTTTCTCTCCCTCCCTCCCTCCCTCCCTCCCTCCCTCCCTCCTCCGTCTCTCTCTCTCTCTCTCTCTCTCTCTCTCTCTCTCTCTCTCTCTCTCTCTCTCTCTCTCTCTCTCTCTCTCTCACTCTCACTCTCACTCTCACTCTCACTCTCACTCTCACTCTCACTCTCTCACTCTCTCACTCTCACTCTCACTCTCTCTCTCTCTCTCTCTCTCTCTCTCTCTCGCATTCTCCCTCCCTTTCTGCTTCTCTCACTCCCCTCACCTTCTCTTCAAGCTGTACTTTAAGTTAGGCAAAGCCCCCCTCCTTCTGTATCCCTATTCTGAAAAACAGACAGAAGAGATCCACAGCCTTTGCTTCTACCTCCACGATGAATGGAGTCGTTGTCATTCCAGGACTTTGGCTGCATACTGAGTGCTAGGAGCTGCTAGCTTAGCTGCCCGGAGTCACAGTCTCTGCCAAGCTTTTCAGCGGCCGGCCCGCGCGCTAAAAGACAAAGTAAGGAGAGGTCCACTTCCATGAGGCGTGCTACTCTCGCTGTCTCCGCATTTCGTCCACTTGTTCTCGAGGCAGCTGGACCGAGACCACCAACGCGCCCATTCAGCCACACTTGACTCTCAAATCCTCATCCCCTGACCTTGCCAATTCTCCTGTAAGATCCTGCAAGAGGCCAGCGGAAGGGTAAACCCTACTGTCTCTTTGCAGGTTATTAGATTTACCAACCCGTATATAGACAAGAACAAGTAAGGTCATTACAGGCCTGAAAAAGCCGCACTACAATTCATGTGAAAGGCTACTGAAGAAAAGGATTTCTTCCAAAAGGTCGGCTCTCATTTACAGCTCTTAGGAGTGAACCCAACCGAGTATCCTGTTATTGGTGTTAAAAGTTGACAGTCTTGTGGCACACTGCCTAATGAGCATTTAATAGAGACGGACAATGGTGCTGGTGCATTTAATGAGCAGACAGTCGAGAAAATAAGATACTGAACTGATCCTTGCATCTGCTCTATAACCTAAAATGGATCACATCAAACATGGTAACCAAATGCAGTTTATTTAGTATTAAGCAAATGGAACTGACCATTCCCACTTATGTCAGTTGTGGTCTGGTGGTTAGAGAGTTGGACTTATAAACAGAAGGTTGCGGGTACAAAACCCAGGGCCAGCAGACAATGACTGAAGTGTCGTTGAGTAAGACACCTTACCCTTGTTTACTCTGCAGTGATGATTAACTACAGCACTGTAAGTCGCTTTGGATAAAAGCGTCTGCCAAATTAATAAATGTAAATGTACTGTCACTAAAAACCTGTGTGACTTTCTTTCTTTTGAAGGACACAAAAAAATATATTTGGTAGCCAAACAACCCAAAACCCATTGACTTCCATTGTCTCGACTCTAAATCAATCTTACATTCCTTTAAAATAAAAAATAAAAAAAGTGTTATAAAAAGGCTTTGAATAACATAAGGGTGGACTGTAGGGGAGAAATTATTTTTATCTTTAGGGGAACTATCTCTCTTAGGTCAGGATACATGCTGGTTCCAAAAGACAACTTTCAAAACATGGATTCGAAATATAATATAACTTTTGATCATACACTGTTAGAAAAAAAAGGTTTAAAACTGTTATATTCTTTCCCTTGTATCGTCTGTAACATTAACACGTATATAAAACAACGTTATGTTGTACATTTTTGGGAGCATTATTGTACCCTCAAGAAATTTTGGGTACAGTTTTGAAGTTAAATGTTTTGTACCCATAATACTTAACTGGTACACCAAAAATCCTTGTGATACATTTAGGTACTCAACTAATATTTTTTGCATCTGTAAAGGTACAAAAATGAACCTTAAACGGTACAACTGCAGTGGCAGAAAAGGTATTTTGAAGCATTTTCTGACACTACTGAACTAAATAAAAACAAATATGTAGATTATAAGCAATACCTGGGAGTTAATGATTTTTTAAATTTATAAAATATTGCTTTTTACACCCAAAAAATTAATTAAAAATTAAAAAGTCTATACCGCAATATATCGTTCATAGTTAAAAAAACTTTTGATAGTAGATAAAACTGAGGTTTAGTATGCATGTGAGTTATTGATGATGCTCTCTCAGCTGAGCATGAACAACATCTGGTCGTTCTGACCCTAAAGGTGCAAATAAAGATGTGATTCTCTTTACATATAACTACACATTATGTCTATGGAAACTAAAATCATACGGAAAAGGCTTTAACAGGTGTATGGATTGGATGCATCAGACACCTGAAGTGTCACAATGGTCAATAAGTGACAACAGTCCATTGGTGAGGACAACTAGTTTATCTAGATTAGTTTGACTGTCCGATTGGGACAGATTACACTTATTTTAGACCCAGACAAAAGCAACATGATTTTAGATATCTACCATTAAAAATTTGCTTTCCATATGCACTTTTTGTCATTTTTGTTATGGGAGTGGGCATTTCAAACGTTTATTGACGGGCCCGTGGAGATGGGTCTAAAAAAAACTATGAATCCCTAGACAACACATCCATATATCCACCGGCAAAAATCATTTCAGTGGCTGCTGATCATGAGGGGTTTTTTTCAAGACACCTTTTAGGGGTGTCGCACCAACTACAGGCAACTGTTTGATTCCTTGTTTGACACCCAACCTTTAACACACACACACACACACACACATATACGCAAACTTAGCTCCAGGCAGCTACTTGTGTCTGAGCCACGAGCCCGGCTGTAAGGGAATCTGACACAGCCGGTCATTAGAGACTCCTCAGAGGCCCCAGCCAACCCCTATTAGTCAAGCAGCAGCACGGGGCCTTGCCTCCCATCACAAAAACACTCACTTCTAATGAGGATATGTACACTCTATTAGCACTGCCCCATATCAATAGCATAATGGCAAGCGATGAGAGCAAGAGAAGAACTGAGGCATTGAAACTGAATTAAAAACATCAAAACAAAACTCATTAGAAGAAAACAAAACAAGTGTGCACAACTGGGGCTTATTGGACACTCAATCTGATACTCAGTCCCTATAGTCTAAAAAATACCAATAAAGAGATTTTTTGGTTGATAAATAATACTCCAAATATAATAGTAAGGAAGAAACCAAGAGATTGTATCTCAAGGCATATTTTTACAATTCACATAATTGCAATGTGTGCAATTTAAATATTATGGATAGGACAGTTTCAGTCAAAACTTTAAATATCAATTCTGATAGATCAATATAATGGTTATAAATAGATTCCGTTTATAATTCACTAAATTTCTGATGGTAGAGTACAGACATAAGAAATGTTTCTACTATAAATTAATAAATTACAATCTTACAAATAAAGGTGCGTTACAATGTAATATAAGTAATGGTTTTATGAAGAACCTTTAACATCCAAAGACCCATTCTGTTTCACGTTCATGTTTTACTGTTGTTGTGATTTTGTAAAAAGGGTCTTAAGATTTTATAAGGGTAAAGAAAATGTGATTAAAGAACATTTGACAGAATGGATCTTTCAAGGCATCACTGTGTAGAACCTTTTAAGAACCTTCATTTTTAAGATTGTATGCAAGTAAAAAGATTTTTGTGAATTAAAATGTGCAACCCAGAAGCATTAAGTTCAACAAATGAAAAGAACATAAAACAGTTTCAATATTGTAATGTTCACATGGTTATTTATGTAAAATATGAACCATGTAACAATCTTGCTTTTACATTATACCAACAAATATTGACATATGACCGCCTGTATATGGTAAACTCCATGTGTAAAAAAAAAAAAATACCCTAAAGGTGATTCTCGCATGTACTTTCCCAAGTGTATTTTTAACAATATCAATAATAGGTTTATTATATGGTTATTGTATTTTAAATACCGTTATCGTCAATGGTATACTTTGACATATTGTGCCAATTATTGAAAAGGGATTTCAAAGGCCATTGTAATTGTTTGTGTTAAACGTAAACACGTGTTAGCTCAGTGCTAAAATTGTTTTGGATCTTTTACCATAAGTGCAATATAATATACATAACTATGTTTTCAGAAACGTATAAAGACCTTAAATAAGGAAGAGCTAGATGGATTTCAGGGACTGGTCCTTAAATTTAATCATTTCTTTCTTGCGCTTTTCATTAGAAAACATCATTGGTTCAATCCCAGATGTCACTTATACATGTTATGTATAAGAAGACTGCAAGTAAGTCACTTGGGCTTGAATAAAGAAAATTAAGCCATTGGAGATAAATAAAGAGTTTTATGTCATTTATAATATATGAACACTTGCATCCCATGAGTCAGCAAACCAAAAACACTTAACCGTAAGGAATACCCTAAGGCAAGAATCCTTCCCATCTTTTTACATTTACCTTTCCAACAAACCTACAGAATTAAACAAACTTTAAGAAGCAGAGAGCTATACTTCTCCATAGTAGAAACGGCTGCCATTAATTTAGACGCGTGGTTCACGTGGCACTCACAACCAGGGTTGAATTTCGTTTCTGTAGTGTAACCTGAATGCAAGAAAGTAATACAAATGGTTTCCAGCTTCACCAGAGAGCTTCAGTGAGTGTGATTTCCAACAAAAACCCTTAAGCAGGTGTTTCCCATTCAGAGCACGTTCCTTCTATTGACAAGCAGAACAAGAGGGCCTCAGTGAGGGCTAAAATACTACTGCTGACTGAAAACGTCACTTTTTCAAACTTAGTGCTGGCTTTGATGAGCAGTCTCCTTCCGGAACGCTCTTTTGCCCCATTTACAATCCGGAGTGGTATGTCCAACACACAAAAACAACTCAGAGCAAAGACACACACAAAACACGGAACACGCAAAACAAACTCATCCGATGTACTGTTAAACTCATATGAAATTGACAATCTACTCACGAGACTTACTTATACCCTACACAAGCTGAAGGACTGCTTGGTTTACATTTTATAACTCTAGTTATATCTAAAACAGAAAACCTTACTCGAGTTATTCCAATGCTATTACTTAACAAGCAAGGCTTACATAATTGAGCTGGAACTAAAGATAAGTAAAGCTATTACAAGTATTACGATTCATGACCATACTGTGTGTTACTAAATAGATCTGTTAGGATTCCATTTATTGTAATCCCTGCTGTAAAAATAATTTTGCTAAAAAAGGTAAAAAGTTCTGTGATTTCTCAAGAGTTTTAGTTTGACAAATCAGCTGAACACAATGTGACTTGGTGTGCATTACAGAATTGAGAAACATTTAAAAAATTGTCAAATGGGAAGTGCTTTAGAAGAAATTTACAGTGAGACAAATAGAAAGTGAAAACTCACAAAATGATTATTTCCTAATAAATTCATATTATTCTATCTTTAATTAAGAGGATTAACACAACTCAATTAATAAAGACTATTTTCATAACCAACTTTCATATTGCATCACTCTGAATATATATTCATTTCTGTAATAACAATTCAATTTAATAAGGTCTCCCTCTCTATTACATTGGGTACATTATGGGTATCGATCTCGGTCATAACTCTTGCAAATGCTTTATTTGTACAGCAGGAAGCAACACAGTGAATCTCAATCCGAGTCCATGTTGGGCCAGACGTGCCAGTGAAAAGCCTGGCACGGACATTGTTGGGGGCAACACAGAGACATATTTATGGACCTTCGCGTGAAAACAACTTCCTTCCCTTCTACTTAGAGAGAGAGAGAGAGAGAGAGAGTCTGTGACGTCTGCCTGGTCCAGCGGCTTTCTGGACACGGAAGAGCAATTTCTAACGCTTGGCTTAACCTGAAACTTCCATGATTCTCCCCCACTCCCACTACCTCCTGCCATAATTTGGCTAGAAGGGCCCCAGCTGCTAATTCTTTATAAATAGCGTAGCTCACATCTCCTCCGGGAGAATGGGGCTCAGAGGAATTGTTTGGGCACAAATCATGCTGAAAAAAGCGCACAACATTCGCATTTTACAAACATATGGGACCATTGCTGAGGATGTAACTAAGGTACATGTGGCTTTGACTTGCCTCACCTGGATTCAGCCAATCATAACAGTGTAAATA
This sequence comes from Triplophysa yarkandensis, assembly GCA_033220385.1. Taxonomy (NCBI): domain Eukaryota; kingdom Metazoa; phylum Chordata; class Actinopteri; order Cypriniformes; family Nemacheilidae; genus Triplophysa; species Triplophysa yarkandensis. Next base: position 3,086,780 of record CM065664.1, on the reverse strand, counting down.
AATCAAGCTTTAACCGGATTCAAAAGGAAAAAAGTAAAGGTTGCTATTTAACTGATTTGTTAAATCAAAACTCACCCGATGTACAGTAAACTCACATGTGGGATTGAAATGGTTACAAGGGTGGGTATTGGGGCCAGTCATGTTTGAGAAACAAGGGCAGAAACTCTGAACTATAGAACATCACAGTTTACAAGCTGTCTGAGGGGTGAATGTCTTTTCTCTTAGCACACAAAAGGAACTAGTACAAAGAAGTAGAGGCTCTGTGACACTTGAGCGAAGCTTCCTGTCAAGGGTACATGAGGGACACAAAGTGAGCACTGTTTACTATCACAGAAAACATTGGAGTCATTTTATAGGGAACTACATATTTGTTTGTGGACATTTTTTTTTATTGTTTGTAAATTAATAAAGAATAAAAAAGTCCAATGTCCTGAGTAATTTTCTTACTTTTTATAAAAGGCTGTAGCCATATGTTATAGGTTTAATACCCATGGCTGCACAGAAAACTGCACACTAGGAACGTTCTGACTTAAATGTGAAATTCCGCATTCTCTTATAATGAATTTCCTGGCACTTAATTTTGTACATGATTTGGTAAACACAAAGGCAAGGGTTGTGCTGCTGTGATCTTTTAGCACGGAGAGCTTCAGAATGATAAATAATAGGTCAAGGGGCTGTTTCTCTGGAGAAACCCTGAGAACAGCAGACCCCCCCTCAACCCATGGATTTTTCTTCTATTCTCACCAGCACAGGGGGAGCAGGTCGGGTTCAAGCGCAACAAATTACCTAAATATGAGCTGAAAAGCCTTTCAGGACTTCAAGTCAACCGTTAAAAATAATATTAATAAAAAATAAAAGATGAAAAGATTTAGGACGCCAGGTGGGTGGAACCCAGCGATAAACTGCAGTCCATAATTTCTGCTGGCGGGGACAAAAAGTGGCTCGGCCTTGGTCTGTATTTTGTTTAGCCTGGGCAGAATAGAGGTACCTCCAAATATAAAGGCGGGAGGAAGAAACAGAAAAACTAAATTTTCAGCCTGAGTGGTTACTTCTAATGAAATCTAAAGCCCGAGACTCAATAGGCCCTTTTGGAGAAGGAGAGCGTCTTTTAAAGGAATCGCAGCAGTGGACGTGTTTGGCATTTGGTGGCCCTTGTCCTCCAATTGTGCGTACTCCACGGTGGCTGCCTTCTCTGTGGGCTTGTTGCACTCCACAGACAGCAAAATCTGTGGCTCAAACATAGACAGTCATGTTTGACTTCCCCTGCGCTCGGCAACATCTGTTCTCACGCCCCTGAAGGCACTACGGTTGCACGGCTACAAAGACCCGACGCTGTAGCTAATGTGAATGGCGAACAGCTCAATATGTTGCTTGCGTAATTCTGAAATGGCTACTGACCTAAGAAAGGCCCTCTGTTGACTTCATACATCCAGGAAAAAAAATTTTTATAAACAAAATAACCACACTATAGCCAGTTCATGTTTAAAATAAGGGAACATTGTATTGTGTATAACCAACAATGAAAGATTCCGTTAACACTTCTGACCATAAGTTTATAAAAGTTTTGAACTCAAAGTAGTTTAAAATTGTCAATTCCCTATATTATTTTCCGATTTGTTAATAGTTGGTTAACCCCAAAAATTATCACATAAAATTATTATTATTAATCAAAAATCAATTAAACTTCCTCTTTTCATTTTAAATCTGTTTCACTTTCTTTTACAGAACACAAAAGAAGCTATTGTGAAGAAGGTTGGTAACCAAACAATGGAGAAAACCAACTGACTTGCATTGGCATTCATTCAATAGAAATTAATTAGTACAGTCATCGTTTAATTACTAACATTCTTCAAAATACCATTTTTCTGTTCTGTTCAATAAAGTCATATAGGTTTGAAATGAAAATACAGCAAATTAATAAGAACAGATTTTTAT